>CM077658.1:15511073-15643573 GCA_039707465.1 Rhabdophis nuchalis
TAAATTGACTTATCTATATGCTAAATGATTCTTTGTTGCCCGGTATTAATTTGGTCCAGTGTTTCTCTCCCCTCCCCCTCCCCTGCCTGCATATTTAGTAAAACACATTTGTAGGAAGGGAGCAAGATCCTCGGAGGTGGTGCTTATAGGAGTAACGAGGGGAGGGAAGAAGGGAAAGGATTTTCAAGAACCACAATAAAACCGGAGAATAGTTCAAAGGGAATGAAACAGTGGTGAAATTCACATTGTTTTACTACCGGTTCTGTGGGTGTGGCTTGGTTGTTGTGGCGGGGGAAGGATACTGCAAAATCCCCATTCCCTCCCCACTCCTGTTGAAAGGATATCGCAAGAGCTCAATTCCCATCCCACTCCAGGGGAAGGATACTGCAAAATCCCTGCTCCCTCCCCACTCTGGGGCCAGCCAGAAGTGGTATTTGCCAGTTCTCTGAACTGCTCAAAATTTCCACTACTGGTTCTCCAGAACCTGTGAGAACTTTAGATTTAGATTTTATTCAATTTAGATTTTATTCAATTTGTATCCCGCCCTTCCACAGCCGCAGCCACAGCCACTCAGTCTTGGACGGGTTGAGCTTGAGTTTGTTACTACCCATCCAGATCCGTACGGCTTCCAAACACCGGGACATCACCTCTACGGCATCGTTGGGGTGGTCTGGGGTGGAAATGTACAGCTGAGTATCATCAGCGTACAGATGATATCCCACCCCAAAACTACGGATGATCTCACCTAGCGGCTTCATATATGTGTTGAATAGGAGGGGCGAGAGAACCGACCCCTGTGGAAACCCGCATATGAGGGGCTCGAGGCCGACCTCTGCCCCCCTACCAACACATATTGCGACCGACCAGAGAGGTAGGACGAGAACCACCGCAAAACGGTGCCTCCCAGCCCCAACCCCCCCAGTCGGTGCAATAGGATACCATGGTCAATGGTATCAAAAGCCGCTGAGAGGTCTAACAGGACTAGGATAGAGGAAAATCCTCTATCCCGCGCCCTCCAGAGATCATCAACCAACGCGACCAATGCCGTCTCGGTGCTGTGACCGGGTTGGAAGCCAGACTGGCGCGGGTCTAGATAATCAATTTCCTCCAGGTAAACTTGCTAAATTGCAATCCTGGAATGAAATATATATTGGAAGGTGTTTAGTTTCTCCCTCTAAAAGCATTCATGTTCATCCCTCCCCTCCTTTGCTGGGTTGATGTCAGAATTCAGACAATGGAAACTTTCCCTCTGTTCACTTCCTAGTGAGTAGATGAAACTCAATTTTGTACAGTACCCAGAGTGTAAATCTTGGAAGGAAGGAGCAGACCAAATGCACTGGGAAGCATTGCTGGGAGAAAAACATGCATTAGGAAACATGTGCAGGTGGAAAGGGTACATTAGCTGAATGGTACATGTAAGCCGGCATGCATCTTCATGCCAAAATTATTAAATTGATGAAAGTGAAATACTAAGCAGAATTGAAGTTGGCAGCAGATTACTTATATCCCTAGTAATAAATGGAAGTCCTGGATTACTTTTTGTCCTTCAAAGTTCTTAATGGCTTCATTCCAATTCCTGATGCGCCAATTGCGCCCCTTACTGGACCGGGCTGCCCTTCGCACAGTCACTCAAGCTCTCGTGACGTCCCGACTCGACTACTGTAATGCTCTCTACATGGGGCTTCCCTTGAGGTGCACTCGAAAGCTACAGTTAGTCCAGAATGCAGCCGCGCGGGTGATTTCGGGAGCCACGAGATGCTCCCACATAACACCCATCCTGCGCGAGCTGCATTGGCTTCCTGTGGTCTTTCGGGTGCGCTTCAAGGTTTTGACGACCATCTTTAAAGCGCTCCATGGCTCTGGGCCTAGTTATATGCGAGACCGCCTTCTGCCCCATACATGCCTACGGCTGATCCGCTCCCACAGAGAGGGCCTTCTCAGGGTGCCGTCGGCCGGACAATGCCGACTGGCGACACCCAGGGGAAGAGCCTTCTCTGTGGCGGGCCCTGCCCTTTGGAACGACCTACCCCCTGAATTACGCACCATCACTGACCTCCGCCTCTTCCGCCAATGTCTAAAGACATATCTTTTCCAACAAGCCGGCCTAGCCTAACCTCCCATGGGGACTATTTTAGAGAGTTTTAAATTGGGTATTTTAAAATTTGGTTTTAGCATAGGATTAGAATAGTTTAATATATTTTAAATTATGTATTTATTTTTTGTCTGTTTTTAAATTCCTGTGCGCCGCCCTGGGTCCTCTGTGGAGAAGGGCGGGATATAAATATAATAAAATAAAAAAATAAAAAATTCCATTCAAAGCTCAAGGTTGACTCAGCCTTCCATCCTTCTGATGTGGGTTAAAAAAAGGACTCAGGTTTTTGGGGGCCATAGGCTGACTCTGTAAACTGCTTAGAGAGGGCTGTAAAAGCACTGTGAAGCGGTACATAAGTCTAAGTGCTATTGCTGTTAACCAAAGACCTGAAGCCAGACAATTTGGTATCTTAATCAAAGCATGTTTAGCAGGCCTGGGGCTTAGCAGGTCATATAAGCCTAGCTATGGTATGGCTATGCTTTAAACTAGGTTAAGGGAAATTGCTCCTTTCAGTTTGGATTGATCTTGATGACACTTTCTTTAGACAACTATAAACTATACATGTCTAACTCCTCCATTACGAGAGCACCAATGGCTGCAACTCTAAGGCCAACCCTGATTGCAGTTCCATTTCCTTCTAAACTGTCTGTTCCTGTTTCATTCCAGCCCACGTTAATTTAACTGGAAAAATGCTCAGTTCCTTTGTTTCAATGAGTTGCGAGATTCACATTTCACTTGGCATTGCTCAAATTGCCAATCATGCATCTCACATACTATTCGCTGTCAGCTCGGCTTGGATTATCACCTTGAATTTGGGGGGGGGGGTTGGGGGTTGGGGAGAACTAGTCAGTGTTTCTGATGATGCAAGGAGCGCTTCCTTCTCCCCACCCACTCCCTACCTTCGACTTCAGAAAAATCACACTCTTCTAATAAAGGATGCAAATGAAACAAAAAAGTAGTGAGAAATGGTTGGAGAAGACCTGCTTGTTAAAACTGTTTTGTGTGAAGGTGGGAAGAAAGCAAAGGAAGTCAAGAGGTTAAGATCCTGCTTCCACAGGATAGGGGCGGGTAGACAAATGTGAAGTAGCTGCCTTCATAAGTGGGCTGTTTGATGCCTGGTTCTCAGTGTTGTATGGGGTGGAGAAGCTTTGTGCCACAACTTGAGACTTGGCCACTTTCAATGGAGTATCAGCGTGAGGCCTGAAGTTGACTTTGATTGAATTTGAGACAGAGTCTTTCTCTTAGTCCAAACTATCCACAAGTTTAGAATAGAAGAGAATAGAATAGAATAGGAGTAACAGAGCTGGAAGAGACCTTGGAGGTCTTCTAATCCAACCCCCTGCTTAGGCAGGAAACTCCATACCACTTCACACAAATGGTTATCTAACATCTTAAAAGTTTCCAGTGTTGGAGCATTCACAACTTTTGGAACGAAAGACCACTAGGCTATTAGTACCAGAGGTGGTATTCAGTAGGTTCTGACCAGTTCTAGAGAACCGGTAGTGGAAATTTTGAGTATTTTGGAGAACCAATAAATACCACCTCTGACTGGCCCCGCCTCCATCTATTCTCTGCCTCCTGAGTCCCAGCTGATTGGGAGGAAATGGGATTTTGCAATATCCTTCCCCGCCACGCCCACAGAACCAGTAGTAAAAATTTTTGAATCCCACCACTGATTAGTACTACACATCTAAAAATACTGTAAAAGTTAAATCTAAGTAACATAATAAGCTGTGTGAAGCGGTATATAAGCCTAAGTGTTATCATTATTCTGGAATTCAAGATGGAAATGATAAGCTTGCTGAGAGGTTGCATGGGTCTGTTTAGTTCAACATATACAAGAGGGCCTTCATTGGGAAATGAAAATATCTTCAGGAAATGCTATGCAGAAATCATGCAAAGATACACTTGAATTGGTTTTAAATATGATCCTCTTTTCAAGTGCTTGCCCAGGCTGTTATTGATTCTTTGTAATGTCCTGAGAATATAAAATTACGTCTCAAATCTCCTTACATGTATATCTTATTGCATTATCTACAGTCAGCCTTTTATGGTGGCACCACCATTTATTACAGCAGTAACTGTACCTTTGTCTGCTGATCTATATAAAGTATTTACTATTTTAAGGGAGTTTTTTTCCCCTCTCTGAAACTGGAATCTCCTCACCAAATCACCTACTGTTCAAATAATCAGATTACTATGTGCACCAAAGATGACCTGGATCCAGATCTACAACATAGGGTGAAACCATGAAAAACCTAAGAGTTTCATCAGTCTTCTAGATCTGTATGGAAAAGAGCTCATTGAATATTTTCCTTCCCCCACCCCCCAAATCAATAGGTGTTGAGTTGTCTTTTGGGGCAGTAGATTCCTGAGCTAGTAAAAGAGAAAGGTTTCCATTCCAGACTGTACATTGGAATCCTCCTTTAATCCATTTTTGGGGGTTTACTACATTCTTCCTTGAATGAAACACAAATTACCTGAAATTAGAAAGCCATCATCAACCTGAAGCTATGCTCCTGATATGCTTGATAGTTAACTTCCAAAGAGTAAGGCTATTCAATGCGCCATGAAAATGTAACACTCTTCTCTGTGGCTATCTCTTTGATTTCCAATTTTGTGCAAATACAATTCTAGCTACTGTTATAACATGAATAATCAAAAATACATTTTCTTTACTATAAGTTTCTGGGAGAATCCCCAACAGGAATATTTCAAGTTTTAAATCTATATGTTATCATCTTTTCCAACCACGTAGGTATTTTAGTCCAGTATTTTTTTGCTTCTACACATGTCCACTACATATGATAGTACAAGCCAGGTGTCTGGGGACATTTCCAACATTTAACTAATTTGTCCTTGAACATCTTTGCCAGTCTCACTGGTGGCGAGTCCCACAGAGGAAAATGTGATTGGGAAAATATTAGATTGCAGAAATGAACAGATTTACACTGGCAATTAAAGAGAAAGAACAAACTGATTATTATATTATATGGGAATCATTTTATCGATGGTTAGAGAATAAATATAAGAATTAGAAGTAAAATTAGCTGCGTAAAATGCATCACTAGAAAATTTAACGTTGATTTTATATATGAAAAAGGTAGTTGTTTTCCAAATCTTCTTAAAGGAGCAAAGAGAAGCAAGTTGATTCTAAAGAACTTCTCCAGACAGGGAATTCTTAGCAATACTTTGACTATTCTTTCACAGTTCTGTGGGTTTTTCCCCACATGAAGTTTCAAGATCACTCATCTCTTAAGAAATCCTCCACTCTCTTTGAAGGTTGGTTTTCTTCAGATACTGATTAACTAATGGCAGGCAAGAACAGTATTAGATCTGGTAGCTCAATTATAATGTAGCCTTAGAATCACACAGAGAGAAATGTCCAAATTTTAATATTCCCTTTTTGAGGTGCAGAGGAGAAAATCTTGGAGAATACAAAACCATTTTTTTCTGTTACTGTCATCATCTCTGTTTTGTTGCATTTGTTCATTGAAATAACTGAAAGAAGAAAGGATAGATTTTACTGACTTTTTATTTGCCAATTTACATACCAACTAGTGTTGCATCCTTTGGGAAAAGGATTCTTGAAAAGGTTTCTTGAAGCTTGCAGCTTTCTTTTCGAACCGGATGAAACAAAGCGATCTGCTAGCAAAAAAATTCTTCCGGAAGAGATCTGATATTTCAAAATTTAAATTTAAAACTATTTCCTTTCCCAACTTGTCCTTTGAAAGGAACAAATAGGTTTATTTTACTCACGAGAACCAACTTTTGACTCCAGAAAGATTTAAGTTAGTAATCTTTAGTTAAGCCTTCAGAGGACAGTCCATCTGGAGAATGTGTATTAAGGACCCTGGGTTGAATTGCACCAGTCATGTAGGATATTGGGCCCACAAGTGTGATGTGGAGCCCTTAAGGATAATTCAAAGTGCCGCATAGCTCTGTGGGCAGGGAAGCTATAAAACTGCTTGTCACAAGCAAGCAAGGCACAGAGCTACATTTGGTCTGAAGAACCAAGCTGCGTTAGAACCAGCTATCAAGCCTTAATGAAAGTGTTAATTAGGATATTACAGAATTTATAGCCAAAATATCCTCTCTGCTAGACATTCCCATTGCTGCACATTTAATTAACTGTTTTGTCATTCAAAAGCCCAGAGAACATTGTGGGTGAACTCTTAGTAAGTAGAGGTCTCTAAATAGCAAGCAAACAACTCTCCATATTTTCCATTCAAGCTTTTTAGCTTTGATTTTTCTTTCAAAGCAGACAGGCAAGGAACATGTGATTATCAGCTGGTTATAGGAATAAGCACACATTTAATCTACATAATCATCAATCTTCCTTTATGTAAAAGTGATTAGCAAATAGGGTTTTTAAGCAACTGTTTAGTTTACACATTGGCATCCTAGATTAACTTATTTCTAAAACACTTGATTTTTATCACGCTGCTTAATGATTTGTCCCATGATTTATTGGGTAATATGATGAATCATGTTAGATTTATTGTTTATCCTATAAATAGTGCAACAAATCATTAAACAGTGATAAAACCCAGCAGTTTCATGACAGCGTCCACCTATGGCGTCTTCCTTCGTACCACGGGGGGCTACTGCTGTATGGTGGGTTTAATTGTTCTTTGCTTCTCTCTCATTTTCTCTCTCCTGCTTTTTTATGACATTAGATGAGAGGGAATCTCCATTTTTAATTAAATGGGTCTGGAAAATAATGCTGAAGTCACAATCTGAGATTTCAGCCATATTTATTTTATATACTCTCATACATAAAAGATCAAATTTTTGCTAGGTGTTTAAAGCCAAGTGCCTACAATACATGCGATACTCCTCATTATAAAGTCATTACATGGAACAATAATAATGCTTCATTTTAGAGCTGGCATACTGCCTCCTTCCCTCCTCTTCCTCTTCCTTTTCCATTCCAAAATGGAAATTGACAAAAATGTTGGATAAGTTGACCCAACATCATTAGTTGAAGAGAAAACTTCTTTAGATGGTTTTATTAATCAAGCAGAGTTGTGTTGCATTGTTATTCTCAATAACTGTATGGAAAGTTGAAGAGGCACATCCTTCAACATACAGATTTTTATGACGTGAGGTTGGCCTAAGGTAAAGCTATAGTTTAAGTATCTGACAGGTTCCCATTTTTGCAAATTTTGGGTTTTTCTCCCTCTCCCATTTTTATTAATGGGAATTTGAGTAGCTAAATATCTAAACTACTACTGTGTAGTTTGGTGCACATTTCTCCAAGCATCCGCATTTTTATTTGCAATTTTGCAAATCCTATTTCATAATGCAATCCATCTTAGAAAGTGATTTTTATGATGTGCGTTTTTGGAGACTTTTCGCTAACGAGGACTCTTCTGAAATGGTGCTTTGCATTGCACATTTTAGAAAAGTAAACATTTCTAATGGCATCTAGTTTTGAAAATGCAAAATTGTTTTCTTAGATGAATTCAAAGATAGGCCACTCAATGAAACTGGCTCCATAATATTTCTGTTGCCAGTGTCTGTGGAGTTTCTCAATCATCCAGTTCATTTGCTTTTTCCAAAAGGCATCTGGGGTTTCCTTAATACATTTCTTTTCTCATCCTTCAGTTCTGAAAAAGCTTCTTGTGTGTGAAGAGAAATATTTTCAAAGGAAAAATCAGTTGCTTTTGTAAAAAGCATCTTTGGGATGGCTGTTGCTAGTCATGTCAATTTGCAGGAACTAAATGTCAGGCCTGCAGCCATATTTTCTTCTGGATCTTTGGCCTGCCACACTTTCTATTATTCTAGTATGCATTTTCTATTGTGGGAAAATGGGAGGGGGGATTGTACGGAGTTAGATGCTCTGTAGCCATAACAAAATTCTTTCTAGAAAGCCAAGGTGCAAAGATGTCTTTGCACCTCTGCACCTAACCGGAACTGGATGGATGGAATTTCCAGCATGGCAGTGGAAGATTGGGTGTGATGTACTTATGCATGTGGAGGCAAGATCTTGAACTTTCAATTGGATGGGGAAACTTTCAAATTCAGGTTTTCCCAGATGTGCCAACATGGTTCTCTTAATAAATTGGAACTTTGAGGAATGCTTTGCCTCAGACTCTGATTTAATGTTGGATGCTATTTGGAACCCTGACACTAAATAGGCCACTGGACTTCCTTCTTATCAAAGCATCTGCTGCTGTGTCCTAGCGGTGGAGCTCTCGCCTCACAAACAGGAGGTTGTGAGTTTGATCCTAGGTAGAGGCAGATGTAGGGTCTCCTGCTGGAGCAAGGGGTTGGATTACATGACCCTTCCAACTATTAATCCAACTATTAATCTGTTAATATTCCTTCCCTTAATCCTACCTACACAAAGCAATGTCCATAGACTATCTACACAAAGATCACAAAATTACACATTCAATAATAATTTTTTTTTTTTAATAATAATTTTATTTTTCTATACTGCGTCCTCTCCCCAGGGGGACTCGGAGCGGTGCACAGGGAAAAATTAAAACAACATAAAATATATACATAAATAAATACAGTAAAAACAGATTAAATCTAATTGTCCCTGCACTAAAATCCCCATTTTTAAAATTAACATTCCCTAACCCCTGAGGTAGAGACTAACCTAGGCCGGCCAAGCAGAAAAAGTGTGTTTTTAATTTCTGACGGAAGGAGCGGAGGTCCGTAGTTGTTCTAATGTCGGGGGGAAGGTCGTTCCAGAGGGCTGGGCCCGCCACAGAGAAGGCCCTTCCCCTGGGCGTCGCCCGCTGACAAAGTCTAGTGGACGGCACCCGGAGAAGTCCCTCTCTGTGGGAGCGAATCGGCTGGGAGGATGTATGTGGCAGGATCCGATCCCGCAGATAGCTAGGTCCCGAGCCATGGAGCGCTTTAAAGATGAGAACTAGCACCTTGAAGCGCACCCGAAAGACGACAGGTAGCCAGTGCAGCTCGCGCAAGAGCGGTGTTACATGGGTATACCTTGCGGTACCCATTATGGCTCGCGCGGCTGCATTCTGGACCAGCTGAAGTCTTCGGGTGCACCTTAAGGGGAGCTCCATGTAGAGAGACCTGTTGCCATCCATATCCAATAAAAATCAAATCAACATTGGGTTGACTTGGCTGATGTCCCTATAATTCTTTGAATCAAACCTACCTTGATATTATCAGTGTTCCATTTAAAGGGAAGGATTTATGCCAAGGATTTAAAACAGTGCTTAACGTTATCATGACAAACCAGAGATGATTTCCTACCAAATGGCTTCCTTGCTTGGCCAGCCTGTTCCATAGAAGCATCACGTGCAGGAAGAGGAGAAGATCAACCCAGCAAGATCAAGAGGGTGATGATTTCATCCCGTGGAGCGGTTTTCCCATTTCTGCTTTTGTTTCCAACCCTGCCAAAGGAAGCTGTATTCAAAATCGATAATTTATGTTTATGCTAAAGATGTCATTTCTCTCCCTGACTTGGGATGATTAACTGACTCCTCTCCATAAATTAGAAAGGGAAAAGGATAGGTATTAGATAAACTGGTAACAAAAACAGAATAATTTCATTAAATTAAAGAGATCTCTCATGTTGCAGCATGAGATGGATGGCAAAAAAGTACATCTAAGGAGTCGGATAGACTTACCAGACAGAGCGATGAAATTTTAGCAGATGCTCATTGGCGCATATTTTATTTTTCACTTCAAAGATGTATAGAATAGCAAGCTTTTATTTATTTCCCCAACTAATTTTTCAAACAAATCTCAGAAGATATTTCAAGTAATCACTAATTTAACTTTTTTTTGCTCATTTTACTTTTCAAGCAGTAAATAAAAGTCACTTTCCAGAGCCCCAATGTTAGCAGTATTTTTGTCTGGCTGTTTTTATGGTGTTCTTGGAAACACCTTTGCGTTAGATTGTCACTGATGCTTTCGAGAAATGTTTTTGTCTTTCCAGTACAACTTATACAGCTGGGATTTTCTGATGGTGCCTCATTCTTGAACAAGCCAATGTCAGGGTTCCAAGGTGCACCCATTGAAAGCAGAACTCTGAGGCAGGTAGATTCCCCAAAAAAGAATTTATTGGATCGATCATATTGGCACAGCTGGTGAAAACCGACTCTGAAATTTCCTGTGGTTTTTACCTATTTAAAAAATGAGTTCCGCTCCCTCCACTCCCAGTCATCAGTCATATTGTCCAATAGAGGGATTGGCTAGTTGCTTGGTTACTCTACTCCTCCTCTTTGCAGCCACCTGTTGAAATGACCTTGGTTCCCACAGGAAAACTTTCTGTTTTGACTACAAAATTCCCCACTTCCCTGTCTTATGGCAATCCTGAAGCCATAAAGGTGGCCTCATCCAGGATGCTTCAGGGTTGACAGGCAAGGCTGACCCTTCTTAAGGTTTTAAGGTTAGCCAAAGTGAGCTAAGTACTGACCAAATGAACATCTGCTTTCAATCTTAATTTGTAAGAGTCTGTTTGATGAAAGGACTATTTTTAAACAGAGCAGAGAATTTGGGATGAAATTCCAGGGCTGGAGGGAAGGTATTCCTGCAGCTCTATCATTTTAAATGGGCTAGAATATGTGTGAGTTTTGCACTTGTACAATATCTTTAATTGTCATTTTTTTTAGTGGTCTACAGTCTTCCTAAGGGTGGCTCAGTGGCTAAGACGCTGAGCTTGTTGATCAGAAAGGTTGGCAGTTCGGTGGTTTGAATCCTCTCTATTTCCTCCATCCCTTCTTTTCTCCCTCCCTTCTCTCTGTCCTTCTCTCTATTTCCTCCCTCCTTCCCTTCCATCCTTCCTTCCCTCTCTCTGATTCCCTTTCTCCTTTTTTTTCCTCCCTTCCTTGCAAATTGGATAAGAACGAATCTTCAGCTGAAATTCTCAAAGATGAAAGGCACAGGTGTTTTCCTTGGAGCCACAAAATATGGTGGTTTTTTTTTTTGTACTCCATGGATTTCTCTTTGGGCTGTAACGCTTCTGTATGTTTTCTTGGACTGAGATCCATGGGTGCAACCTCCCTCCATCTTTGTCTCCGTGTTTTCCCCCCCTCTCTTAATACTGTGCCAAAATCTACCTTCCGGTTCCGTTAAATTCCACTTTTTGCAATGTGCCTGGATTGTTTTCTGCTGATGTCCTCCCCTGCTTTGCCTTCTTGCTGTGTAAACAGAGACACTTTTTGTCATCGAAAAGCAGCACAAAACTTTTGTTCGATGAAAAGCCTGGGAAGGAAGCCTTGGGAAGCCCATTGATCCTGAAATGCCGGTCGTTGACGAGGGGGGGTGAAGAGGAGAGCCCAATTACACAACCCTTTGCTTGGTTAATGAATGGCCGCAGTTCCCCATCATGGTGAGCCAACATTTTAGCCATCCTAAAGAACCCTTCAAAGGACTCCACGGGTTTATCATTGAAAAACAGAAGAGAAGAGACCTGTGTCAGCTACCAGCTGTGTTTTGTCCTCTCTTCTTATGGAAGTAGCACCTCGGCGGCTGCTCTGCCTTTCTTCTCATTGTTACCTGAATGGCTGTTGGTATTTACTGTCTTTTAACACCAGCAGAGAAAATGGAACCGGGGCGGTTACTTGGCCTTACAGAAAGGCGGCAGCTGATGAGATGATCTATTTCCCATAGGCTTCTGAGCTGGCGACTGAAAATGTCTTGTAACTCTATTAGGAAAGACCCGTTGTGATCAATACAACCAACCGGGCCAGAAAAGCAGCTCTCAGAGTGGAAAGAAATTGGCACGTTCCTGGGAAACGGGACTCAAGGGAGGTAATCTTTTCCAGGCAGAGCCTTGCCTTCCAGATCCAGTCTTTTGTTTGCACAACCAGGCTGCTTACGGAGGAAGGGAAGCAGGAAGCAATGCGAGAGGCAGACAGATCTCCAGACTTATTCATCCAAGGAAGCCATGCTGCATGATTGGCTTAAATCCCATATTTTTCAGAGTATAAGATACACTAAAAGAAGGTGAAAATGTGGGTGCGTCTTATACATCAAATGTAGTCCTCCCTAGCCTTCGGCCTCTGCCTCCCAGAAATTTGCCTCCTTGCAGCAAACAAGGGACAGCCTGTTTCAGTTTCAGCTTCAGCACAGCCTGATTAACAGAAGCAGCTGGTTGTCGGATGGATCGGCCTCCCGATCATCAGCTGTTTCAGGCTGCAGGGATCGCCATTGCCTATTGCAGCCTCTGCTTTCCCCATTTTCGGCCTCCACATCCCATTTTTGGGTTCTGCGCACCCTGTTCTCGGTCTCCATGGAACGGGCAGAAAATGGAGTGCACGGAGGCGGCAATAAGCTATGGCAATCCCTGCAGCCTGAAAGAGTGCTAATCTGAAACAGTGCTTGTGCTAATCAGGCTGTGCTGAAACTGAAAGGGGCTGTTTGCTGTTTTCTGCGAGGAGGCAAATAGCTGGGAGGCAGAGGCAGAATTTTTTTTCTTGTTTTCTTCCCCCAAAACTAGGTGCAAGTTATACTTTGGAGCATCTTATATTCTGAAAAATACGGTACCCATTTTGCCACAGAGAAAGGCTTAGGGAAATATATGTGTTCTGCTGGGTCTTGATCCGGCTTAGGTTTTGAGGAGGATTGACTGGAGGTAAGATGACAGGGAAGGAGTTTTGCTAAAAAAAATTAGTACACTTGTTGTTGCCCAATTGAGCATTGGGTGAGCCACAAATGGCGGGACCATTCCTTCCAGATCAGCTGGGACTTGGGAGGCAGAGAATAGATGGGGGTGGGGCCAGTTAGAGGTGGTATTTGCTGGTTCTCTGAACTATTCAAAATTTCCGCTACCGGTTCTCCAGAACCTGGTCAGAACCAGCTGAATACCACCTCTTGCATTATGTCAGAGCAGGTGGGTGGAGTCTCCTGCAGCTGCCGCTATCCGTTTGCCCAAACCGGAGAGAACTGGCTGAATACCACCACTGCTGAACCCATATGAGGGACCCCAAGCACATGAAGGCACCTGTATAAGGTAATAGGGAGGGAAGGAGGGCCTTTTAGTGAACAAATGCAAGGAGGGAAAGAGTTTCCACTACAGGCTTGAAAGGACAAAAGAAAATGTTTTCTTTAAAGAGAGACATACTCTTGACGGGTAACGTGTTAAACAAATTAGTTAATCTTTGTGAGTGATTTATGAGTGGGAGCTTCAAAAATGCCCCCTGTATTATTATTTTTTGGGTCTTTTTTCTCCCAAGGAGGCCAACAAATTCTGTAGAATTTGGCAATATGTCCTCAGCCTGGCTGGGCCCCCTCCATGTACACAGCCCTCATTAGGGTGATGATTTGAAATCTTTGAAGAAGCTTCAGAAATGATGAAGCCAACGTGGAGGAATGTTGCACAAATGACATTATGAGGCAGCCGAAACCCGAAGGGGAAGCTCGGCGGAGCACATCTCTTTTGAAAAAGAAAGCTACCCCAGAGGCACAATTACAGGCGGTAGATTTATGGAGTGGCAATGGAAAAAGAGTATACAGAATCGCTACCCTCTTTCTCCAGCTCTGGACAGCCGAAAGCAAGTGAAAGAAAGAGACCCTCCTCCGTTGCCCCCTCTCTCTGCGTCTCTCTGTCTGTCTGTCTCTCTGTGTCGCTCTGTCTGTCTGTCTGTCTGTCTGTCTGTCTGTCTGTCTGTCTGTCTCTCTCTTTCTCTCTGTGTGTGTCTCTCTCTGTGTGTGTCTCTCTCTACACACACACACACACACACACACATTAAAACAGCAAGGCAAAACTTTTCATGCGCTCACAAGCATGGGGTATTAATTTATGTCACTGTGATTAATAACAGTTGCTATTCAACAATAGATGCTGATAAACTATCATGTTTATAATTGCATGCACAAAGCTATATCTAAATGGAAGCGAGGGGGGGGGGGTTGGGAGAAGGGAGAGTGAGAGAGTGAAATAATTCCCTGCTACACTTCTACTCTTTTTACTCTTCTCGAATGGAGTATGTGGATTCCGCCATGCCTCCAATTTCTACGGTCTAACTTTTTAACTAGGAGTCTTTTGAGGTGCCAGGTGACTCCAAGGAGCCTAGTTCTTTCCTTTGGAAGTGATTTGGGGTTTGCCCTCTTTTTGGTTTATTTGCTGGCATTTAGTTCTGTGGTGAAGAAGCTGACACGGGTCTACTGGTCCTTTCTTCATCATTCCCACGTTTGAACAGAGTCCAAGATGATGCACGAGTGGAATTTCTATATGGCCCATGCTTTGACTCAAACTTCCAGCCAGATCCTAGAATTCAGACGTCTAAATCAGGGGTCTCCAACCTTTGCAACTTTAAGTCTGAAGGACTTCAGCTCCCAGAAAAGCTGGCTGGAGAAGTCTGGGAGGTGAAGTCCTTCAGACTTAAAGTTACAAAGGTTGGAGACCCCTGGACTAGTGGATGAAGCTTTGCTGGCTGGAGAATTCTGGGAGCTGAAGTCCTTCAGACTTAAAGTTACAAAGGTTGGAGACCCCTGGACTAGTGTGATGAAGCTTTGCTAGCTGGAGAATTCTGGGAGCTGAAGTCCTTCAGACTTAACGTTACAAAGGTTGGAGACCCCTGGACTAGTGTGATGAAGCTTTGCTGGCTGGAGAAGTCTGGAAGGTGAAGTCCTTCAGACTTAAAGTTACAAAGGTTGGAGACCCCTGGACTAGTGTGATGAAGCTTTGCTGGCTGGAGAATTCTGGGAGCTGAAGTCCTTCAGACTTAAAGTTGCAAAGGTTGGAGACCCCTGGTCTAAATAATTGAATGTAGGTATTTTTTTCCATTTAGAAGAAAGAGTGACTTCACAAACCATACTGTGAAAATCTGTGGCTTGCTTCATTCAGTGTGCCTTGTGTCAACCAATTTAAACAAAGCACGGCTTACTGAATTATATAAACACGATCTAAGCCTCCTTCCATTAAGTTGTTATAAACCTGTGAGTTCACTGGGGCAATATCAATCTTGGTTAAGACAGTTGTTGTTTCTTATCTCCCCATGGGCTGTGGGAGGGGATAGAGAGAGGCAGGATAGGATCAAATGAAAGCGCATGAGTCATGACATTACAGTGCAAACTCTACCCCTTTGTATCCATGTCATGACATTTTACTAAAAATTCAGGATTCTACTGATTCTGAATTTTATGGGGAGTGCCATTGGGAAGGAAGGAAGGAAGGAAGGAAGGAAGGAAGGAAGGAAGGAAGGAAGGAAAGAAGGAAAGAAGGTGTCATGGTTGGGAACAATGAACCCAAATGAATCAAATGAACCCAAAGTTTCTAGGATAGTGGCGGTGATGCTTCATCTCAACAGTTTTGCTTTAAGCAAAACACCTTTTCAAAGCTCTTTCCCTAAGCAATTATCTCTGCTTCTGTTGGCTAAATGAAACTGAAACAGATTTACAGAGTTGGAAGGGAGCTTGTACGTCATCTAGTCCAACCCCGCACCCAAGCAGACCCTACACCATTTTTGACAGATGGTGGTCCAATCTTTTCTTGAAAGCTTCCAGTGATGAAGCTCCCACAACTTCTGAAGGCCACTCCTGTTCCATGGGTTGATAGTTGTCACTGTCAGAAAATGTCTCCTTATTTCTGGGTTGAATCTCTCCTTGGTCAGTTTCCCTCCATTATTCCTTGTCTGGCCTTCAGGGGCTTTGGAAAATACCTCCCTCCTTTCTGTGGTAGCCCCTGGTTGTTCTTTTCACTAGACTAGCCATGCCCAGTTCCTGCAGCTGTTCATTGTATGTTTTAGTCCCCTAATCATCCTGGTTACTCTTGTCTGGACTATTTCTAGAATCTCAATATCTTTTTTTTTTTTATAGTGTGACTGGATGCAGTATTCTAGGTGTAGTCTTTCTAAGGCTTTATAGAATGCTATTAATACCTCCCTTGATTTTGATTGTATCCCTTTGTTAATGCAATTTAGGATTGCATTGGCTTTTTCGGTTGCCGTATCATACTGCCACATTACTTCCGTTTTCATTGCTTCTGAACCTCCAACATATCCAGTAACCAAGACAAAACATCTTCTTCTGCTTGTGGTGCACCAGAACCTGTGCCGAAAGTCTTCTAAGACTTTCTTACTGGAAAGATCAGAAAGTGGTTTGTGCCCATGTTGTGTAGATGCACAGAAGTCTCTTTTGACTACTAGATGTGCCAGATAAGTCCCAGAAGCACCGGGGAGCACCTCGGCGAAATAAATTGTGTCTTCACGGCACCTTGTCAGGATGAATTGTGTCTCCTTTGTGATGTGGAGCACTTCATTGAAGTGAAGCCTTGCTGCTCCAGAGACACTGACGGGGCGACCTCTCTGGAAATATTCATTCCTACTCAGTCAGTGGCTGAGAGATTCTGAATGGCACATTTTCTAAAAGGTCTGAGTGACTTAATATGTCAGGTGTGATCGGAAGGTAATGTCAGGCCCAAATATATATCTTACCTTTCTCCTTTTACCGCTTCTCATTCTGTTTGATGAAAAAGGATGCAATCTTAATGTTTCTTCCAAAGGTGAAGATATTTCCCTAAAGTTCTTGGGAGTTAAGAGTAATATTCTTGCCCTTTTTTTGGCAGGGAAAACTGCAAGGTCTGTGGCAGCCCAGCATTATATCAGGCATAGTCCAAGATTTGTTGGATCTGAGATGTTGTCTTCTGTGCCAGCAGCCTCCTAGGATAGAGGTCAGAAGGACAGAAGTCTGCCTTGACTTGGCAGGATGACCACAGATGTCTGACTGAAGGAAGAGAAGTATTATGAGCCCCTTAAGAAGATGAGTTCAATCTTCCAGTGATTCAAATTACACTGTAAAAAAAGCTCGGTAGACTCCTTTCCTCCCTCCCAAGCAAAAATGTGATCAAATCCTGGCCAACAAAAGAGTCTTATATTCAAAACTCCAGATTGGTTGTTGTTGTTAGTTGTGAAGTTGTGTCTGACCCATTGCGACCCCATGGAAAATGTTCCTCCAGGCCTTCCTGTCCTCTACCATACTCTGGAGTCCATTTAAGCTCATGCCTACTGCTTCAGTGACCATATAGCCACCTCATTCTCTGCCATCCCCTTCTTCTTTTGCCCTCCATCTTTCCCAGCATGAGGCTCTTCTCCAGTGAGTCCTTCTTTCTCATTAGATGGCAAAAGTATTTGAGTTCCATCTTCAGGATCTGGCCTTCTAAAGAGAAGTCATGGTGGATCTCCTCTAGGACTGACTGGTTGGATCACCTTGCAGTCCAAGGGATTCGCAGGAATCTTCTCCAGCGCCTCCATTCTCAAAGGCCTTCTCAAAGGCCTCCATTCTTTGGCACTCAGCCTTCCTTATGGTCCAACTTTCACAGCCATCCATTGCAACTGGGAAAACCACAGCCTTGACTAGACACACTTTTCTTGGCAGGGTGATGTCTCTACTTTTTAGCATGCTGTCTAGATTTGCCATCGCTTTCCTCCCCAGGAGCAAGTGTCTTTTAATTTCTTGGCCGCAGTTCCCATCTGAGGTGATCTTGGAGCCCAGGAAAATCAAATCTGTCATTACCTCCATTTCTTCCCCTTCTATTTGGCAGGAATTGAGAGGGCCAAATGCCATGATCTTAGTTTTCTTAATGTTGAGTTTCAAACCAACGTTTGCACTCTCCTTCTTCAGAGAAGCAATATGACCCCGTTAAGAAGGTGGGTTCAATCTTCCAGGAGTTCAAATTACCACTGCAAAGAAGAAGAAAAAAGCTCAACAGAGTTTCTTCCACCCCAAGCAAAAATGTGCTTAAGTCCTGGCCAACAAAAGAATTCTATATTCAAAACTCCAGATTAGAAACTTAAAAGGAGAAAGGAAATTTCCACTTGAAGGTCTTCATATCTCATGGGTGACCTGATGGGAGAATTAGACAAAACTGGTCTAAAGGAATGTTCTGGTGTATAAGTTCTGTATAGTCAGGGGAAAAATGCTTCTTTGATTGGAATGGGTCAAAAACCTGAAAGGGACCCAGATAGGAAATAAACAGAAACTACGGCACCGTAACATCCTTTTAAAATTGGAATCTCTTGCTTCCTTGCTGTACTTGCTAAATAGGTTGCTAGATAATCATAGTCAAGCCACTGCTTTTTAAATGCTTCCTTGGGAGACTTCCAATATTGCTCTATAAGTTATTCATCTCACAACTGAAGATTCCTCCATTGGAGAAAGCTCCCTTGCTCTAGGACAGTGATGGCTAACCTTTTTTGGCTTGCGTGCCAAAAGCGGGGGGAACACAGGGGGGTTGTGTGTTGGCGTGCCACACCCATAATGATATGTGCATGAGCCCCTGCTTTTAGCGCGCGTTTTTCGCCCTCCCCAGGCTCCAGAGGCTTTCCAGGAGCCTGGGGAGGGTGAAAACAGCCTCCTCTCCCCACCTCCAGAGGCTCCAGGAGCTTCCCTGAAGCCTCCAGAAGCCAAAAAACAGCCACAAAAGAAGGCCTAAATCAGCTGACCAGCACACACATGTGCGCTGGAGCTGACAGGGCAACACCTAGCGTGCCCTAAGAAATAGTTCTGCATGCCACCTGTGGCACCCATGCCATAGGTTCGCCATCACTGCTCTAGGAAGTAGATCAGCAAGTCACTTTAAGGATCCTTGAGCTTGAGAGAGACCCTCTCAAGATCACCTCCTCTGGTTGCAGGAAATTTGGGGAGCGAAACTGCCACCCAGCTCATGGCTTTGATTTTGCACATGCAGTTGGACAAAGGCTACCTGTGAAAGATGAGGGTTTATAAAAGTCTATAGGAAGCGTAACTTTCCATGAATACAGATTTACTTAGGAAGAGGAAGTTTGCAAAAGCTTGTGTAATAACAATATGCATTTCTGAATGTCTCTATCCAAGACTGAATTATGAAACAATCTCCCTGCAGTCTCTGTTTTCTTCTACCTATAACATGTCTACATATCATGAAATCTTGCAGAGGTAATGTGCCATATACTAAAATGCGGTATTATGCTTTCTTTTTATTTATGTTGAGGAATGCTGTGGAGAAATTGGAGCAGATATGGGTAATTTTCTTCTAAAAAGTCACCCCATGTATAAGAGGACGCATTGTCTAAAAGCAATGTTGCTAAGTGTTAGGGAAGAACTTAACTGTGTTGTTTTCCTGACTATGTCACTCTAAATTTCTCACTCAGTCTCAAAATTGAGCAGGTAACATCTTTGATTCTTACTAGGTAAAATTCTGGAAATGTTCAAATTTAATTCTTGACATTTCTTTGTCAGGCATCCTTTCAGGAACCTTCTCCTATAAATCCTACTTCATCTACTATGCACAATCAAGGTAAAAAAATTATTTAATGTCCCCCTTAAGAATGATCATGCATATTCAAAGTCAGATTAAATTCAATATAAACAAGTCTAGGGCCTTATCCGTTGACTTCTGTATGAATGAAAATAGTAACAGCAATTCTTGATTCTTTTATTTTGTTGTTAGTTGTGAAGTCATGTCTGACCCATCAGGACCCCATGGACAATGTTCTTCCAGGCCTTCCTGTCCTCTACCATCCTTGGGAGTCCATTTAAGATCATGGGTACTGCTTCGGTGACTCCACCCAACCACTTCATTCTCTGGCATAGTTTTTACATAGTTTTTAATTTTGGTTTTAGCAGGGGTTTTTATTGTAATTTTAGCACAGGTCTCTTAGTTTAATTTATTTTTAAGATATTTTATTGTATTTATTATTTATAGCATTTTATTATTGCCTATGCACCACCCTGAGTCCCGCAAGGGAGATAGGGCGGTATATAAATGCGAATAAAGTTAAAGTTAAGTTAAAGTGTCGTCCCTTTCTTCTTTTGCCCTCCATTATTCCCAGCATCAGGCTCTTCTCCAGTGAGTTCTTCCTTCTAATTAGGAGGCCAAAGTATTTGAGGTTCCTCTTCAGGATCTGTCCTTCTAAAGAGGGCTGATCTCCTCTAGGACTGACTGGTTGGATCACCTTGCAGTCCGAGGGACTCGCAGGAGTCTCTTCCAGTACCAGAGTTCAAAGGCCTCCATTCTTTAATATATATAAATTGAATAAAACTTTGGCGCTCAGCCTTTCTTATGGTCCAACTTTCACAGAAAACCATCGCCTCGACTATTAGCACTTTTGTTGGCAGGGAGATGTTTCTGCTTTTTAGTATGCTGTCTATATTTGCCATAGCTTTCCTGTGCAGGAGCAAGCGTCTTTTTATTTCTATTCTTTAGACTTTCTTTAATATCCTTTTGCATTTGAGCATGGATGTGTATTTATCAGTTTGGAAGGTAGCGCCATTACATTTAGTGTCACTAAATTGGTGTGTAAATACAAGCATCCTAGAAAAGCATACAAAATACTCTCTCCTTTTGATCATGAGACGTGTTATTTTTTTTCTTCCAGGGATGCAAGAAAACACATCGGGAAATAAAAGTGTGCATGCAAGAAAATTTAGGGTGATTTTTAAAATTTATTTTAGCGTGTGTATATATAATTGTGCTAGTAGAGACATGGGAATGTAAAGCTTCATCTCATGTGTTATCTCAACATCATGATTTGCAGGTAGCACCAAGTACCTCTGCTGGTCAAAGCAAGAGATGCAACGGAAGGATCCTATCCTTGAGATCTGCACATCTTTCTCGTGGTGGGAGTGGGGGGTGGAGAAGAAAGACCTGCATTCTCAATGCATCTACATCTCTGAAAGTGAATTAGCCAACACAGATTTGATAAAGCTTATAAACCCTCTGGAGCAGCCTGTGACAGTTTGCTGGCTGGGGTTTTGTCTTCTGCCAGTTACTCCTTGATAGTGGCACTCTTTATTTATGCTTCAGTACCATGTTATCCTCTGGGCTTCAAACAGAAGGGACCTGTCGGCAAGTGTTTTGGATATTGTGTTAGAAAACCAAACCGGAGCAAAGCGCATGCAACATTGCCCAAGATCCTTTTTCAGTCAGTTCTGCTTCCCTTGTAAAAGAATTTCCTCCTTTCTCCTCCCCCCTCCCACCACCCACATCCTTCTCCCATTGCAACACCCTTAGTGCTATATACACCGAGCATAGCTTGAGGTGATGTATGTATCTGTGCGTCCTCAAGAGAGTGGCCAATACTGTTGGAAGAATCCAGGAGAAACCAGAATAGGCCCATTAGAATATTGGTGTGTTTTAAATGGTGGAGGTTAAATTGATAAAAGCAATGGGATACACCTTTTCTTTATCTTCACTGCTGTATTTCATACCAGCTCATCCAGGGACTGTCATATTTACTGGCAGGAATAAAATCTTGAGTTAGACCAGCTGTTTAACAAAGCTGTGCTTTAGAATCTCATACCATGCGAAGCAGGGGAATAGGTAAATCAGAAATCTTGCAGTCCCAGAATCCTTGAAAACCAGGGATGCCTTCTGGAAGGTCAATTGTTAACAGAGCCTAAGACGTTAACTGTTGAATCCATGGGGGGTATTAACTATATTTGATTTTCTTTAAATATAAATTGAATTAAATTTAGTTTGTGTCTTAATCCAATCCACTGTTTCTTGGGGTCCATTTTTCCCCCAGCAGCTCCTGAGTTTACAACCTGGAAAAAGTTGTGCATCTCTAATGGATATTTTTAAATATAGTCTATAGTATTACAGTTAATATAACTTTGACATACATACATTCATACCTCATACATGTTAGTTTGTTTGATGCTGTATACTGTGAAATGTTCTAGAAACATGAGCCTTTGGGCTTCTCCATATTTATTCAAAGGCTTATTTAGTTGTAAACCTCTCCAAAAACAAGGGCCGAAAATTCATTCTTGTCCTCTTTTTTATTTTGTTGTTATAGGTAATGATAGCATTTGGTGCTAACATTTCTTCCCATTCTTCTTCTCGGAGCTTTCTGGGGCTAGGGTGTATTTGCAGATGTCAATAAAGAAGGGTGTTTATATATATTTATTATTCCTGAAAGGCAAACATTAAAAAAAATTGAGGGAGACCCTTCATGGATGTCTACTAGTTCAGGGGTCTCCAACCTTTGCAACTTTAAGTCTTAAAGCTGGCTGGAGAAGTCTGGAAGATGAAGTCCTTCATACTTAAAGTTGCAAAGGTTGGGGACCCCTGTACTAGTTCACATATCCATCCTTCCTTAATTTTTTTTGCATTTGGGACAGGCAGGGTGGAAGTGTACGTTTGGTTGTCTTACTCCTCTGGCTTTTATTTTACTAATATGTTTTTATTGTTTTTGTAATGTGGAAGCCACTCTGAGTACAGAAAAGGGTAAGCTTTTTTTCAAATTGCTTTCCTGCAGGGTTTTGTCACTTCTGATGCTATCATGTTTGTGTAGGATTTGGGTTTTATTTCTGACCAGGCAAAGTTAGGCATACTGATATGCTTGTAGGAATAGACATATCCAGAGCTTCCTTTTGATGTCTAGGTCAGTGATGGCGAACCTTTTTGGGCTTATGTGCCATAAGCAGGGGAAGCGCAGGGGGGTCATGCGCCGGCATGCCGTACCCATAATGCAATGCACAACAACCCCCCGTGTGCATGTGTGCATAACAGGCATGATTTTGCATGATTTTTTCGCTCTCCCCAGGCTCCAGAGGCTTTATAGGAGCCTGGGGAGGGAGAAAACAGCCTCCCTTGCCCCCCACCCCCCCTCCATAGGCCCTCTGGAGGCTTCAGGAGCTTCCCTGAAGCCTCCGGAACGCAAAAAACTGGCCCTACAGGCAAACTGGAAATGACTTCCGGTTTGCTCGTAGGGCCGTTTTTATTCTTCGCGTGCCCTGACAATTGACCCGCGTGCCACCTGTGGCACGCATGCCATAGGTTCGCCATCACTGGTCTAGGTTCCTTGTTTTCCCACCCCATCCATGATGGACAAGATACGACCAACACAAAAAGACCCCGAAGGGGGAGGCTCTCTACAGCAACACAAATGTTCATTGCATGCATCCATCCCAGGGGCCGTAGTTTGAGGATCCCTGATTTAGTGCAATATAAAAAATGCAAATAACCTTTCTGTGGACCACCAAAATTTTCTCATGGACCACCAGTGGTCCATGAACCACCAGTTGGCGACTGCTGATTTAGTAGACATTCTGCCTGCTGCTGACAACCAAAGATTTTTGTTTTGTTGGATAGACATGACTGAATATTTTAGTTTTCATCAAGTGCTGTATAATATCACCTACCTTGAAGATTGTGATTTTAATAATAGTAACTTGACCATCTTGTGCTTCGTGTTTCTTATTTCATGTCTTCTCCCGGCTGGTTTCATGGAATCCCATCTCCTTTCCTCAAGCTCCTGAATGACCATCCTGATGTTCCAGAAAGCCCAACTTGCATTTTGGTGAGTACGTCTTCATGCTGAAGATGTTCATTGCATGCTCTAATGGATTGCTTTGGATTCCCCGCAAAATGCAGAATTTCCAGCCCAGCATCCAAACAAAACCAAATCAGCTTTGACTCGGCAAAATGTCGATGAATTCTTCAGAGTAAATCAGCTCTGTCAGGCTGATGTGAAGCCGTCACCTTTTCGTGACATAATATAATATGAAATGATATTGAACAACATGCGTTTGGCACTAAATTGTTAGCGGGTTTTAGTTTTGACAGCAGCAACTTTATTGCTTTAATCCCAAGGTCTTTTAACCCTCTTTGACATAAATTGAGGTTGGCTTTTGCAGAGTGGGTGGGTGCGGGTGGGGGGGAGGGAAGCCTCCATTTTGCTCTCTCTCTCTCTCTCTCTCTCTCTCTCTCTCTCTCTCTCTCTCTCCCTCCCTCCCTCCCTCCCTCCCTCCCTCCCCCCCCCCCTCTCTCTCTCTCTCTCTCCCCCTTTACCTAAAACTGTTTTTAACAATTTATGCTCATACATCAGACACTCATTTTGAATGACAAAATGAAGGAGAGGGCGGGAGAGAAAGGAAGATCTATTAGAATAGAATGGGGAAAAAAGGGTCAGCTTGGGTTAAGCTGTATACGTCTGTCTCAGCAGGCACATCACTGCTATTGCTCTGGGTGGCTACACATTCTAGAGTGTAGGAGTGCCTTCCTGGAACCCGAAGCAGGCCAAGCATAAGTTGGGTGCTCCTGATTGTATTCTGGAGACTCTCACTCCAGTGAGGTTATCTTGGACAAAGCTTTCAAAGTTTGTTATTATGGGAAAACACAGAACTCAAAGCCTTGAATCCACTTCATGCTGGATTATTTATGCTACATTAGCTTCCTAATGTAGCTGGCCTGTTTCACCTAAACAGTTCCTGAACTAGAAATACTGCATTGAGGGTAACTCCATCTGCAGTAGGGTTACTTGCCACTCCAAATAAGTCTCTGTGCATAATGAGACATTTGGGAAGGGGAGGGAAGGGAGGGTAGTTGGGGACTGTTCTGACCTAGGCTTCTCAAAACCACGAAGCCGACTCCTCTTGCTGATAAAACCCCTTTTATTTAGTTTAAAGTCAATTCCTCTCCAACAAAGTCCTGCCCAACAGTCTTTCAAGAGATTTCACAACTACAGGCCTTTATCAGGCGTGGAGAGTTGGCAGGCTGATATCTTCCAAACGCCACTCTGTAGCAGCAATTACTTGGCAAGAAGTCTGTAACAGATCTTCACCCTAATGAATTGACCTCATTGTCTTCTGCAAGCTCCCCTCACCTTTCGCTCCTTTTTATTCCCTATGGGAGGGGCCATTCACCGTCCACCTGTGGCTTTATGCCTGAGTCGACCCCCCGTTCCTTAGCTGTTCCTTTCTCCTGGCAGTTCTGCCCATGAAATAGTTGGAATTTAAAAACCACCAGGAACCGCACCAGATTGTGGGCTGAATCAACCTTTCTAAAGGAATGAAGCTTGTCCATTCTTAGAGGAATCGCTGTAAAGGTTTTTGGAGTTAAAATTTGATATTTTGAAGGCATGTGAGTGCTTGTAACTCGAGTGTTTTGGTCAGAATTAGATGTCAGATCACATTTGCTGCAGGCAAAAGGCTGCCTACACTACGGCCAAAAAGTCACTCACAGAAAGCCATTTCTGGTGATGAAATTACGTTGTTTGGTTTCTCTTCCCAAACTGGAGTTTGTAAAGAAATAAAAGCAGGTTTGGCAATCTAGGATCTGCCTTTTTAGCAGTGCTCTGAACTATCAAATGCTTATGGTGATAGGGTTAGGGTCAGCAACAGAGTGGTCAACGTCTGGAATGCTCTACCTGACTCAGTTGCTACATCCTCAAACCCTCACGGCTTCAACCTTAAATTGTCTACTGTAGACCTCACCCCATTCCTAAGAGCTCCATGACGGAGGCATGCATAAGTGCACCAGTGTGCCTTTCGTCCCTGTCCTTCTGTCCCCATTTATTTGTAGTCATTCCTGTGTTCATGTCCATGTTCATACTTATACCTGTTATCTTGTACATGTTTGACAAACAAAATAAAATAATAAATAAAATAAAATAAATAAAATAAATAAAATAAATAAAATAAATAAAATAAATAAAATAAATAAAATAAATAAAATAAATAAAATAAATAAAATAAATAAAATAAATAAAATAAATAAAATAAATAAAATAAATAAAATAAATAAATAAAATAAATAAAATAAATAAAATAAATAAAATAAATAAAATAAATAAAATAAATAAAATAAATAAAATAAATAAAATAAATAAAATAAATAAAATAAATAAAATAAATAAAATAAATAAATAAAATAAATAAAATAAATAAAATAAATAAAATAAATAAAATAAATAAAATAAATAAAATACCTTTGTGCCTTCTGAAATGCACTCAATATCTTGAGCAAGACCATTTCTATTTGGCATGGAGGAAAGTTTCTTAAGAAAAAAAAAAGATTACACAGTTCCCTAGTCCTTTGCACAAAAGTAAAGGAACTCTTTGCCTGCCAAAAACTTTGTCCCATTCCTGCTAAAAGCTAATTACGCGTAATGATTTAATCATCCTTCACAGAGTGTTTAGATACAATATCCAGCTCAAACTTCTATTTCAGGGAAGCCTCTTAAAAAACAGAAAGGAAAAAGCTCCCATCCAATTCAGTTGGATGACATGATGAAAATTGATGTGTCAAAAAGAACAGAATGCACACAAGTCATTGGTGTGACAAATGGAATTGTTATGTTGGTGTATTTATTTTCAGCAGGTATAATTCCAAAGAGAGAGAGGGAAAGAAAGAAAGAGAGAGAGTGAGAGTGAGAGAAAGTGGGAAGGGGAGGCGGACTTCACTTTTATAGGCAGGTAATAATAACAGATATTAACTTTGACTATTCATCCATGCACTAGGAGACTCTCAACTGATGTTTAACAGAGGGTACCCTAATTACTTCAGTTTTGTGCCGTTCTCTCCTCTCCCTTTGACACGTTGTGTAAGTCTCTAGGATGAGCAAACCTGGCCGGCCCCACAAATGCGTTCCAGTAAACACTGATGCCAGGTTGTCACCTAAAGAAAGAAGCTGGGCACTTCCCCATCTGAATGGCATGCCTTCACCAGGTGCGTTTTACCTGACAGGCCCTCCGCCATCATCGGCCTCTGGCAGAAATCATGGGACCCCAGAGTCTCTAAGCATCATTCTGATCTCTGAAGCATTTAATAGAGCCACGGCATAGCTTTCAATACAGCCCTGCCTTCCTGTAACTCCTGCTGGCGTGAATTTCACAAACATTTCCAAATCCTGACAGGATAGAACTTGGGGAATTCAGAAAGAGGGAGATGCGTAGGAATTGAGATCTTGTCCGAGGCATTAGAGAGCAGCGTTCACTTTTGGACGATCGGTAGCCGAGACAATGTCTGGTTTCTCGGTGGGGTTACCGTTCCTTCGCTTCTCAATTAACTTTGTTTATCAAAAGCTTAATCTAATTTTAAACAGGGAAGTGGGGACATTTCCATCTCTGTATAACCCCCCCCCCCCACTCCAGTTCATGACCTCCTTAAAGGGCCAGTAGTTACCTTTTCAGGAGGTAAAACCTCTTTTTAATTTTCATAAACAGAAACGGAGGATACGAGAGAAATAAGAGGATTATTTGCTAACTCCTTTAGATTGTTTTCTTGCCTTTCTGGGTCTATTTGGAACAACTGTAGGGTCTGGATAAACTAATCCATTGCATCTAAAGCAAGTAAAGGGGTGATAAATATTTTCAATCTGGTTGTGCAAAGAAGTGTTTTATTGAAGGAAAGATGATAATTAGTCCTTGTTCCTATTGTTTTTATATCAGCTTTTTATCCAGTAACCTGTCTGTTCCGTTTATATACCAAGCTTCTTTTGAAAGATGAGCTAGCATTGTTCTTGAATATATATTTCTCTGATATATACATTTGCATTCTGAAATATCCACTTAGCTCTGCTTTAACTTAAAATATGTGCTTTATGGTCGATGTTTATGAATAGTGATCTGTGTTGCAAAATCTGTAGAACTGTCGCTTTCTTATATTTTCCAGCCAAATTTCTCTGTTGGCTTTATTTAGATTCAAGCTTCCTTGGATTTATACCAAACTAACTGATAACCCGGCATTGCCTGGGGAATTTATTTATAAGGGGAAAATGTCTGGACCAAACGTGATTTCTAATGTTAGACTTTCCTCCTTACCAGAGGGAGCCCCCTTGTGGAGTACTGTGAAGCCATTACCATGGCAACTCCACTGCGCTGTACAGTAGAAGTCATTTTACAGCAATACAGTAGAAGCCATTTTAAAGCACAACAGGCTGTATTTTAACAGAACACACATTCTGAGGGGTTTTAGGGGTGTCTTATCCCCACAGTATTTGTTTCCAGAGAATAAGTCATTTGTGTACCAAGTTTGGTTGAAATTGCTCGAGGCATTCCAGGGTTATGCTGGAACATACACACAGACACACACACACACACTCACAGCTGTATACAGAAACAGAAACACACACACACACACACACACACACACACACACAGACATGATAAGAAATAGCCCTAAATTAAGGGATGGGAGAATTGGTCCAACCGTCCCAGAACTTGTGCATCACAATACTTATATTGGACTCATTCATTTCTATTCAGAGACTTTCAGACATTTATTTATTTATTTATTTATTTTATTTTATTTTATTTTTCACATTTATAACCCGCACCCATCTCACCACAAAGGGACTCGGGGCGGCGAACAGAGATTTAAAATCAATTATACATAAATATAAAATTTAATGTATGCCTGATGGTCATCTTTGTGCAGATATTCATTAGTCTAAAGCTTGATCTTATAATATAGCACAAGAATTGAGATGCTTACAGTCATCAGTAACTGGATTGAAATAAAGATTTCAGCAAGGAATTGCAACAGAGTAGACTGTGAAATACCTTAGCATTTTAAGAAGCATTTTGACAAAACGTTTGTGGCTATGACTGCTTTTAACTTTTCAAAGCACTGCCTGTCATTTAGAGGCTTCATCTCTAGATGGATAGTCACCCACTGAGAGAATAGGATGCTAGACCAAGGAAGTCTCTTGGGTGATCCAGCACAAAATATCTTATATTCAATATACACCTCCCCCCCTCAAAGTAAACCTGACATGTGGATCAGCCTCAAGGGAGAACCTCATGGGATCAGGAGTCAGAACCTGATGATGAGAATACCTTTGGATGTCAGCAACTATCAAACTCACAAACAGGATCCAAGTTAAGGGATTGTGGGAATTGTTGTTCCAGACACCTGGAAGGCATCAGCTTGGCTATCTACAGTGGGCATACAACATGCTTTATGTAACATTAACAAGGTTATGGCTTCACAATTTGGGACAATCTTTATTCATATTTGTTGAATTAACCATCGCTGTTTGGGTTCATGGGTTGGTAAAAAAAAGTAAGGTTACCCTTTGAGTTGATGCTCTTTATTCATTGCCGATTTTCATTTTCAAATTTGCATTTCACGCTGTATCATTATTTAGAAGGACCCTATATCTGTTTATGAGCAAATGGAGCTTTGCGTGCCCACCTGTCAATTGTGCAGCTCAGTTCCCAACAGCTACAGACTGATACCAGTCTGCAGGCCTGGGGACCAGGGGTGAAATCAACTTACCTTCACTACTGGTTCGCAAATATGAGCACATGTGCCAGCTCCATGCATGTGCAGGACCTTCTACGCATGTGCAGAACATCAAAAATAGGATGTGATAAGATCTGGATGGTGGGCAGAGCCTCCCACTACCAATGTTACCAGTTTGCCCAAACTGGCTGAATTGCACCACTGCTGGGGACTCCTGCAATAGACAATAAAGAATGTTGCATACATATTTAAAAACTTTGCTGTTTAGTATTTGGAGTTCTCATGCTTATTGTTGAACGGGACATCCACCTAAAGCCCTCTTCTTAGGACACTTTATTTATTTATTAATTTATTTATTTTATTAAATTTATACCCCGCCCTTCTCCTTGCAAGGACCCAGGGCGGCGTACAGGCATTATTAAAAACCATACAAAATACAAAAATATATCATTAAAAAACTATTAGATTCTATCCCGTGCTAAAACCCATTATAAAACTCTAAGAATTTAAAATTTATCCACATTTAAAAGTCAGAAAACGGGGGTTATGCTAGGCCGGCTTGTTGGAATAAATAAGTCTTGAGACGTTGGCGGAAGAGGCGGAGGTCCGAGGTGGTGCGTAGTTCGGGGGGTAGGTTGTTCCAGAGGGCTGGGCCCGCCACAGAGAAGGCCCTTCCCCTAGGCGTCGCCAACCGGCATTGCCTGGTCGACGGTACCCGGAGAAGGCCCTCTCTGTGGGAGCGGATCGGTCGAAGGGATGTATGGGGCAGGAGGCGGACTCGTATGTCTGATTTGGTGATCAGACAAATCAGTCATCAATGCACATATAGACATAAACCCAAAATATGAAAGCTAAGAAGGAAACAAAAAGACCAGAACACATCCTCTCTAGTAACCAACCCCCAGATAAGCAGGGATTAACACCAGACAAATGATCAAACAGGAGGAAAAAACCCCCCACCTAAATCACGGAATTACCAAGGAAAGAAACCCACAAACCCACCAGCATTGGCGGAAAGCAAATCCTGCATTTGCTACTGGATGCAAACAGGGAGAAAACCCCACATTCACTTCCACAGATGATGTCTCCTAGTTGGACAATGAAACTTCTGCAAGAAAAACAACCCAGCTCAGTTAGCATCTAGAACTCCACATCTTTTTCACACCCCTTTTGAGATTAAAGAAAAAAAGAGAAAGAAATAAGGAAACCTTTAGAAATCTGTTTTGTCTTAGCCTTCAATACACCTTTGGCTAAATGGAACTTTTTTATAGATAAATAAAAAAATAAAAATAAAAGTGATATAGTAGAGCAAATGTTTCGGCTTACTGGAGATGTGTGTGCATACCAGTATTTTTATGTATGAGAATGCTGGGAAGCTTGGCATTAAAACCAATCTTTTCTTTTCACTTAAGCCCTTTTTATAGGGCAGGAAAGAAAAGGCAATGTTTTGCTACGAAAGCACCTTCCCCCATCTGGAAAAAAAATGGCTTTTTGGACTCTATTGTGGCTCATTGTCTAAAAATAGGATGAAGACAAATTGTTATCATTTGCGAAAGCCCATGGCAATAATGATAAATGAACATTTTTTTTTTTACCCTCTGAAGTCATTGCTTAAGGCTTTCTCCGGGATCAACAATGTTAAACTGCTAAACTTGCCTCATCTGCATTTGCAGAAGGTTTACAAATGGCTTTGTAAACAATTTTAGCCAGAGCGTTAATCTCTCTTCCACAAGTAGAGCTTGCATGATCTATGATTGATTTGCAATTTAAAATGACACTGAAACCCCAAAACAGATATGAGAGAAACTTTCAATGAATAATGCTTTGGTTGACAAGAAAAGATAAGGCACATCTTTCATCTGATAGTGGGCTGTTTTTGATAAATATTGTTCATAATGGAGAATCTTGAAACCATTAATGTGTGGATAGAACATTACTAGTTTCTGACTGGAAGCTCTAAGCCCGTTTTCCTTGGCGGAAGCAGTAAGTCGGGAGCGCGTTCAACCATGTATCTTGCTTAAAAATATACAGATGCCATCCAGCAAGTCTTCTCCTTACTCCATTAATTGGCTCTTTCCGGTTCAAATCTACACATGCGAGAGGCAAAAACGGTATAAATGCTGCTTTATTATGGGAATGATTCAGTGGTATTGATACAAGAGAAAAGAGATTCTTGCAAAGGGGAGGTTTGCAGGATGGTTTTGGAGAAAAAAGGACCATGATCACGAAGAACAGAATTGAATAGAATAGAATAGAATAGAATAGCGCTCTACTCATGAAAATGGGCTCCTGAGTTTCATTTTTGGCTGCGATGGCCTCCTGCAACCCTCTACTAGCAAAAACTAAGCTCAGGGATGAGCTCTGTTTTAGGCTGTAGCAGCCTCCTGCAACCGTCTGCCAGTGAAAACGGACCTTGGGAGAACCAAGCTCCACTTTCTCTAGCAGAGGCTCCTTTGCTGGGCCCGATATAAGCACCCTGCAGGCCAGCGCCAGCCCCCAGGCCTTGAGTTTGACACCCGTGATTTAGAGGGAAAAAATGAGTCCCTGTTTGGTTCATTAACAAAAGTTAGACCAACATGGTTTCTTAATTTAAATACTGAAGATTTGTAACCAATGTCACCATGCAAGCAAGTAGTAGCGTTACTGGTACAAAGAGGTCATGTTTGTGTTGTCATTTTGACATCAAGGGTTCCTACAGATATCTAGATTCATACACAAATTCATTCACAACTTTATAATTAGGGGCAAGGACACCATGCTTCCCTTACACACACACACACACACACACACACACACACACACACACACACACACATCCCAGTAAGGGTATGTCTAGCTGATGAGAGCTAAAAAGCTCAAAATAGATCTATACTAGTCTCTCTGATTTATTTATTGATCAGCTCATAAAACTAACACACATATTTAAAAAAAATCACACGACGGAACTCATGGCTTTCTGTCTAGATGGTCTCTGGTGATGAGCCGAAAGGCAGAAAAGGAAACAGTATGTCTCCTCCCTTAATTGGGGCCCTAACAGGGTGTTGTGGAACAATTATAGACATATACATATAAATATACATATACATATACGTATGTATGTATGTATGTATGTATGTATGTATGTATGTATGTATGTACCTATCTATGCATGCACGTGTTATGTACGTGTATTTATAGATTATAGATACCTGCACACATTCCTGTCTGGCACTGATGCTATCGAAGTCCACAGCAAACCCATTTTCTGCCAAGGTATGCCTGACACATTGACAGACGCGTGCAATTTGTGTGTGTGTGTGTGTGTGTGCATTTGGGAAACCAACATCTGCAATTATGAATGCATCCAGCGTGTAGCATTGTCCTTGAATGTTTCTTTGGCACTGCCGGTGTCTTTGTATTAGTACTTGGACACGAGGCCAGTGAACAGGGAGCAAAGGGGGATCAAGATGCAGAGTGGATAAATAAGAGCTGCCCGTGTTTGTTCACAAACAGTCTGCCGCTCCTTCCCATCTCTTGGCGATGCGACCTATTCATTGAAGAAAGTGAAGCTGGTGCTGTCTAAATGACTCCAAGTGGGATCAGCCGCTTGGCTGGAAGCAGGAGCAAGAGGTCTGAAAACCATCCATAATTGCTAGTGAGGAGGCTCTATCATTTTGCTTTGTCCTTGCAACCCAAGATTGCCGCTGCATTGACAAATGGTTGGCACCCAGCCTCCTTTCTTTGCGGCGAAACGGCATCCAAAAGAAAGAGGGTCAAACAGGAGACAGAAAGGAATTCCTAGGGAACAGCAGTCCCATTATTTTAATTTCATTTTATAGATGCATTCCTCTCTCTGCTTATGTGTTGTAATTTGAGTTCCCGTTTTCTGCAGTCGTTTGAATGGGAAAGCCAAAGGGTGAAAACCCTGGTTGTTGCGGCAATCAAATCCAGAAAGCACACACAGGTAATGGATTCAGCAGGATTCATTAACTTCTCTTGATATATAATATAACACATGAGGCATATATATAATACCAAGAGTGGTTCTTCCAATATGGTAGAGAGGAGAGATCAGCTTTCAGTTCAGTTCAGAGCTCAGACCAAGTATGCAGCTTTAGCACATACTTTAAACTATAGAGCTAAGCCATGCCCAGGCTCCAAAGTGTTTCGGCTCCCACTGGCTGACCTTGTTACTAAGTCCTATTCCAGTTTATGAATATACTCTGACACTTTTTACGGTAGGAATGAATAAACTGGTAGCTTCTAAATATTCTGGGCTCCATCACCCATACAGTAAGTTGCTTCTGGCATGGCTGATGCACAGATGTTTGGTCCTGACAATGCTTTGTAGAATAGAACAGAGTTGGAAGGGACCTTGGAGACCTTCTAGTCCCACCCATTGCTTAGACAGAAAACCCTGCACCACTTCAGACAAATGATTATGCATTTGATGATCGTATGGCCATATGAATCTGGAGTATGCCTGGAGTATTTTAGAACACAGGTAGAAGAGTTTCCTGATACACAGAACTACTCTGAATATAAACTTCCATTGACATAATTATAATCTTCTAAGAGGAAGCTTATAAGTGTTCTTCTACAAGGTGTACTGCCTGATTTTCAGATATTTTCAGTGACCTATGGTGCCATAGTGTCCAAAAATTATGGGATAGCATGAGCATTAAACAACATATGTTGACAAGACCTTACAGAACTGGCAAGTCTACTTCACCAGGATTCCAAATTGTGGAGAAGTTTGTGAGTACCCTGGCGCAGGTAATCCTTGAGTTACAACCATATTGGGGATCCTTGAGTTACAACCACATTGGGGATCCTTGAGTTACAACCACATTGGGAATTCTCACAATGGGGATCAGAATTTCCATTGCTAAGCAAAGGATTGTTAAGTGAATTGTGCCTGATTTTACCTACCTTAATTACAGCTCTTCTCTTTCAACAGTCCAGATTTGGGGGCAATTCTCTGAGAAATTGGAAATTAGCCAGAAAGTTATCATTTCCCACTGAAGAAGCTATTTTTTATATTAGGCTTCAGTAAATTATCTGTGGAAGGCACAGAACACAACTTTGGACCAGTGAGCTGAAAAGATACAAGAATAGGAGCAGGGGCATTGAAAACTCTTCTGTGTTATTGACTTGCACAAATTAGTGTATAATCAATTCTGAAAATCATGCGTTACTTTCCTGTTTGGGGTTTGTTTTAAGATTTTCTAGAAAAGATGTATTTATTTTATCTACTCTCCGAATTGTGTTCGATATGTAAAGTGACCAAGGGTGATTAATGATAAATAGATTAAAGTGGGAGAGGGCATTTGAAAAATGACTCAAATGGTGCATGTAAATCCCTGGCTGGATTCCCCAAATGCAAATTCGGCTAAGTTAATGACCAGAAAATCAGGATGGGTTCATATATATGAGATTCAGAATTATTTCAACAAACTTTGTAAACAATGTTTTGCACAGGGGATTCTTAAAATGCCTCCCTTACTGTTAGATCTATAGATGATGGAGAGTTGGGTTTCAAAAACATGCTGTATTTTTCGGAGTATAGGATGCACCGGAGTATAAGACGCACCAAGGTTTTGACGAGGGGAATTTTAAAAAAAGTTTCTGCACTCTGTAGACCTCCCAAAAATGGCCCATTTTTCACAAAAAGGGCATGAATGGCCTTTAGGAGGCTTATAGAGTGCTCCTGGGGGCTGGGGGGGGGGATTGAGCAAAAATGGCTGATTTCTTTGCTCATTTCTGTCCTCCCTAGCCCCCAGGAGCTCTCTGAAAGCCTCCTATAGGCTAAGCATGGCCATTTTGGTGAAGCGGCAGGGTTTCAGGAGGCAAAAAATTTACTGAGAATTCTGTTCATTCACATCCAGCAAAGTCTTTCAAAGGAGGATTTTCAGTCACAGACCTTATCTGGCTTGGAGAGCTGCCAGTCCCGATATCTGCAGAACTTGGCAAGGAGTCTCGGAGAGTCACAAATCAATTAAGCGAACTAATTGTCTCCTGCAAACTCCACTCCCCTTTTGCTCCTCTTTTATTTCCTCTGGGAGGGGCCATTCATCATCCACCTGTGACCTTACCTCCAAGTTGACCCCTGTTCTTTAGCCATTCTTTTTGTCTGGCAACTCTGCGGAGGCACACACTGGGAACAGGCTCCAGCTGTTCTTCTGCCTCACTGATGTCTGACTCTGAAGGCAGCTGATAACTGGCATACGGCTCTGGCCCCCTCTCTGCCTCCAACACAGAGCCCTCATCAGAGCCTTCCCCAGACTCCAGTTCTGGCCCAGGTTCCTCCCCCACCTCCTCACTGTGTGACTCTGCTGCCACAACACATTGTCTACCCCAAAACCACAAAGAGAAGAGCAGGACCATTGCGTTGATTGGTCAGTCCCAGTGCTTGTTCCCCATGGCCCACATCGAGAACGTCCTGCCTTTTTTCGCAGGAGAAAAAGGCTTGGTATTTATCTGGGTTCAGAGTTAGTTCAGCCTCACATTTGACAAATTATTTGTGGAATTGTGGTATTCACAGTCACTTAAATAAGAATCTGTCAACACAAGGCTATGCTTTGTTGCAAAAGGTCTCCCAGATTTCTATTTCTTTTTTCCCCTCTCTCTCTCTGAAGCACTCAAAGAATGATGGATTGGTGGTAATGCAAATTCACTAGCATTTTATACGCCAGTGCCTTCTCCGTGGACAGGAAACACCCTCATGTAAAATGCCTCGACTGTAAAAGTCTTGCTGGGTGCTGGAAGCGGCTTTTTAAAAATGGTGCGCTGGAAGGAAGGAGGTAGAATTCAAATATTTCCCTCACGTCTTTTTTGCTTTGTCAGAGCAGGTGCTCATTCGAGATTTTCCTTCTTCGTCTTTTTATTTTTTATTTTTTTTTGCTCCCAGACTAACTGGGACATATGCTTATCTGTTCTTGGTAATTAAAACAACTTGATAAATAACATGATTGGGTTTTATGGCAAGTTAAAAGTTAATGCTGCTTAACAGGATATTAAATACAGATAGCTCAAAGAGCAGAATAAATAAATAAAATAAAACGAATGTTGTCTCTTTGGAAACAAATCCTGCATTTTAAGTAGCAACAGCACTAGCAATAGCACTTAGACTTATATACCACTTCACAGTGCTTTTACAGCCCTCTCTAAGTGGTTTACAGAGTCAGCCTCTTGCCCCCAACAATCCGGGTCCTCATTTTACCCACCTCGGAAGGATGGAAGGCGCGACTCCACCTTAAGCCAGTCAGGATCAAACTGTGGACAGTGGGTAGAGTTAGCCTGCAATACTGCATTCTAACCACTGAGAGGGAGGGAAGTAAGGACTAGCAATAGTACTTAGACTTATATACCGCTTCATAGTGCTTTTACAGCCCTCTCTGAGTGGTTTACAGAGTCAGCCTCTTGCCCCCAACAATCCGGGTCCTCATTTTACTCACCTCGGAAGGAAGGGAGGCTGAGTCAACAGATTGAACTCCAGACGGTGGGCAGAGTCAGGCTGCAATACTGCATTCTAATCATTGTACCACCAAGGAAGGAAGGAAGGAAAGAGGGAGGGAGGGCAATAGCACTTATACTTATATACCACTTCACAGTGTTTTTACAGCTCTAAGCGGTTTACAGAGTCAGCGTAGCAAACTGTAGCTAGCAAAAATAGCACTAGCAATCTGATACCCAAATTTCATAACAGGATTTTAGTCAGGCCAGCTATTTAATAGATTTTTAACTGTATTTTATGTTTTATATCATGGACTTTTATTAGTGCCTGTACATCGCCCTGAGTCCCGTAAGGGAGAAGGGCGGTATAAAAATTTAATAAATTAAATTAAATTAAATTAAATAACTATATCTTCATAGCATGCACATAGGATCATAAAACGAGACAGGGCAACATGTTTTGTATTCTATACATAAAGTGATGATAATCCCTCTAACCGCATCCTAAAAAAAGGTTATATTATTTTATATTGTATCTCATCTATTCCCATTCGGCACAGAGCGTATACATCACTACTAGTTTTAGGACTATCCCTAGCTGTCTATATAGTGATTTTTTTTTCCTGCACAATTTCAGAATTTATTGTGGAAGGCTACAGAAATCTAACATTTGGAGAATTTCTAAAAGAACTGGAAGCTTTAACTACTCCATCAAAGTTTATAAACTATATTATGGCACAATAAGGCGCCCTTGATTTTTTGTAAAGATAGAAATCCATTTGTCTAGCAAAGAAAGAAATAGATCCCAGAATTTGCACTGAGTTGATAACACATTTGATAATGTAATGTTTTGAAATATCCGGCTAATTATTTCTAATAGTTTCATGATAATATATGTACAGAATCTTTCTCTTGGATGGATTCCTGCTTAGAAGATCAAAACACATTTCTCTTTGGCAACCTTTCCATTTTCACAGAATTACTCCAGTTGCCCAAATCTCTTGCCAAGGTGTTTGCGGAACATATTTTGACAGCTTTCTCTCTAAAATTATGACTATTCATTTTTGGAAAGGGTACCAAATTGTAAAATGTGATACGTGTTGGACTCCTTCCAGCAGCAACTGCAAGTATAGAAAATGATGGGGATTTTTCTTGTGGTACTTTCACGCGATATCTACTTTAAATCAGAGGTGTCCAATCTTGGCATCTCTAATACTTGTGGACTTCAACTCTCAGAATTGGCTGGCTGGGGAATTCTGGGAATTGAAGTTCACAGGTCTTAAAGTTGCCAAGAGGGGGGGGGACACCCCTGATTTAAATTTTCTATTAGCATATTCCCTGGGTCAGCAGGGCTATCGTGCTGCTGATGGTGAGGCTTCTTTTGGATAAGAGTCTTAATTTTTAATTTATTTTCCTTATGGTAACGGCCTAGTGCAAAATGCAGCAAAACTCACTTAATTACGATCATGCTTAGCAACAGAAATGTTGAGCTCAGTTGTGATTGTAAGATGAACGCTACCTGTATATTTGAAAGTTGGACCATAAGAAAGGCTGAGCGCCAAAGAATGGAGGCCTTTGAACTGTGGTGCTGGAGGAGACTCCTGTGAGTCCCTTGGACTGCAAGGTGATCAAACCGGTCAGTCCTAGAGTAGATCAACCCTGACTGCTCTTTAGGAGGCCAGATCCTGAAGAGGAAACTCAAGTACTTTGGCCACCTAATGAGAAGGAAGGACCCACTGGAGAAGAGCTGAATGCGGGGAACGATTGAGGGCAAAAGAGGAAGAGGATGACAGAGAAGGAGGTGGCTGGATGGAGTCACGGAAGCAGTCGGTGTGAGCTTAAATGGACTATGTGGGATGGAAAACATCAGAAGGCCTGATGGCAAAAATAACGCCTTATATACAGCTAGTCCAATCAGTTCCTGAAAAATTCACCTTGTTTCACTTACCTGTGGTGGAAGGTTGGCTGAGGTTGCCTGTAGTTTTCTGTGTTTAGTATATGGTTGTATGGAAAAATGTTTTTCATGCGAAGCGTTTCACATGATCATCACTTGAGCGTTAACAGAAGAAAATATGTGTGTCTCCAACAAGCTACAGAAGGAGGAATGAGGATGAGATAACTGTGGGGTTAATATTTTATGTTTTGAAAAGAGGGAGTGGGGGTAACCCTATGTTTTTAGCTTGTGTGCTTACACTGATTTATTTCCATGTGTTGCTCTTAGTCCTTCTCTGAAAGAATGGAGAAGAGCTCTGGTTTAGGAAAAAATATAAACCAATAGAGGGAACTGCTCCATTTCTCTCTTTGAAAGAAGGGGAAAAAAAGATGTGATCTCTCTCTCTTTCTCTCTCTCTTCTCTCTCTCTATGTGTTTTAAAGATTTTCACTTTAATTATGCAGCACGAAAACATTGACATTAAACTGAATTTGCAACGGAAACTGCTCTTGTTAATTAACTGTTAAATTTATTGTGGCACTGTGCTACACACACTTTTGATATTTTTGTGAAATGCTCTAAGAGAACCTGTTTACAGGACAGCAAAGGATGCACCATGAAATGGAGGCGTTGAATAGAAAGGTGGCCTTAATCCCCTTTTTTAGCCTCAGTGCAGTGCTCATCTCCATTTCAAAGACATCTCCATGGTCATGTGGCCAGCATGACTAAACGCAGAAGGAGCATGGAATGCTGTTCCCTTCCCAACAAAGGTGGTTCCTATTTTTCTATTTGCATTTTTACATGCTTTCGAACTGCTAGGGTGGCAGAAGCTGGGACAAGTAACGAGAGCTCACTCCATTATATAGCGCTAGGGATTCAAACCGCAAAGCTGCCGATCTTTCTGAACAATGTCTTAGCCACTGCGCCCTTTTGATTAATAAATAAAATTGCACAAATAAGACAAATTAGGTACTGTACATGTATATCATTTACATCAGGAGCCAACTGATGAAATCAGGATATTATTAATCAGAATTACATCTGCAGCATGCTGTGACTTCATTATGGTTTCTACCGGAACCTATGGAATTGCTCCTTTATAAAACATTAGATGATATAAAACTTACCATAAAAGTTAACTGGAAAGCTAATTCTTCCATAAGCAGCCTAGTTGCCTGTATAGAAATCTTTCTGTGATCATTACTCAAAAATGGGTAACTTCATTCAGTCTTTCTTTGATTTAGCTTAGAGAGATGAATATTTTTAGAATTTATGAGCGTGTGAAACAGGGGATTACAAGTGAAACTATTAAACAGTGTTAATGACTACAGCAATATATTACTAAGATTTCCCCCCCTTTCATAAATTATAGAGGAAAACATTCTATTTAAAATTAAATGCCCCAAAAAGTTACAGATGCCAAATAAGTATACAAAAATTAAAATATTTTGCCCTAGCAGCTAGATTAAAATATTACCATATTTTCAGTAAGGAGAAAATTATTTCTTTTTCTAAATGACTTAGCAGAAGACATATATTTAGATTTAAAGTTGAAATCACTGTTTCGTTCCAGGCTTTTGACTGAGAGAAGTGAAAAGTTAGTTTTCTCGATGACCTCTAGATATTCTTCATTCTGTAAATGCATCATGATTGTGATATTAGGTTCTCCTATCTAAGGGACTTGTATTCCTTCCATCTTGGATGGGATTTCTGTTGCCCCAAAACATCCAGTTTTAAGCCTTTGTTTATGTACATATTATTGAGTCTAGTCCCAAGCCTGCTACCAGAATCCTTAACTTCAAACAGATTGTCAAGTATAATCAAGGAGTTTGATTGCAATGATTTCTTAAACTTACAATTTGATTGTTGCAATGAATTATATGTGGGACTGCCATTGAGGTCTTCTCAAAAGCTTGTCCTTGCAGTGCTGCCAAAGGTTTGGTTGATAGGAACTCAGTTCATCCATATCATGTTAATTTAGAAATAAGTTCATTAGTTCCTCATTCCCAGTCTCACTCCCAACTTCTAAACCTATCCCTTCAATAAAAATGTGGGCCATGATCAAATCAAGTCCCATCACAACTCATTCATTGAATAACATGATCAAAATCCACTAAAAGATGGCTACATTTTGCTGGTTCCTATTGCTTATCATCCATTTAAAAAATTGTTTGTGTCATAATACGAGGCTTTAAGTTGGATTGAGATGAGACTTTGCATTATCTAGGGACATCTGGAGTAGATAGATGACCTCTTGTATTAGATACCATGAACATTTCACTTAAAGAAAACTGTCCTCCTCCCATTGTTAAAATATTGCACCAAGTTTTCCCAGATTACTGCCTTCCTTCCATATGGGTTGGGATTTCGGTAGCCATGATGAGTAGGACCTCTGAGAGATGTAGTTCCACCACAACCAGAAAATGACAGCGAGTCTCCTTAGATTTGTCGTCATAGTACATCTGGAGGGAACAAATATAGGAAGATGGTATTTCATAATGATTCTGTGTGTGTGTATGTATGCACATTGGCTTATGGGAGAAATTCTTATTTTTTCCCTCTTTCATTACCTTAAAAGAAGAATACCGAAGTATCCTGAGGTAAATGAATAAGTTACGTTTTCTGCTTTTAATAATGAGGTAGATGGGAGCAACAAGCCTCCTGTCATTGGCTGGCCTGTGACATAAAAGTAAAAACAAATGTATGTGCTTATTTTCTCACAGGCCACAAAGGTGTTGAGCTTCACATATGCTGTTCAGTGCTCACTCATTTTTATGACTTAAAGTAAACAAGGGAGCCCTTTGTCATAAATCTGGCATTCAGACCGTCTTGAATGCCCTTGGTTAAAGCTTCAAATGATGTGCTGAACAGGTTTCATTTCTTTGCTGCATGTCTAGGGTAAGGTGAGGGATATTTTATTTATATAAATAACACGTTTAACATTTACATTATAGCTTGACAGGCAAAATAATAAAGACTGGTGTGGGGAATTTCTGATCCCAGCTGATACGTTTTGAACCTCCCAGACCAATGTGCAGATTGCAACTGAGTTATCCATGGTCTATTTCAGTTGTTCCAGTTTGTGTGAAACATAGAGAAAGAATGTCTTTTTTACAAATGCAAATTGTGAAATTAAATTTGGGAACAGACTGTAGAGAAATCCCAAGGACTTGGAACTTTACTTTTCTCTTTCTCTCTGTCTCTCTTACCCATCTCCCAAACTGGAAGCTGGAGATATTTTATAAACAATATATATGCCGAGGAAGAGAGAGATTAAAAGAAATAAAAACAGAAGAATTCTTTGGAGAGAAAAGTAATGTATTGTCCTTTTGTTTCACAATATTGTCCCTGATTGAACAGTGTTTTTCTTCTTGTTAGTTTCACAAGTCACATAAAAATCAAGTTTTGTTATCTGCCGATTTCCCTCCCATTTCCATCTCTACCAGCTAGCAAACAGGAGAAATCATATTCCAAATCCACTGGAATCTGAATCTAATGTTTGTAGCTGTTTAGTACAGAGACTCAAATTGTTTTTTCCCCCCTGAATTACTACTCCTTTGAGTTAAAATGGCCATCGAGGTCCATTCATCAAGATGAAAGCGTTAATTGCATAAATATCTGATTTGCTGATTTTTCATGTTTGCTATCTGGGAGCATAAAGATTACAGAGTTGAATACTGACCTTTTTCAATGTTTAGGCCTGCATGTTTTTCCATCAGTCAAAAATAATTCTTATGCCTTGTTGCTGAAAATGAGTAGAATTTGCATCTCTGTAAAAGGAAAAAAGGAAACCAAATGCAAATACTTTGATCTTAGGAAAAGTGGGGAGGGCAATGCAAGTAACATTTTTGCAGTTTGCACTCCAGGTATGCAGAGTGTTTGACATGCGATGCATTAATAATCCTTACCAGAACCCTACAAAATTGTTATGCTCAGTTATAAATCAGATGGAGAACAGAGGTTGTTTTTTGTTTTTGTTTTTCCTTGTTCAAATTATTCTTTTTGGGATTCTGAACTTCTGTGAGAAAAGTAGCATGGAAAACTGTTTTGTGTCACAAGTCAGTTTCCCCATTTATTGTTTCTTGGTGATATTTTTAATTATGTATTACAATTATTTCTGTGGTCGTATGAGGCCGGTTTATTCTGTCTATCTGTCTGTCTGTCTGTCTGTCTGTCTGTCTGTCTGTCTGTCTGTCTGTCTGTCTGTCTGTCTGTTCCTCCACAACAATTCTACTGTTAATCTGCTGACTACCTATATAGTAGACTATACAGGAACTCTGCCATTTATGACTACAGTAGGGACTAGAATTTCCATTGCTAAGCAAGACAGTTGGTTAAGGGAGATTGATTTTTAGACCTTTTCTGGCATGGTTGTTAAACAAATCACTGCAATGGTCAAGTAAATCACTTGGTCATTGAGTGAATCCAGCTTACCCCATTGACTTTGCTTGTCAGAAACTGGCTGGTAAGATTGCAAATCTTAATCACCTGACCCCAGGATGCTGCAACCGTTGTACACAGTTGCCAAATGCTCAGATTTTGATCACACAACCATGGGGATGCTGCGACAGTTGTAAAGCACAACGATTTTGAGTATTGTGTAAGATCAGACCATCACTAAACGGTTGTAAGTTTATTTTATTTGGTTTGTCAAGCACGTATGAGAAAACAAGTATAAATATGAATATGACATATAAACCTATATGTATAAGCAGATATAAGTATATACATAAGAAATGAATACAAATAAATGAGAACAGTAGGACAGGGATGGTAGGCATGCTGGTGTGCTTATGCACGCCCCCTTACAGACCTCTTAGGAATGGAGTGAGGTCCACGGTAGACAGTTTGAGGTTAAAGTTTTAGGGGTTTGAGGATGTAACAATGGAGTCAGATAGAGCATTTCAGGCATTGACCACTCTGTTGCTGAAGTCGTATTTTCTGCAATCGAGTTTGGAGCTGCTTACTTTGAGTTTGTATCTATTGTTTGCTCATGTATTATTGCAGTTGAAGGTGAAGTAGTCGTTGAGAGGTAGGACATTGTAGTAGACAATTTTGTGTACTAAGCTTAGGTCAGACCGTAGGTGGCGTAGTTCTTGCCTGTCCAGGTCCAAAATTTCAAGTCTAGTGGCATTGGGTATTCTACTGCGAGTAGAGGAGTGGAGTACTCTTCTCATGAAATATCTCTGGACTCGCTCAATCGTATTAATGTTCGATATACAGTGTGGATTCCAGGCAGACAAGTTGTATTCGAGGATTGGTCTGGCAAAGGTTTTGTAAGCCCTGGTTTGCAGTACAATGTTACCGGAGAAGAATCTTCCCAAAATTAGGTTAACAACTCTTAATGCCTTTTTTGACAATGCTGTTACAGCAAGCACTGGGGCTTAGATCATTTGAGAAGAGTACTTCTAGGTCTTGGATTGAGTGAGGGTCATCTATGAGGTTGTATCAGGTCCAGCTTCTATTTGGTGTTCTGATCTTCTCTCTGTGCATATTCATTTTTTCTCGCCCTCAATTAGTTCCCACCATATTCTGTTCTATCTAGAAGTTACAAAAGTGCAGCACATGCTGAAAACATTCCAGATTATTTTTTTTTTTGTAGATGGGAACACAAAGGAACAACAGTTCACGTTTCCTTTCCATCCTATTTGGCCACGTATGGTTATCCTCATTTTTATATCTGGAAGTTTGCGGCTCGGGGTTTGACAGCTTTTCTCGGAATATTTCTAACTTCTTTTTATTCAACGTTCCAGATGCAAATACTTTGAAGGGAAGTAAGTTCCCATCCCCGTGAGGATTTACACTTGGAGCCTTCAACATCCCTCCTTGAACAGAAAAAAACAAAACGGATAGACTATAATGAAGTAGTTCATGGTGCAATTAAAATGATGTAGTAAAAAAAAAAAAGCAACATGATACGCTGAATTGGAATAACCAAAGTTGATTATAAAGGACGTCAAAATTAAATGCTTGATAGAACCGACATAACAAATTCAAGATGGCCATTTCACATCGGAGACAGGATATGTTGTCAATTTGCTGATGTTTTCCAGACAAATTCATTGATAGATGTAACATTTTTTTATCGTCTTTCCGTAATTTCTTGCAGGCCCCCACTAGTTTTTTCCCAGTTAATAGGTTTGTGGATAATTTAAAGAGAAAACTGTTCTGTTTCATCATAAAAGATTTGTCTGTTTATTTTGAGTGCATAAATCAGATGGACAAGCCAACATACTTGGACTTGTTTTTTAAGGCGTTTGTTGACAACAACAGAACAAGTGATCACAGGGTCCACCAACAAGTGTGGACATCAATTATTTTTTAATTGTATAGGAGTACAGTACACTAATTAAAACTAGTATATCTTTGCAATGCCAACGGCAAAATTAATTATTAATTTTTATTAATATTCAAAAGCAGCACAAGGAATACATTAAAAGATTTTGTGGTTGGGGTGAGGGGTTTTTTTTTAAAGATTTTTTTTTTAGCAAGGGGGAAGAAAAGAGCTAAATCTGAATAGGTAAAAAAAAAAAGTCATTGCAGGGATTAATAAGTGAAAAGAATCTTTCCCCCTTCTTATGGTTGACGACTTGGCTTCAATTATTTGATTGTATTTCCACAGCTCCTTATTACTCTTTTAGTGGTGCAGTTTATGCCAAAATATTTTACTAAGCAATTGTGGATATGTTGAAACCTAAAACAAACCGATACTTTGACTTCTTTCTCATTCCAAATTACGCAGTGCAAGATGGATTACATATCTGCCAGTTTGGTCCCTAATAGGTGTTATGAGTGGCAACATTTTAGAAAATGACGTTGTTGGGAGATTGAACAGAGATATCATTTCCTTCTCCTATTGTAATATTGCAAGTTGGGATGAAACTGATTTGGAAGCATGTGGTTGCCATTATGGAAAACAAAAGAGTAACTGAAACTATGAAACTTTGAAAAGAAAGACAATTCTAAAAGTCTGGCTAGTGTCTTCCTTCCTTCCTTCCTTCCTTCCTTCCTTCCTTCCTTCCTTCCTTCCTTCCTTCCTTCCTTCCTCCCTCCCTCCCTCCCGCCCTCCCTCCCTCCATTCCTTCCCTCCCTTCCCTTCCTCTCTTTCCATTTACTCTTCTATCCCCTTCCTTCACTCCCTCCCTGTCTTCGTTTCCTGTACTCTTCTCTTTCCTTCCTTCCCTTCCCTCCCCTCCCCTCCCTCTCTTCTTCCCCCCCCTCTCTTCCTTCTACTCTTCTCTCTCCTTCCCTCCCCTCCCTCTCTTCTTCCCCCCCTCTCTTCCTTCTATTCTTCTCTCTCCTTCCTTCCCTCCCCTCCCTCTCTTCCTCCCCCCTCTCTCTTCCTTCTACTCTTCTCTCTCCTTCCTTCCCTTCCCAAGATTTTTTTTTACATTTTCTTTCTTCTTCTGATACCTGCATGTACTCTTATACACTTGTAGCAGTGTCAGATCTTACCAAGAGAATAATTCTTCTTTGCAGCACTTCCTAGAATGATTATGTGATTACACAACACCATTTGGCAGTAACTCTACTCAAAGGAAGACAGTAAAACTGATCACCTTAAATGTACATTGGCTCACACACTTCCTAAAGAATGATGAATGGGTATGTGTGTGCCTGTGTAAACATGTGTGTGTGTGTGTGTGTGTGTGTGTGTGCAAAATCATGTCTATGTTCATAACAGCACTAGTAACTTTTTGAACACAGATTGGTTATTATAATAGAAAAATAATTTACCCAGGTGACTTTTGAGCAAGGATTCTGGTATGATTTTCTTTGCGTAGAACAACAGCTTGCATTTGATAGGAATTCTTGTTGCATTCTGAGGTGCGAAGATCAAGACTGATCTCTACATATGCTGGTACATGACAGCTTTTGCAGTTGCTTCTGGTGGCAATAGGAACTGTTACTATTCTGTGTATCACCTTTGCACTCTTACGATGCTTCGAGAAAACAAAACATGCAATTCCATTGATTGACTGCCTAGCTTGTAAACAAATGGCAACTTTCTCTTCTACCCAATATTCAACTGAAAGAGGTCATTGATAATGTTGCAGAATCCAATCTGGGTCGGTCACCAGGACTGGAGGTTTTGTCTTCCAAGCTTTCGAACTCCTGCTGGAGCCCATCTTCAGGGAACTTCTCTCTAGCCAACTTCTCTAAACTAAGTTTACCAACGTAGGCTCTAGAATGAGACTTGGAGCATCAGAGTTACTAAATTTGTTGTTTTCAGAATCCACGAATTCTTCTCCTGTTTGAATTAAAGTCAAAAGTCTGCTTGGCCGGCCTAGGGTAGTCCCTCTCTATGGGGTTTTAGTTGTTTAGTGGGAATTTTAGTCTAAAATGGGTATTTTAGCACAGGTACTGTTTAATTTGTTTTTAAGATGTTGTATATGTATTGTATATTTATAGTTTTTTAGTTCCCTGTGCACCGCTCCGAGTCCCTACGGGGAGAGGGAGCGGTGAAGAAATTAAATTATTATTATTATTATTATTATTATTATTATTATTATTATTATTATTATTATTATTATTATTATTATTATTATTATTATTATTATTATTATTATTATTATTAAGCCAGATCTCTGAGAAAGTTCTGCTTTGAGACGCCAAACTTCAGAAAATGTATCTCTGCTGTAGGGATTTTTTTCCCCTACAACCATTCAGACGAGACTCACAAGATGGTATTCCAGGGTGATTAGAAAGGTTACCCTAGCTATCTGCGGGATCGGATCCTGCCCCATACATCCTCACGGCCGATTCGCTCCCACAGAGAGGGACTTCTCTGGGTGCCGTCCACTAGGCTATGCCAGCGGGCGACGCCCAGGGGAAGGGCCTTCTCTGTGGTGGGCCCAGCCCTCTGGAACGACCTTCCCCCCGACATCAGAACAACTACGGACCTCTGCTCCTTCCGTCAGAAATTAAAAACATACTTTTTTCGCCTGGCCGGCCTAGGTTAGTCTCTACCTTTAGGGGCTAGGGAACATTAGTTTTATATGGGGGTTTTAGCGCAGGGACAATTAGTTTAATCTGTTTTTATTCATTGTATTTATTGTTGTTTATATATTTTATGTGTTTTAATTTTTTTTCCCTGTGCACCGCTCCGAGTCCCCTTGGGGAGAGGACGCGGTATATAAAATAAATATATTATTATTATTATTATTATTATTATTATTATTATTATTATTATTATTATTATTATTATTATTATTATTATTATTATTATTAATCTCAAATTAGAGCTCAAGAGGACATTATGTCGGTAATTGTCAGATTTTACCCAATCGATTGTTCTCAATATATTTTTAACGTGCAAATGCAAACATAGTCCAAAGCAAACTACTATCTGGTGAAAAAAGGGAGAGGAATTGTTTTTCCTTCCTATCTCAAACACTTCATCAGACTGAGGCATACTATCACCGAGTAGCTTTTGAGCAGCAAATTGGTGCCCTTTGTATTTGCAAATGTAGGTGCCATTAATTATGTCATTTAAATATGAGGAAAGAAGGAGGAAAATATGGAAACTGTGTTGTCTTCCTGGAAGAATTTTTGTAGTTTTTTTTTAAAAAAAAATTGCATTATTGTTAAGAGCTTAACATTTTTGCTTCATTGTGTTAGGAATAAATAGTGAGGAGAGTATTGATAGCTAAGACTGTTTTTCAACCTGCATTCAAAAGTATTGGTTGATCTGTGTGTCTCACTTAAAAGCAGTTCTAGAATTATTATATTGTAGTTTTTGTTTTGTTTGGAAAACCAGTGGAAAATATATCAAGGTGCTTTCTTTTCTCAAGAGGCAACTGGACTTCCTGGTTTTTTCTTTGAAGATGTTTCGCATTTCATCCAAGAAGCATCTTCAGTTCTGGCTGGATGGTGGGGAGTGGAAGTCAGACGAAAAAGAGGATGGAAAAGAATTTAGAAATTATTTTCAAGGAGAAGAGAATATAGCTGAAAATCCAGGGTTCTTAAATTTACAAATTCGCTGAGAAAGAACGCTTGAACGTTCTTTCATCCATCTTCTGTCTTTTGGAGTGGAGAGTCTATAACAAATCTAATTAATCACTACCATCATCTGCAACCTCTCTGGCTTCCAATTGTTTTATTAAATCCCCAGGGAAAAATGTTTGATTGATTCAAAACACATCAAAAAGATTTTAAGAAGAGATTGGACAACCATTTGTATGAAATTGTATATGGTTTCCTGCCTAAGCAGGGGGTTGGACTAGAAGACCTCCAAGGTCTCTCCCAATTCTGGTATTGTATTGTATTGTATTGTATTGTATTGTATTGTATTGTATTGTATTGTATTGTATTGTATTGTATTGTATTGTATTGTTGTATTGTACATGTTTTGTTACTTACTCCCCTCTTCAGACACAGTCTGAGGGTTTGCAGGTTTTTTATTTAATGTTTTCTGTTGTGCCCAATATGATTTAAAAATTATGGTTGAAATGCAGCAATAGCATTTGGACTTATACTGCTTCACAGTGCTTCATGGCCCTCACTAAGCGGTTTATGGAGTCAGCCTTTTACCCCAAACAATCTGGCTCCTCATTTTACTGACCTCAGAAGGATGGAATGTTGAGTCAACCTTGAGCTGGTCAGGATCAAACTCCTAGCAGTGGGCAGAGTTAGCCTGTAATACTGCATTCTAACCACTGCATCACCCTGGCTCCTTCTACAATATATCCAGTTCATGAATCTCTCTTGTTCTTCTTTGTTCTGAGATGTCCTTCTCCGCTAAGAAAGGATGAAATATTAGCAAGTGAACGTTTAAATTTAATCTACCCTCTGTTCTATTCACACGGCTTTTTAACACAGCATGCAAAATCAAAAACCAGACACATTTCTCTGTGATGGGTGTGTTGTATCCCATGGGCCAGTGGTGTTCGGTTCACGAATCACAGCTAAATCCAGTTAGTTGTGCTTTGTTCCCCAAGCCATGGTTTAGCATGCTGTGTAAACCAGGCAGAGATTCCAAACTAACAACGTCAGGAAAATCGGGCTTGTTCCTAAAGTCATTTCAAGATGTTTTTATTTGCAGAAGGGCAGAATGATCCTTCCTTCCTTCTCCGGTATTTTTAAAATGAAGCATACAGTTGGTGAGAAAAATAGATTACAAAAGGAGAAGAGGTATTCTGTTGGGAACAAGGAAAATATACGTTCTCGCCATGTTTAGAAATAGCTTAGCTGACTTTCCAAATCAAGCCTCATTGTTGCTTTTTTTCCCTCCCCTGAAAACTAATTTTTATTGTCACCCAAGCTGATTCCTTTTACACTTCTGCTGCTATTTAGCCCTGTATCAATTTTTAAACCCAAATCTGACAAAAAAAAAACCCTTTCCCCCAAAAAACCCACACACACACACACACAAAAACAAAAAAGGTAATGACACTTAACTGCACAATTTCAAAAGGTTTTTAAGTGGAAAAAGGTATTTAGTATTTTTAATAAGCATCTTCAATACTATTGAGTTGGTTTCTTTGTTCATATCACAAGATTAATTATGCTGTCAAACACTCCCAAGGCCTGCTTAACAAAGATTCAGTGATATAATGGTTTCCCTCGTGTTACTTTTTTTTTTTTCTGCATAGCAATCACAATCAAAATTAGACAATTTAAAACCCGTTCACAAGCCGGAAGTTCTGAAGAGCCTTTTAATCAACAAAAGTAATTTTGCAAACAACTAGATGCAGCGTTTTTTCATATTAACTAACTTGAGTATTGCGGATCTGTGTGTGTGTATGTGTGTGTGAGTGTGTGAGTGTGTGTGTGTTTAAAAAGGCCTCCCATATGCTACATTCCAGCCTCTCAATTGCTAGAAATGAGTCATTCAGATTTATAAGAATGGAAAAGGAGGACATGGGGAAGGCCTGCCCTCATTTGTTTGCAAAAATTCTTTTCAAACCGCCAACATCTTTTTACTTGTGACTATGCTAAGCTGTCCATGGTGGCCCACGATGAGATGGGTTGCACATAAATTTAATAAATAATAATAACAGCAACGCCCAGGTCCTCGGGAAGAACTCGATAGAAAGACAAAAATTCCAAATCCAGTCTGTACTGGGCGATGGACCGGAACAATGACGCCCAAATCAAATCAAATCAAATTGCATAAAGGAGGAATTTTGGGTGCTCCATTACTGAAAGCTTTTAAGAAGAGACTGGACAGCTACTTGTGTGGAACAGAATAGGTTTCCTGCTTGAGCAGGGAGTCGGACTAGAAGACCTCTTTTTCTGATATTCTGTTATTTTAGTCCAACCCCCTACTCAAGTATGAAATCCTATACCCTTTCAGACAAATTGTCCAAACAGCCCAGCTTGATGTCAGAGAATAAATAACGTCTTTCTGGAAGGGATTCAGTGTGTCCTTTCCAACGTTAGCATTCTATGTTGGCAAACAGTATCTGAACAATGGTCTGTAGCAATGTTTTCATATCTCCCTCAGTCAGGCTTGTCAATTGCCTATCAGTATCATACAGAGGGACACGGTGGCTCATTGGCTAAGACGCTGAGCTTGTCGATCAGAAAGGTCGGCAGTTCGGCAGTTTGAATCCCTAGCGCCGTGTAACGGAGTGAGCTCCTGTTACTTGTCTCAGCTGCTGCCAACCTAGCAATTCGAAAGCATGTAAAAATGTAAGTAGAAAAATAGGAACCACTTTGGTGGGAAGGTAACAGCGTTCCATGTGCCTTCGGCATTTAGTCATGCTGGCCATATGACCATGGAGACATCTTCAGACAGCGCTGGTTCTTCGGGTTTGAAACGGAGATGAGCATCGCTCCCTAGATTTGGGAATAACTAGCACATATGTGCAAAGGGAATAATCTCTTGTAGACCTATCATACAAGTCTACAAGAGATTGTTTCTAAATTTAAATTTATTGTTGTTCACTGATTAGTCCTGATTATCGATTAAATGAACGTAAATGTTCTGCAAGAGATAGTCTTGGCTGAACTATAAAGAAACCAGTTAGGACTTGGGTACTGTTTGGGTGAGTCCATTAGAGAATTCCAAGGATTTTGACTAGATCAGGAAGGAGATAACCTTGGAAGAGAGCAATGATAAATTACTAACATATTGTCAAGAAAACGATATGGGCTATCCATGAAATCACTTGAGTATAGTTCAATTGAAGACTTTAATCCAGTGGAAATATTGTTCTGTTTGTTTCCTTTGGTCTATTTTTATTCTATTTAATTGGTTGCTTGATTCTGGCATAGAGTTGTTTTTCTTATTTTGTGTTTCTGAGAAGAGTTTTATTCACACTTTGATACAGTGCTCCAGAATTCTTTCTGTGACATTGGAATCAGCCATCTAATTATCTGTTGGACTCCTGACAATGTAAAGTAAGGAAGTAGAGAAAAAAATAGTGCCGGGAATGTACATATGAAAGAGTTATAAAGAAAATCTCAGTATTTGTTGAGTTAGAATAGGGCTAAGTATTATGAGGTGCCAGGTGCCACTAGATTCAAACTTTAGAGAGAAAGGCAGGTAGAGATGTTGCTTCTTCTTCTCAGCCTAATCTACTTTCCAGGATTATCATCGGTTTATTTCAAGTCCTTTCATAGAACAAAATGAATCAAAGCAATATTTTTGTGCATTAGAATAGACTATAAATGCATTGAACCAACAAATAGATCTAAGGGGGACAGGCAGATTGGCAGATAATGTGCCCGTGTTGATCTATGTAGACACACACACACGAATACAGAAAGAGGAATAATGAATATAGTTTAAAGAGAAATGGAATGTATCAAAGAAAAATGTGCTTACTTTTCATAATTAAGACTAGGTGGCCTTGGGGCCTACATGGGCCACCATTCAAAATGCATCTTTCCGGAAAGGGTAGCTTCAGGATCTGTATGATTTAGAGTTCAAGTCCCAAAGGTGCTTTTTCAAAAAATCAACTGGACTTTGGTTTGAAAGACAGGTCAAACTGTCCATCTATATTAAGGCTCTCTCTCAACAGATATGACACCACATATCTCCTGCTTATAACACAATCCTTTCAACAGTTCCAAGAAGGTCCCACAGTCATTAGCATGATTCAGCTGACCCCGAGGGCACAGATACACCTCCAAGTGGCCTCAACGATTCTCAGAATGAGAGTCAGATGACTGCAAGGAATATAAACTATTTCACTCTCCTCTATTCAGTCAGAACTGAAGAAGGTTCTTGGATGAGAAGTTAAATGTTTTCAAGGAAAAACCAAGTCCAGTTGCCTTTAGAAAAAACACTTTGGGGACAGCCATGACCTGGATGACTGAGAATCTCCATAGACATCTAGGGTTCAAATGTAATGAAAGAATGATTTTTCTTTCCAACACAAGTTTGTCCTCTGTTTGACACATGGTCACCTAAGTTGCCTCACATGCTGGGCATTTTTTTAAAAAAAATGGGAGGGACCAAAATGGGAGATTCTCAGAGTCTTCTTTCCCTGGGCTGGACTTCTGTTCAACAGCAGCATCCTTTGATATCCTACTAGCCCTAGAAGTGACTGCAGGACGCTAGGGAGCCAGGGAAGTGAGTGGAGTAACAACTCCTGTCAAAAGAAATAACAAGGTCAGAAGATGTAGTTAATGAAGTTATAGCAAGTGGGGTAAAGCACCAATCAAAAGAGGCAACAATCTGTAAATGAGGATATAATTAGCAGGAAGGGGTGAAATTAACATGCTTTGGTGGAAACTCTAGGAAAGCCCGTAATGAAGGAAATGAGTAGGTATTGAGGAAGATTCCAAAAGATAAGAGCAAACATTTTACAACAAAGACTACCTAATTAGCGGGCGAGAGAGGAGTGAATATTCTTTAATTAGAAGAAAATATCTGATTGAAAGATACTAAGTGCCTTTTTTTAAAAAAAAAAAGAGGAGAGGAGAGTAATGAGCTTTAGCCCTAGAGTCTCTACTCCATGCTAGGAATCAGAACTGAAGCTTTGGGCTTTTTTTCCCACCCTCTTCTTCTTGTCTTCTTTCCTCTGATACATGATCAGTGCCTCTGATAGCAGCATTGTACAACACCACATTCCATAACTGCACCAGGCAATTAAGCGAAACCTAATCTCTGAAGCCATCACGTTGCATGACTTCCCTGGATTTACTACACATTGCTAAAGTAAACAATGCAACTGGGCCAGATAGGGTATTCTATTTTCTTCACTACTGGTTCGGTAGCGGGAGTGCATGGCAAATCTGGGCATGTGCAGAACCTTCTGCCCATGCGCAGAAGGTTCTTGATGATGTCAAGGTGGGTGGGCGGAGCCTCGAACCGCCGCCACTACCAGTTCACCCAAACTGGTGTGAACCAGCAGCACACCACCTCTGAACTGGGCATCCATCCAACTTCAGGCGGCCATTTGTAACTGTGTAAAGATGAAACAGAATGACAGGGATGTATAATTCAGGATATCCTTAGATTCTAGCTCCTGGATTGTTCCCCATGACGGATCTTTAAAAAAATGACAGCTCATCACACAGCCCGATCAACTTCACCTCGATCAGAAGAAGGTCTCTCTCTCTCTCTCTCTCTCTCTCTCTCTCTCTCTCTCTCTCTCTCTCTCTCTCTCTCTCTCTATCTATCTATTTATCTGAGGAACCTTTCTCCATTGGAAATATTTTTTAAGAATCACAAGTAAAATCTAGATTTCACAGTAGTGGCAGCTAGGCTTCTGTTAAAATATGTTTTCAATTATCTTCTCATTTCTTTCTCTCTTTCTCTCTTTTTGAGAGAGAGATACTATGGAAAAATACGTGTGGATGGAGAAGATTTTGTTTAAGGCCTAAAGTCAACAAAACAGTCAATTATTTTCACCATTATAGAATGTGAGAACGGGAAGAAGATCTTCTCCAAGTGGCAGACAAATCATAAATTGTGCAACATAATGTGTGTATGTACGCACACACACACACACACACACACACACACACACACACTTATTATTTACTGGTAAATGTGTTGAAATGTTTAATGTTCTCCTGGTTATCGTTTTATTATAATAACAAAAGCAGGACTCGAACAAACTACAAATGTCTCACTTTTATAGACATCTATATAATATTTCCTTCTTTTTCTCCCAAAACAGTGCTGAAATATTGATCATCATTCATCTCCCTCTCTCCCTCTCCGTTTGGGAGGTGTGGGGTAGGAGAGGGTGCTCTGGTTATTTAATTGTCATAATTAGCAATCTACCTCATCTTCCCAATCTTAAAAAGCTTCTGTCAATTTTCCTGGATATTTATAGATTAATTTTAATATATAATTTAATTTATTGCTGCATACCTTTTGGCTTGTCGGTAACATTAAAATACTTATGGTACAGAATATTTTAATTAAAACTATTTATCAAAAGAGGGCCAGGTAGCCAATGTCTTCCGTTTTCAGTAGGGGGTGCTGGCAATGAAAGCAAGCAAAATAATGGGTCAATTAAAAGAACACACATATACACACACAAAGAATCTAAAGAGAGATTCTTCAGCAATCTGTTTTTTATAAAAAAAAAATACATATATTGAGAGAGAGAGAATATGGAAGCTTTCTTTCTTTCTTTTTTCTTTTTGTCCTTCTAACAAATGAAATTATGCATTTCATTTTTACTTACCGACTTTAGTGTTCATAGTAATGCCAGTAAAATGTACAGCATAATAAACATGGTTAGATTTCAAACCGGAAACAGCACTAAAATTAAGTGCTTTATTATAGCCCTAACAGTAAATCATATCAGTATGAAGAGTTGTTGTTTCTTTCTTTCCATGAAAGGTTTCCTAATTTTTTTCTACTTTTGATTTTTTTTAAATAAAAAAATCCCAGAATTGAGAGCCAAAAGGCTTAATTTTCTATTCTTGAAATAGATCTGATCCAGAGTCTTGATGTGGCATCCTAAATCTTTGCAAAGTAACCGCTATATGTGCTTAATAACAATTAATAAATCAATGTTGTTGGATATTTCTGTCTGTAATTAATTTGCCTTGATTCTTTTGTGAAATATATAGAAAGCTTAGCTTAGCTTTAGAGATTCTGCTACTTATTAGCCACTCCCCAACCCCCAATATTCACACTGCCAAAGAAGAGAATTAGCTGACAGCTTAATTCTTCAGCTAGTATGCAAATATTCTGGCAATAATTCGCCACTGCTTCTGAATATAAGTTCAGGAACATTTCATTATACCATTAATAATAATTCTTCTCTTTCAGTTTCTCCTCCTCCTCATGCCTTAATTCTCTATTTCTGTCACAAAACAGATGGCTTAACCTTAATGTATGCTGAATTCGTGGCAAGTGTTTGCCTGAGTCCTATTCAATTAGCATGGAGATTATTGCAATGCGGTACAATATTACAATAATTATTTATGTTAATCTGCAGATTAGAGGGGCCGATAACACCAGGCACACAATAAATTACTTTTGTGCCGAATAACCTCCCAAATTGCTCAGGGAAGCATAAAAAGGTCACTCTGTCTACGTATTGTGACTGCCTCAGAAAGCTGATTTGAAGGCTAGTAAGGAAAGGCGCAGAGGACACCCAAAATGGTGTACGGAGGAGAGAGGAAAGGAGAGAAGGATGGAATCTCAAAGCTGCCTGAGATAAAAGTGCATTTGGACCAAGGGAAACCTGGATGGTGCTCTTTGGAGATTTCAACATCCTGCAAGGGGTGGTGTAAGAAGCCAGCAGAAGAGAATTTTATAGTGCAGACTGTCTTCTTTGCCATTTGAATGTCATCTCTTCCCCTCTACACCTAAAATTAATCACTTAGATTATATCGAGAGGTGAAGATGTCAGCAGGCCTTCATCAAGTCGAAACGGGGTGGCAATTCTACAAGAGGTGAGGTGATCTTTGACGGGCCACCCAACTAATGGGCGTTTCTGACTTTCAGATTTTGTTGAAGGCCCTGGAAATTTGGTGACTCGCAGATCTGACCTCCGTTGCTTGATCTTAACTGTTTTAAACAAAGACAATCAGGAGACATGCAGTTTTCCTGCATGTTCTGGGGATGTGAAAAGGAGCTGTAAGCAATTCTCTTAGGTGTTGTGGTTGTTTTGAAATACAGTAAGTTCCATGTTTCCCCGAAAATAAGACAGGGTCTTAGTTTCTTTTGACCCCCAAAATAAACACTTGGCCTTATTTTCAAGGAGGTCTTATTATTTTTGAGGTGCAGGAGGCAGCAAGTGTGATCACCTCATGGCTGCTACTGTGTTACAATATTTTTGGGGAAGGGCTTATTTTAGCACATGCGCTCAAAAGCTCGACTGGACTTATTTTCCAGGGAGGTCTTATTTTCAGGCAAACAGGGTTGTTATTATTGTCAAAAAGAAGTTACTGTTGATGAGATGTTTTATTGCTAAAAAAAATAAAGCTTAAGGAAAGGGGGGGGGGAAATTACTGTCGATCAATGCTCCGAAGAGGGGTTAATGTAAAACAAGTAAGTTCAAAGTTCAATTTCAAATCATTTTCTGGAATTATTCCCATGACATGATATTTGATGAAGAGTTTTATGGGTGTCTCTCATTGCTTCCCTGCCCTTCCCCCAACAAGGTCATCTTCAGAAATGGCATATGGTTAGTCAAAGAAACAGGAAAATTGGCAAAAGGAAATTAACACAGCTTCAAGAACAGGCGGCTTGTAGATTCTCTCCTGGTTTTCAGCATCCATGCTGAGCAAGAAACGGGGGAAAAAATGCCATGAAAGAAAATGGACTGTGCCATCTCAGAAGGTGGAGAATACATTTTTAAATATTTCTCTTGAGGGTGAATGAAGGCAAATATGAAATAATAATATGCATTTTCTATGCAGAACAGAATATTTTAACAATGAAAGAGAAGAAATAGTTCATCTCCTTCCAAAGTTACAAGCTTCTGTCTCTGGGATATCGAAACCGAACGTTATGCGTACATCTCCCTTATTGCAAACCTTATTTTGCTGATGGCTTTTCTAAGTTCATGAGCTTACTCCCGGGTAAAATATTCTTAAAATTGTATACTTAGTGAGGGCCACAATAAAACATTTACAGACATCTCTTCATGTGTGACTTCTATATGCTCTACCAAACTGCCTGTGTTCTACTAGATAACTCATCAGTGGAACTGTTTGGAGAATGTTGTACAACTAAAGATTCTATTGTCTACCATCAATTGCCAAGAAGCTGGAAAAGTAGTAAACTAAAAGTGGCATGTGTCATTCTGTTGAACCAAGCAGCATGCTCAATGCTGTAACTTTGTCAGAATGCTGAAACTTCCTCTCTGCATCTAATAGTTTATTATTAAATAAAAAAGCAGCAGCAGCCACATCTCTCCAGCTTCAAGACTGAAGCTTGTATGTGATCTCTTCCTCATCATAGAGAAATATTGAAGATGCCAGGAGAATATTACTTTTGAGAATTTGGCTTTGAATTAATAGAAGATGCTTGGCTTTTATGATATAGCTCTGCCTGAATGGAAGATGTGATAGTTTTTCCCCCCCTGCACTCACTTGATCAGAAGTCCAAAATTCTGCATACTGATACCACCTATGGTCTTGGTAAAACCCTGGGAACCAAAAAAGGAAGGATTCTTTTTACGCATATAGAAAGCTCTGGATTCCTCTCTCCCATAGATATTGATTTACACCTGCACTGAGAATCAAGTTGCCTTTGACTCTTTCACATTTAAAACAAAAATGGAATGGTTTTTCCATTAGTAGAGGAAGTGGGATATTCCATAAAGGAAGGACGGGGATCTTCTTTCCCTTGGCTGAATATTACCTGTTGGATTCCTGACTTCTTCTCATTCTCTGCAGCTGAAGCTCTTTATTTTATTTATTTATTTTGTTTGTCAAACATGTACGAGATAACAGGCGTAAGCACAAACGTGGACATGGGTTCGAGTAAATGGGGACAATAGGACAGGGACAGTAGGCATGCTGGTGAGCTTATGCAACCACCCTCATGGACCTCTTAAGAATGGGATGAGGTCCACGATAGGCAGTTTGAGGTTGAAGCTGTGAGGATTTGAGGATTTGTAACAACTGAGTCAGGTAGAGCATTCCAGGTGTTGACCACTCTGTTGCTGAAGTCGTATTTTCTGCAATCAGGTTTGGAGTGGTTTACCTTGAGTTTGTGTCTATTGTTTGCCTGTAGATTATTGTGGTTGAAGCTGAAGTGGTCGTTGACAGGTAGGACATTGTCTTGCTTCTAACTGCTAAAAAAACGGGAAATAAGCAATACATTACATTTTCTAAGATTTACTTCCCCATGGAAGAGGGGAATGTGACATTAATTTTGAAAGTCTGAAAGTACATATATCTCCCTGTTTCCTTCATATTCTGAAAAACTAGAGAGCATCCCTTCTGGGCTTCTTTTTCTATCCGTTACGCAACTAAGGGCTTTACCCTCTCTTATCTGAGAGTGCCTTAGGCAGCATCTATGGTCTTTCTCAAGTTCCATTACAATAGTTTTGGAAAACATTTAAACTAATCTGAAAATAGGATATAGTAAGGGACCACAAATGCCTATATACCAATGTTTAAGTAAGGGAAAGAGTAAATAAACCTTTGAGGCAGGGGTGAAATTCAGCAGGTTCTGACAGGTACTGGGCAACTGGTAGCAGAAAGTTTGAGTAGTTCAGAGACCACCTCTGGCCACCTCTGACTGTCTGCAGGAGTAGGGTGGGAATGGTGATTTTGCAGTATCCTTTCCCTATCATGCCCACCAAGCCATGCCCACAGAACTGGCAGAAACAAATTGAATTTCACCACAGCTTTGAGGTCAAAACCATCCCAGTTCCAGCAACACCTGTCAGGTACAAATAAGCAAGAGAATTCATTGAGGTCAAAAGACAGAAAGTTTATGATGTATGTATGTATGTATATATTCAACTAATGGTCAAAGATAAATTGATGCTAGATAAGGGTCAATGGAATTCATGGAGGTAGGACCTGGGTCTCTTGTGGCTGCACAATTACTCCAAACTGATGACATATTTAACTCCACCTTCAAGCTCAGCCCATTCTTCTCCCATTCTTACCAAGGAGCAAAAAGATTAGCCAAAATAAGGGAGTTTGTAGCAAGAGATAAAAAGCTGCCATTCTTGGGTACTTATTGGAGTAAATCCTGTCATATTTAAGGGGAGTTATACTAAGAAAATGGCCCTGTAAACGATGGTGTTCTTTTAGTTTACTCAAAGGAATGCTTTCCTGTGACATTTCAAAGGCCAAAAAGTTTTGTAAAAATAAGCTAGAATAAATGTTTAATAAGACCTATTATTATCCCTTGAATCATAGCAAGTCATTCATAAACACTATTAAATCCTAATAATTATAGTTGTAGCTGAGGGGTTACTACCTTTATAGCTTTTACACAGGTTTTATTTAGAGCTCCAATGGGGACAAGCATGCAATTTCTGGAAAGGACTACCAGTAACATTTTTATTCCAAACAGTATTATGTTAGATTAAACCTCTGTTCCTGAAAAACAAAAAACAGAACTGGAAAGTGAATGCTAGTAATGTGGCTGATAACGGAGGAGGATAGGGGTCGGCAACCTGCGGCTCTGGAGCTGCGTGTGGCTCTTTCTAGTTTGGACTAGAAGACCTCCAAGGTCCCTTCCAGCTGTCAAGGTTCCAACAGATGCCCTATGTTATTCTCAATAAGGGTGGAGATAGCATCCATGTATGGGTTCAACCTATCCATGCTCTGATTGGACTGAGTCAGATTACTAATTAATTAGCCAAGGTATATAACCCCCCTTAGGAGCTCCCATACCCAGTTTCCGACTCAGTCCAGCTCTAGGACTGTTCGGTGTCCAACTTCTAATTTCTATTTTTGCTAGTGGACTTTTTTCAATAATATTATTGGCGCTGTAAGTAGACAGGGGACCCCCTCCTTCAGCAGCAGTCTGAATTCAGACCATCTTGGCCAGTACTAGCACCGCTAGAAAGCCACATAGATCACAGGGTATAATTTCCCCCTCGATGGTATTTTTGCCTTCCTGTGTAAATTTTACCAATCCTTTCTACCTTTGTATCTATACATATAAATGAGCATGTGCATGTTTTCTACATTTCTGATATTTATTGGCAATGAATAAATAGCCAATCTGGGCGTTGATATTTGGAATGTAGCATTTCTGCTTAGCACAGCAAACAGGCATTTGTTCTCTGCTAAATAATGCAGCACGGCTTGCTTAACTTCCCAGATCGTTTTCATCTCTTTTGGCTCTCCAAGATTATGGGATGATTTGCATGTTAGGTTCGTCTCTTTGCGTTTCTTTTCTTATCCTTTCCTTTCATTCGCCGTGCCCCTCGTTTTGTAGCCGAGATCCAAATGAATGGAATGAGTAATATTTGGCTTTCAGAGAGTCTAGGGTTTTTACAAGTGACACATCCATATTCGTCAAGAGTTCCTTGTTCTCCTTACTGTTCCCTTGAATATAATCAGAATCATCTGAAGGCTTTTGTTCTCGACAAACCTCTTCTCAATGCCAGAATAGGTGTTAAGGCGTTTTTTTAAAAAAGTGAAATGTAAGATTATCATTTTTTTTTAAAGGAGTAAAACTGAGGTAAAAAGAGGTGTATGCTTAAAAGGTGAGACAGGATCCCAGCAGAAGAACAGGAAGATATCTTCAGAGCAGAGGAGACTATTCCTGCCTAGAAACTCCTGTGGATTTCCTTTTGCTGTCAAAGGGGCTTCTATTTTTTTTCTATTTCTTTGTTCAGCTGCTTTAGAAGTCTTTTTTTTTTTAATGGCGATTGTGAGTTTTGCTTTATGGCAGGTGGGCAGACACGCTTTTTTTTGGGTCATATGTCTCTCCATCGTTCTCCATCGTCAATCGAATAATGACACCCTCTGTTAAGATGTTTCATTTAATAGCTGGAAGAATAAAGTGTATAATAAGCCAGAACACACAGCTGTAAGTTGATTGACTGTGAGAGGGCTAGCTCCTGTTTGAGGCAATCGCTGTTTCTCTGTGTCATACAATATATGTGGGCATACAACAATTGTTTTTGTATGTATGTATGTATCAGTGGTGGGTTTCTGCAGGCTCGCACCTACTCGCAAGAGCCGGTTGGTGAAATTTAGAGAACCGGCGAGAGGGGGTTCCACCGGTGTACCTGGAAGTAAATCTGGCCCGCCATTGCCAGTGACCCAACGGGAAGGAAAGGAAAGGAAGGAAGGAAGGAAAGGAAAGGAAAGGAAAGGAAAGAGAGAGAGAGAGAGAGAGAGAGAGAGAGAGAGAGAGAGAGAGAGAGAGAAAGAAAGAAAGAAAGAAAGAAAGAAAGAAAGAAAGAAAGAAAGAAAGAAAGAAAGAAAGAAAGAAAGAATTTATCATCACAATTGAGTCCAAAATTTTGGTTGCTAAGCAAGAGCATTGTTAAATGAGTTTCACCACATTTTAAAAGGTGGCCACTCCCACCCGGTCACATGACTGTCAAGCCACGCCCACAAAATAGGCCATACCTACAGAGTAGGTTCTAAAAAAATTTGAAACCCACCACTGGTATGTATGTATGATTTATTTATTAGTTTGCCTGCCTGCCTGCCTGCCTGCCTGCCTGCCTGCCTGCCTGCCTGCCTGCCTGCCTGCCTGCCTGCCTGCCTGCCTGCCTTTCTATCTATCTATCTATCTATCTATCTATCTATCTATCTATCTATCTATCTATCTATCTATCTATCTATCTATCTATCTATCTATCTATCTATCTATCTATCTATCTATCTATCTATCTATCTATCTATCTATCTATCTATCTATCTATCTATCTATCTATCTACCTACCTACCTACCTACCTACCTACCTACCTACCTACCTACCTACCTATCTATCTATCTATCTATCTATCTATCTATCTATCTATCTATTTTTGTCATGTTTATGCAGTGTATGCCAACCTAGCTGTTCGAAAGCATGTAATAATGAAAGTAGGAAAAATAGGAACCACCTTTGGTGGGAAGGTTAACAACATTTCATGTGCCTTTGGCATTTATTTATTTATTTATTTATTTATTTATTTATTTATTTATTTATTTATTTATTTATTTATTTATTTATTTATTTATTTATTTATTTATTTATTTATTTAATTAATTTTAATAATAATTTTAATTTTAATAATTTTAATATTTCTAAACCGCACCCTCTCCCCACAGGGACTCGGGGCGGTGCACAGGCACAGTAAAACAATAAATACATATAAACATTTCATTAAAAAATAAAAATTTATTTATTTATTTATTTATTTATTTATTTATTTATTTATTTATTTATGTATTTATGTATTTATTTATTTATTTATATTTTTATACTGCCCTACTCCCGAAGGGCATGCCAGTCACATGACCACAGAGACGTCTTTGGATAGCGCTGGTTCTTCGGCTTTGAAACGGAGGTGAGCAGCGTCCCCTAGAGTCGGGAACGACTAGCACATATGTGCAGTGCATATTGGAGGGGGTGACCCTTTGAGAGCCGTATGCCATGGAATTTCATTTGAATGTATGCCAATTAGTGTACATTGAAAGTGACAATGGAGTTATTCTAAGTTAAATTTATTCTGAGTCTAATAATCTAACGTTATGATTGTTTGCTGTGGGTGTAAAGAGTTTCCCTCCCTCCTCTTTTCCCGCCTTTTTCTGTGCCGTTCTGTGATTTACCTGACGGTTTTACCTCAGGATGTTAGCGAGGGTTCCTGACTCTCTCGTTTTACATTTATAAATGTAAAATATATTTATTTATATAAAACTGCAAGCGTGTGTCAGCGTCTCTGACTTCATTTGGATACCTGCTGTGCAAATTCCCTGACATCTTCGTTTGCCGGCGATTGAAATAAGATGCAGAGAGTTGGAAATAGAACTGCAGATTTTCTGCCTTCCTTTGTACAAGCACCTCCATTTAGCAAAGGTCCCTGAAAGAACCTTTCATTCATGTGAACATTCCATCCCATTTTTCTTCTTTGAATGCAACAGAGAAAGCCCTTTCCTGCTCATCAGATTGATGGAGGATTGAAATAAAAACACAGAAGTACTATTCATTCCCGGAATATTTCCCCTTCTAGCTCAGTCTGACTAGCAATGGCTCCCCAAGGCAACTTGTTATTCAGAAATTGACCAGATTTGTTTTCCTACTAGGCCTGTAACACTCCCAAACTGCATTCCTTATGTTCACTGACACCAGTTTCTTGTCCATCTGGCTAAGATTCTTAAACCTCTATAATTATTTTCTCTTTTTTTTTTTCTTATTGCCCACAGCTTGCCTTCTTCTAAATATAGGGGCCTCCAAGCTTGGTATCACTCGAGATGCGACCTCAGAAAATTATTAATGGGATTTATTTATTTATTTACCAATTGCATTGTAATTTTATTACAATATTATTACAATGACAATAAAGATTATTATTATTATTATTTACTTTATTCATGAAACATGAAACTCAGCCAACTGAACATTTAAAAATGCATATTACAAATACTATTGACTGGTGCTAATGGTGGATACAGTTTGCTGCCAGCGTCCTAGATAATAATAATAATATTAATATTAATAATAATAATAACAACAACAACAACAACAACAATAATAATAAGAATAATAATAATAATAATAATAATAATTGTTATTGTTATTGTTATTGTTATTGTTGTTATTATTATTATTATTATTATTATTAATTATTATTATTATTATTATTATTATTTTCGACCAAAACTGAACGCCGAGGAGAGATATTTCCCCCCCCCATTTTTTTAGAGAAAGTGATAAGTTGGAAGACAAAATGGATTGGTTAGATTAACAAATATAATAATATAATATGCCATTATTTCTGATAGCAATGAATAGACTTTTCTGATTAGGATTGAGAGATGAAATTTGATTATTGAGAAGGGATGGGAGGAAGAGAACTTTTTAAAAATGGAAAATACTAGAGAAGGTAACTGAAGTTATTTATACTTGTCTTGACTGCAAGGATGTTCAATAGAGTCAATAAAAGTGATTATTGGAAATAAAAGAAATTGTGGACACAGGGCCAGCTCAACTACGGAAGTGGCTAAGTAATGGAAATGCTGGGTGATATAAAAAGACAGGAAATTCTTAACTCTTTAATTTGATACTTTGGTGTTTGTACTAATAGGAACAAAATGACTAAATCTCTTTACATTGTTGGGAACTTTGTACTTGTAAGTCTTCGGCTTGTTGCTTTACCTATCTCTTCTCCTCCCACTTCTCTTTCCTTTCATCCTCCCTTCTTCCTTCCCCTGCCCCTCTACCTTCCCTTTGATCCCCTTCCTTTCCCTTCCCCTTCAGTTCCAAGTGTAACTAAAAGCCTTCATCAAAATTTTAAGAGCTCCAGAGCTTTTAGTAGTTGCTTATACTGATTTATTGACATTGACATACCCTGCAAATATGAACCCTGATGAACAGTAATAGACTAGAAGGTGGAGGAGAAAGAGGCAGCAGCAGTGGTGGGATAGAAGTTAAAACACACATGCAGATGCACGCACGCACAAACTCCAAAGTATATAGTAGGTGCCACATAAGGAGAAACTGCCCACTGATTACAACTCACTAATTTGTTATGCACTCTGGCAAATCAGCAGTGATTCATATGACAAATATGGAGAAAAAATTAACAGCTGTCATGTTGTGATGTGTTAATTTCCTGACATTCCCTGCACTGAAGCCAATTACTGATTTAAGGGCAGAGAGAGGGAGAGAGAGAAGGAGAATGTGTGTCCTGCTAGGGCTTCTAATTAGGATTCTTCAAGACTAAAAGGATGAAGCAAAAGAACTGGGAAATAGATGAACAAGAGAATAAGGCAGGTAGCCAGAGAATGCAATTGTTCTCGTTCTCGTTCTCTCTCTCTCTCTCTCTCTCTCTCTCTCTCTCTCTCTCTCTCTCTCTCTCTCTCTCTCTCTCTCTCTCTCTCTCCCTCTCTCTCTGCCTCCTTCTTTCTCAAAGCTTCTGATTAAATTGCTCAAGGGTGTTTAAGCAGAGGTTTCTAAAACATTTATTTACTGGATTCTATATCCCTGTCTTTCGTGCCCTAACTGGGACGTTCATCTGAGCCTAGAGTTTCCAATGCACTTGGAAGCCAACAGGTCTGGATGCAATCAGATAATCATACCTGAGTTTAGCTGTGTCAAGGCCATTCATCATGGCGCTTCAGACAAAACTGAAGCAGGCACCTCAACAACTTCCAGGGCTTCTAAAGTGATGAGCTTTTACAATTTCAGGGGCTTTGCTCTTAACTGGAAGGACTCGATCTGGCAACCTCACTTGATACAAACCGTCCACAATCCCAAGAGCGGATCTATCAAAGTCAAGGAAACGGTTGGTGAAGACTGCTTATTGTACAATGGCCTGCCAGACTTGGAGGTAGAGGTGAAATTAATTTGCCCTACAATATTTGAGAAAAAGATGACACCGCACTTTCCCCTTACTCTTGCAGTTAGCAGGTTAAATTATCACATATCCTAATTAGGATCAAACTGTCCAAGGCTGACTGCAGTGCATCGGGCCAATTTGTTCCCATTGAAAGCCATATTGTGGATTTATTTTGCATCTCTGTCGCCACAGTCGTGGAAAAATAATGCCTCACACTCCGTTATCGTTCATTCTTAACTTTTAACGTCTACTGGCCAGGCATATCTTACTTGCACATGGTGTGAAATTAGCCTCTGGAGCGTTTTTATGAGTTGGATCCTATGCCCATTAATTGTATGAATCTGTTATATCAGTGTGATGAATATACTAGGGGTGGGGTGGGGAGGAAGACAGGCTAAAGAGATTGGAGAATAAGACTTCTCTCAATTGGAAAGAATGAAAGTGTTTTAGAGAGCATGGGGACACGAATACAGAACCTGCCCCAAACTCTTTAAAACAGCCACCTTCTTTCCCAGAATCTTGCAATTGCATTCTGCACAGGCTATGTGATGCTGAGGAATGATAAGGTTGCTTTAAAGAGGGAGTCCATTTGCCAGTGCACCTGCACCACTTCGTAATTCATTTGTAGCCTATTTTTTTCCCCTGCAGAAGAAAATTCAATTCTGGTAGAGTTATTATGCAAAAAATAAAAATAAGCCCACCCCCAAATTAATTATAACTAATTATAACTATAGCTATATACAAGACCGCCTCCTGCCCCATACATCCCTTCGTCCGATCCGCTCCCACAGAGAGGGTCTTCGGGTGCAGTCAGCTGGGCAATGCCGGTTGGCGACACCCAGGGGAAGGGCCTTCTCTGTGGCGGGCCGGGCCCTCTGGAACGACCTACCCCCGACCTTCGCACTATCTCGGACCTCCGCCTCTTCCGCCAATGTCTTAAGACGTACTTATTCCAACAAGTCGGCCTAGGATTGCCCCCCGTTTCTGACTTTTTAAAAATAAATTATAATTTGGTAAGGTTTTAACATGGGTTTTAGCACGGGTTTAATTAATTTAATATATTTTAATTGATATATATTGTATTTTGTGGTTTTAAATAATGCCTGTGCGCCGCCCTGGGTCCTAACAAGGAGAAGGGCAGGGTATAAATTTAATAAAATAAAATAAAATAAAAATAACATTGCAAAATACAATAGTATGAAAATAAATTATGTGATAATGAAACAAACAAACTTTTGATAGGGTTAATAAATACAAAACTTTCCAATAATCATTTCTCATCCTCAGCTAATATTCTAAAAGAGATTTTATATATATATATCACTGCTTTGATCATTAACATTCCCAGTACAGTAATAAATAAAAAGTAATCTAAAAAGACTGTAATAACATTTTTTCTATTTAATGGCAAATCTTGCAATGCCAAAATCTTATGTATTGCTAAGTCTCTTGATAAAACTTAGGAGTTCTATGTCAATCATAACCAGTCTTTAAACTGATCCAATTAAATTCCAGCATAACTCAAATTCATTCGTTTTCAAATATTGTACATCCCTTTTTAAATCATTTTTTAAAAAAAAATAAACACCAAGTGTTTTGCCCCCACCTATGATCCTCCGAAGGCAGGGTTTGCTAAAGCTTTATCTAGTGCATTAAAACTCTGTGGCACAGTTGCTTGAAAAGGGGGGGAAATATGTAATTCTTTTCTTTCTCATATATTGGAGCTGACTCATCTTCAGAACCTGCTCTAGGGGGCAGGATAAGGAGGATAGCCGTAGATTACTACATGCAGGATTTATAAAATTGGAAGGAAGAAATATGCCACATTTAAAAGAGCAATAGAACATGTTTCTCCCCTCCCCTCTCTCCTTTTTTTAAAATAAAAAAAATCCCTTTTGCTGATGGCTTGAACTCCTGCAGGTGGGTCTATAATATCACAGCCTGCATTAAAGGCAATTAAAAAGATCACTCTTGTCACTGTATTTCACCTTTTCTCCATATTTTTACTTCCTCGCCAGGATGAATAAATTAATCCCATTAATGCATAATTAAGTTTTCAGCCAGGAGAGGAGGGGAAAGCTTAACCCAAACCAATTATTCCTCTGTTGCCACTGCTTCCCTTTGGATCATGTGATTTTAATTTTTTTCCCATCTGACCAGGTGACTGGGTGGCTCTGCAGAAGAGTAGAGAGGAGGGCCGGGAAGGGAGACCAAAACATGCAGATTAATTTTATGCTTTAACCTTCCTAATGTGTCTGCTTGCTTGCATCGTGCTGCAGACAGCAGATCATCGCTTGATTTATTGTACTGACCGTTGCCTGCATCTCTCAGGCTAATGACACATACACTAAAGTCATTGATTTGTATGAATAGCCTCCGCTCTCCATTTATCACAATTTAATGTAAGAGTTTGCAATGCATAAAAAAAAAAAAAAATCACAAGGGAAGCATGGACCCAAGGGCCTGGCCGCTTAGCAGTTATGAATCATTTGCTGCCTTGTAATATATAGACTATTCTTTTCCTGAAAAATGCCCTATAAGGTCATACTTCTTGAGAGAACATCTCAACAATTAAACCCCAATGTAGACATTTTAAGATAAAACGTATAGGGAGTGCAAGGCGAACAGAAACTTCCTTTGTGCCCTCTCTCTGTCTCTTTCATCCTTTTCACGTACCGTGCCAAGCCAATTTCATCCCCCAGGTGTAGGCACAGCGATATCTCTGCTGACTTTGCTTAGGTCCTTTGTCGCTTGTATAAGTTATAATTTTGGCCCTTAAACTTTATTGATTTGCCTTTGAACCCAGCAATGCTCTAATAAGGATAAGTCTCCTAGGAGTTGGCCAATCGCCTTCTCCCTGAAGATCATTTACTTAAGATTAGATCTTCTCCACAGATACGCACAAAAGAAAACAAAACAGAAGTCACCGGCAATTATTTGGTAGAAATACCAAAGTACCACCATCAGTAAGGATGATACAGGTCTCCAATTTCTATAAGGTCCCTTCTTGTGTTGACTTCTTTGGAAGTGGTGTCGGTCAATCAGCATTTATTTTCCCTGAATATATAAGAGTTTCAAAAAAATAAGAATTCAGTTTATGTTAACAGCTATCTTTCCCTTCTTTTAAGAAGTCCATCCATAGTCTGTGACTTATGACCATCCATAGTCCGTGACTTATGACCAGAACTGAGCCCCAAATTCCTACACTAAGCTAAGCAAGATAGTTGTTAAGTGAGTTTAGCTCCATTTTATGATCTTTCTTGCCACAGTTTTTAACTAAATCTGGCTTCCTCATTGACTTTGCTTGTCAGAAGTTTGCACATGATGATCCCATGATCCTGGAATACTGCAATCCTCATAAATGCATGCCAGTTGGCAGCATCCAAATTTTGATCATGTGATGCTGCAACAGTTTTAAGTGTGAAAAAAGGCCATAAATCACTTTTTTCAGTGCTGTTGTAACTTGGAAAAGTCACTCCATGAATGGTTGTAAGTCAAGGATGAACTGTAGTCATGAAGCCATTTGCTCCAGCAGTTTAGTGCAGCCGAAGTTCTATTAGTTTCATTCCTAGCGTCTCCAAACAGTAGAAACGTTCTAAGTGAATTCTGAAATCAAATCTTCCCATTGATGTATCTGACTCTTCTAAGGAGTAGGAATTGGAGCTCTGAGTCTTGACTTGATTGATGATCTCCATATAGCTGAGAGCCCATTCGTGTCCACCGCTCGATTTCTTTTTTCAGATGTCTAACTGAACATGCAAATGCAGGGAGGCAGATAAATGTCCTTTGTGCATCTGGAAAGCATGTCATCTGAAAGATTCTGGAATTCAGGAATCGCTGGTAGTTAGGTGCAAACACCATAGCAATGGAATATATTAAACATGATTTACATAAGGTGCACATCATTGCTCAGCACAAAATTGCCCTATGTTGAATCGTAGATACTCATCAGGGGAAAGCATGGGCTGGGTTGACTTTCAGTATAGATCGTTGAAGATCTAGAGGAAATTAAGCAAAGAACAGATTTTTTTACTCCTGAGTATAAACTGCTTACCTCTCATTTAGAAAGTGGCTTAAGGCACTTTTGTCATTTAAGCAATCTATGTAATAGCTAGATCATTGGGTTTCTTTTTACAGCAGTCCTAAAACTATACCGCTAAATTTTTTAAATACGCTTATCTTTAATTATTTGCTATATTGTTCACAAATCTAATATAATTGGCTTGCAGCTGTGTAGAATGCAAAATATACTAGATGTGAAATCTTTAATCAAATTGAGACATAGTGACTGACAGCAGTTTGCACTATTTTTGTGTTCTGTCTTTCTGATTTCCTACAAAATCATATTATAGGCTAAAAACAAAACCTCTGGAGTCTTTCAGTTGTATTAATGTCCGATATACAGTGTGGATTCCAGGCAGACAAGCTGTATTGGAGAATTGGTCTGGCAAAGGTTTTGCATGCCCTAGTTAGCAGTAGATGTGATCGGATTTGCGATGTTCCCCACTGGCTTCTGATAAGCAAAGTCAATGAGAGAATCCAGATTCATTTAATGACGATTGTGATTCACTTCACAAATGAAATGATTTGCTTAATAACCATGAGAAAAAGGTCGTACCATCAGGCGTGATTCGCTTAGCAACCGCTTTGCGATTTTAATTTTGTAAGCTGCCCGGAGCTGTCTCGACATGAGATGGGCAGCAAATAAATTTAATAAATAAATAAATGGAAATTCTGACCCCAGCTGTGGTTCTCAAGTGAGGACTTGCTGAATAGCGCTGGCTATACCAGGGGAGAGGAAAACAAAACTCAATTGCTGTATCCAGAGAATGCAATATATTAAACATGCACCGGACTATGAAAAGAAAACGTAATATTTCTGCAACAATTAGGCATACACTAACTTATGCACTGGCTTTTATGCATATTTCATGGAGCTGTTTACTCTGCAATACACTAAAGATAGTTACTGTACATTAACTGCTGCCTTATGAATGGGTGTTACTCTCACTATCTAGAGAGAGTTTAGAAAAAGCCTCTCTCTTTTGAAACTCTTGCCCCTCCCCCCAAGAAAGGAAAAGTGTGTATCATGGCTAGAGCCATCTCATTTCCACGTATAAATATATTAAATTGAAAATCTTTTATCATTTTTTCCCCCTTCGTGTTCCTAATCTTGTAGAAACGGAGCTGCTGAAAGCAAACATGAAACGAAGAGTATAAAAACAAAAGGCCCATTTGGATATTTTATGTTATTTCAGAAGCAAGACTGAGAATGACACCTCAAAGTAAACAGTAGAGCAGAAGGAAAGGAAAGGTAAATTTTCATATCTGGTGTTATGGTATTTGGTGTCAGACAAATTGCTTGTGTGTCCAGTCACACTTGGCCAATAAAGAATTCTATTCTATTCTATTCTATTCTATTCTATTCTATTCTATTCTATTCTATTCTATTCTATTCTATTCCCATTCCCATTCCCATTCCCATTCCTATTCCCACTCCTATTCTAATGTCATTTCTAACTTTTCTTTTCTTTTAAGACCACCATATAACGAGAGAAAAGCTTACAACTCTGTACATGCTAAGAAGGATGTGCTCTTTTCCATTTTCTTTTTAAAGGAAATTTACTTTAGAAAGCAATTAAGACATAATGGTCTTAATTGTAAGAGTGCATGTGTAGGAGTGTCCAACCTTGGCAATTTTAAGTCCTGTGGACTTCAACTCCCAGAATTCTCTAGCCTTCAGATTTTCTATTTATAACCAAGTTCATAATTTGCTTTCTGGAGGTCAACCATTTATGAAGAAGAATCTTAAAAATAAAAATAAAACAGAAATCTCAGCTGGGGTCAAGTTAGGAATATCTGTGTAGAGATTAGTGCCATTGTGTTTGGAAAGGTACATTTCAACAATCAGCCTTGTTCAGTTTTGGGGCAGATTTGTATTGAAGTTAAGGCTCCTTTTCAGGTCTTGGGATAGAATTTGTGTTGGTTAGCCTACTTGGAAATGTCAGGCAAAGGCATTCAAAATAAAATGTTCAAGCTGCAAAGTAGAATCTGTCCTCTAGGATATTGTCCAGCAACACACTCAAGAAAATCTTTAAAATGACCAGAGTGAAATCTTGCATCAAAGTTGTAGATCAAATGCTTGGCTATATCAAGCTCTTGGCAATTTGTCACTTATCTAACATAACAAGAAATCTAGTAGATTGAAAGGACCAGGTGTTTTCTGCAATTGTGTTGGAGTGGAGGCATAACAAGAAATCACACAATGTGTATTGTTTGGAGAAGAGTCTTGTTCTCATCATTGGTGGTCTCTGGGGTGAAACTGCCTTGATAGGCTCTCTAAACAGAAAGAAAATTCCAGAGGGTTTAAATTTGTGTTAATTAGTGGAGACACTATTTTTTTTTAAAGAAAGAATCCAATTATATGGCCAGTAAAATGAGCATTTTATCGCCATTATAATTATTTTGTCATTATTTATAAATGCTTCATTCCTGCCTTCTCAAAATAGTACTGCCACTATTCATTTTCTTAGCACAAAGACGTTGAGTGGGCAGGCTTCTTATTTTATTTAAAAGCGGAAGAGCTGTATGGTTGAGGGCAGCCCGCCTGAAGTGCAATCTTACTGCTCAGGCCAAGCTATTTTGGAAAACCAACAAGACTGTGAAGTTTGGGTTTTCCATTTGATAGTTGGTACAATTTGACAGTCCAAATTTAGATTAATGGCTGGGGTGCTGATGTAGAAAGCTGCCATGAACTGAATTTAGCTATTGGTCCATCTAATAAAAATTACATCTCACTCTCGGACTCACCTAGAGATAACATACAAGAAAAGTGTACACCACTGAGCTACAACCCTCCTCTGCGCCCCCCCCCCCACCCCAAATAATGCAGACAAGGAATTACACTGAACCAGTAAATGAGCAGAATGATGCTTTGTCAGCAATAAATAAGCATCAATTGAGCTGGTTCTGTTTTGCATCTTCCAGCAGAAAGAAAATCTGGAGTTTTTCAAAGTAGAAAATGTAGAAGGAACATCATGCTCACCCTTGTCAGAATTCTGCCGTTCATATGTATCCAGAACAAGGCTATTAATCTAGAAACAGATGTTGAGATCTAAATGATCAAGGAAGAGTTATTGAGCATATATGTACCATAAATAGTCTGCATCTCTTAGTGTTTCTCCTTGTGAGGTGTGTATGTGTTTATATGTGTGGGAGGGAAAGAAGTCTCTACTCTTCTTAGAATAACAGAGTTGGAAGGGACCTTGGAGGTTTTCTAATCCAACCCTCTGCTCAGGCACCCTATCCCATTTCAGACAAACGCCTGTTTAGACTCTTCTTAAGAGCCTCCAGTGATGGAGCACCCACAACGTCTGGAGGCAAGCTGTTCCACTGACTAATTGTTCGCACTGTCAATTTGTTTCTCCTTAGTTCGAGTTTGATTCTCTGCTTGATTAGTTTCCATCCATCGTTTCTTTTCCTGCCTTTTTGATGCTTTGGAAAATAAGTTGACTCCCTTTTCTTTGTGGCAACCCCTGAGATATTGGAACACTACATTACCTCTAAGCAGAAGATGATGTAACAATCAAAACAGCAGCCAGAAGAGTCAAAAAGTTGTTGAACAGGATTAATTCAGTGGCACATTAATTAAAAAACCTCCTGTAATGGCTTTGTCTAATGCAAAAACAATAAAGGGGACAGCCTGTGTTGAGAAGATATTGTAGGAAGAGCTTTTAGTCAGCTGTAGCCCAAAATTAAGAGAGACATGGTAGCATTTTCAGATGAACACATTTTATCGATGATCATACAAGCTGACTGAGGAAGCTGTGCCTTTTAATAAAACCACTAAGTTAAACATTTTAAAATTGCTGCACATTATGCTGAAGATGGGGCTCAGGGCCCCCCAGAAAAAGCTTTGGCAGTTGCTTCTCAACATCCTCCCTAGTGAGAGACGAGGCTCTCCTGAACAATTTGCTATACAAATCAAAAGCAACCTTGAGAAAGGAGACATACTGACAATTAAATTAGATTAGATTACCTATTGTAATTTAGAAGGATCAACGTTAAGTATCAGATTTTTGGATAGTTAAATGGAAAGATCACAGTGGGGGAAGTTGCCCTTCAGATTAGATTATTTAGATGAATAAAGAATTATTAGAAATTGTAGCATTTGGTAAAAGGCTCCGATGAATGTATGTTCCCCTCCCTTTTCTTGGCACCTAGAATATATTAAGGAATGAGCCCCAAAATGATTGTGCGAACCAGTTATTTAGGATTTTGCCGGCGTCTTTCATAATATTCATAGCCTTCAACTCCCTGTAAATTTTCAGCAAGTCATTAAAATTCCTAAGCTCTGTAATTAGGCGAGAAAGCCATGGAGGTAGTTTCTATATATTAGCAGTGTATAAGCCTCTCTGGGGAAGTGCAAGGGCGGGCAAGCTACTTCTCCTCTTTTGTGTTGTAGAGTTTTGTTCTTTGCTCTCCTATGCTTAGCCTAATGACTCTGGGAGACCTGGAGTAGGTAGGAACACAATTATCAAAGACCTTTGAATAATCATTTGATCGTTTTGCTACTTCAGAGTGGCAACAGGGCGGCTGCTTTCGGTTGCAAAGTCCCCCCCTCCCTTCATCGGAGGTGATCTCTGCATTGTATTGCAGGGATATTTCTTCTGGCATGCACACACTTCCCTGCTCCAGTTCTGCAGCTCATTCACTCAAAGGGGCATGAGGGTTTTACTTATTTTATTTATTTGTCAATCGTTTACAAGATAATAGGTATAAGAGTAAACATGAATGAAATGGGGATGAATAAACAGGGACAAGTACTTCTACTTGGGACGGTAGGCACTCTTATGCACACCCCTTACAGACCTCTTAGGAACGGGGTGAGGACAATAGTTGACAGTTTGTTAAAGTTTTGGGGATTTGAAGAGTCAGGTGTTGCTTTCCAGGCATTGATCACTCTGTTGCTGAAGTCGTATTTTCTGCAATCAAGTTTGGAGTGGATTACACTGAGTTTGTATCTGTTGGGTGCTCTTGTATTATTGTGGTTGAGGCTGAAGTAGTCATTGACCGGTTGTCTAAACTTTCTTTGGCTAGATGTAGCAGTCTAATATTGTAGGTAAGAAACCCTATCATCTCCACTTGTTCAGTCACCAAGTCTTTTCTGATTCAGCCTCCATGGAACATAACATCACCTGTCCTCAACCATCTCCCATTCGAGCACAGTGTGGACTGTTGCAGATGCATGCCAAAATGGAAAACATCTGGGTCCGTTTGGAAAAGGGCGGGGTATAAATTTAATAAAATAAAAATAAATAAATAAATCATGAGTCCTGTTAGAATGGTTTTCAATAAAGGAGAACATTTGTAGCTTGGAGTTGAAAGGAGAAGTCCTTGGTGCTTTCCAAGGCTGGTTTTTTTCTTGCAGATGGTTCATTTACTAGGTAACATCATCAGGGCTAGTGAGGAGTAGGGTTTCCTCTCAGTTTATATTCTAGTACCTTGTCCTGGGATGGCCTTAATGGTGGGGCTGTTTATTGCTGGCCAGTTTGGCAATTCCTTGAGTGAGGTATTATTGACTTGCTTATTAGTCTGATGTTAATCTTGGAGTTAATTCATGCTCATTTCAGTTCTGATGGCTGGTGGGAAGTGATTTTCCTGATTTTTATGTCCCAAATGTGCTTTTTCATATTTCCTTGAAGACGTTTCGCTTATCATCCAAGAAGCTTCTTCAGTTCTGCTGGTGAAACTATAGATGAGAAGCGAAACGTCTTCAAGGAAAAACAAAATCCAGTTAAAAGGCATCTTTGGAACAATCATGGCCTGGATGATATGGACACTTGATTCTTGTGTTTTTCAGGTATGGCTGAAAGCAAGTCCTATCATATTTGCTTGCACAACCAATTCTCCCCATCTTGTGTCTCTCATTGCAGAGTGTAGGCACCACCCTGTCCTTCTATGAAACACATTCGAAAAGAATGATTGCTTTTCTCAGTTATATGAGAAATCTATGCAGATTTCATCAATGAACCAATTAATTGATGGTAATGCTCAATTATTCAATTAAGATTTCTTCAGCTGAGTGACAGCCTTAATATTACCCATTTAATCAACGTCATTACTTTTTGTTTGTTTGTTCTGGGATATCGATATTTCATCCTTTCTCCCTCTGTTGTAGCCTCCCTATAAAGTTGATTAGGCAGAGAAAAACAGAACATTTCAAAGAAAAGTTGTACTACAGATTTGAAGTTGATCTGGCCTTTACCCAAGTCTGATTCTTCAACCCGAGCTGTATAAAAAAAGGAAGGAAGAGAAAGAAAGAAAGAAAGAAAGAAAGAAAGAGAAAGAAAGAAAGCTTGAAACTATGAGATTGTGACATTAGAGTCCTACGGAACTCTTCCATTTTAGCAAATACTTTTCAAGAGAGATGGCTGTGGTTTAATGTTCAGATTTCTGGGTGAGAACTTAGAAGGCCAAAATTCAAATCCTGAGTCATAAGAAGTACTTGGAACTCTTATTTTGCCCACTCTCCTTCAGAAGGATGTTGTTACAATAAAATCAGAGATAAGAACCACGTATACCTATCTGAGTTGCATAGACAAAAGGCAGGATATTGCTGTAATAAATAACTCCAATCATATCAGCTGAAAATCCTCCTGTTATCTCTCGACTGACCTCCCTCTGAGCTACAGATATAAACCCTTGGCATCCTTGGTTAAGAGAAGAAAGATACTTAACTTTAGAAAGTAGCTTGTTGAGGAATATTTGGGATGTGGGGGAGTTTTATCTCTTTACCAGGTCATTATCCCACCTCCAATCCAGATGTTGTTTCACCATCTTCAGCACAAGCTCCTTAGTGGGTCTCATGCCTGCGATTTTTGTTTAGGTCTAACAAAGTACCAGATAATGAAGATGGAAAACCAATAAGAGAGGGCGGAGAAGGCTATAACAAATGGTTTAAGATGGATTTGGTGTGTAATTACTTACATTTTTCCACTAACTACTATATAAGCAACCCTTTTTAACGAGGCAAATTGGTTTGCAGAAGATGCATTCCACTTGTCCAAAATTTCTGCATAGGCTGATAACACAAAACTTTGGGGAGGGGGGAGTTGTATATTTGTGTGTATATGGTGTGTATATGCTTTTTTCCTTCTCTCTCTTTTTTTTTTTTTTTGCTGTGTGGCAGTCAATTTTCCAGAGAGCTCACTTTGCGAATATGTGATTAATCATATGTGTGCTGGACTTGCCAATAAATACCAAAACCTTAAACTCTTAACAACTTCCTCATTTTGTGTGGTCATTCCAAATAGCTAACAACCAGAAATAGTCAATGTATGCTAAAATCAATATTTGGAGGGGGGGGGGGAGGGTCTCCACATAAGATTGATTTTGCTCTCTGAGGGCTTCATTTTGCTCATCAACAAAAACACATTGTCCTCCATAAATAATTGAATGCTGGTGAAACTCTGAGGGTTCACAACAGGGTGGATTAATCAGTGCCTGTAAGGGTGGGTTCTTATTTTAGTAAGTTGCAAATTTACAAATAGTCCCAAAAGGAATATGGTGTTGATCCAGAGGCCGTTAAAACAATTAACTTGAACTTGAAAATTAAGGAATTTAAGTCCTCATTTCCAATGAGTTAGTAGACGTGAAATTAGGGAACCTTAATAAAGAAAAATGTCTCTTATGAGCTAAGCAGGACTGGACATTTTTAAAGTATGGAATGAGACAGGACCCATAAAATGAGTGGCATTTTAAAAACAGGACTTTCTAAATCTCCTTTTACTTCTGTGTTTATAGGCATATATATCCTCCCCAATGGGTCCATGGCTACAATTAAAGCAGGAAGTTAATTTAAATTTGGAAACGTTAAAGTGGAAACATGTACACAGTACCTGTTGCTATTTTTTTTATCCTTTTGAGGAAAGTGTAATTTGCCTGGAGGATTTTTGAAATTGATTAAATTATAAAAATATGTACTACTCAGCCAGTTTAGATTTTAGTTGTCATGGAATAGGTTGAATGTAGAGGCAAAATTCTTTAACAATAGCTGTTTTGTTCATCCTTCATGTTATTGTTAGCTGCTAAGTGTTCTAGGGTTTTCTTGTAATTTTCAAAATTCCTTTTTATAGTGATTCTATTGTATTGCTAGCCTTATTACCGTGTTTGTTCTTAGACCATAAATACACTTTGATTGATTAGTAGCTACCATTTTTCCTCATTGAATCCAGGTCATATTAATCTACATAAAAACTTTACTTCCAAATGTATATAAAAGTAATGAGTCAAAAAGAGGGCTGTGAAAATATCTACAGACCCCTCACATCCTGGACATAAATTGTTTCAACTTCTACCCTCAAAACAACGCTGTAGAGCACTGCAAACCAAGATAACTAGACACAAGAACAGTTTTTTCCCCCAAATGCTATCACTCTGCTAAACAAATAATTCCCTCAATACTGTCAAATTATCTACTAAGACTGTATTACTATTATTTGTCTCTTCCTCCCTAGTACCTATCTTGTTCCTAGTACCTATCTCTTTCCACTTATGACTAAAACCATGTTGCTTGTATCTTTACAATTTATATTGTTTTAATGGTTTCCTAGTATAATTTGATTACTTATTAGTAACCTATGTGTTGTATCTTATGATTCTTGATGAATGTAGTCTATTTTTTTTTGTCTCTATGTACACTGAGAGCATATACACCAAAGACAAATTCCTTGTGTGTCCAATCACACTTGTCCAATAAAGAATTCTATTCTATTCTATTCTATTCTATTCTTCTAAAGTCAAAGCAAAACTCACATCAGAGTTTTTTCAGCAATGAGAAATCAGGTAGACAATTCAAAATTGTTCCATACCCTGGTCTAAGGAGCTAAATTTGGCATTCTTCAAATTCTCCTTTGTGTGAAAGAGAAGATATTCAGGAACTCCAGTTAAATAAAAGGAATTGGGAAAGTTTTCAAAATTGAATTATCCCACTCCCCACAAATACATAATTGTGGCATCTCAGATGCAAAATTTCTTTAAATATGGTGTTATCTGAAACTGTACATTACTACAGATAAGACTTACAGAGAAGTAATGAATGAATGCAATATTTGCATTAACTCACAATCCTGAGCGAATTAAATGCAATGGAGTAAATCATGAAGTAAAGTGTAATTTACTGTACAAACCTCCCGAAGTTGCACAATTGTATTCCTATTGGAATAGTCATTAGTTACAGTTCTAGCGGGGGCTTTTCTAATGAAAATAATATTTCCCTGCATTTTATATGAACGTTGAGCACGCTGTTGACGTTCCTCTCTAGCAAAGTGTTAGCAGTCGTTGGAATCTTTAATATCTTAAAATGTTGCAAAAAAATGGAGAATGTAGATGTGATGGGGAAGGAAAAAGGCTTTGTTCTTCAGAAATCTAAAAATAGATGGAAAGGGTCTTACTACATTCTCAAGAGTATTATGGATTTTTGGCTGACATTAGTTCCTCTGAAGTGAATGTCAGACTTACTCAGAACAGTTATAAAAAACAAAGAAAGCTGCCCTGTTACCATTATTAGAAGGGCAAGACAAATGAAATGCCATGATAACCATTAGGCGAGAGAGAGGAGGCGGGAAAGAAACTGTAAAATATATTTGTATATTATCTAGTAGCAAATGGAGGGACCCATGTTAAAAGTGACTAAACAAGGAAGAGAAGATACCATAATCTATCCTTAGGGACGATCTTTGCTCAATGCACCTGTTTCCTATAGGAAGATCTACTGTTGTTTATTGCATACTTTTTAGAATTTTCAAATATATTTTGAAATTGGCTAATTTTCAATATAAATATAATATAAATTGGCCCCTCTTTGTTAATTTCCCTTCTTTCCGACATATATCAAGACTTGATGACAGAGATGTAAAGCTCCTTGTTTCAGCCTGGCACCTTTGTTATTTATTATTATTATTTATTCGATTTGTTAACCGCACCAATCTCCATCGAGACGGACTCTGGGCGGTGCACAGGACATTAAAATTTACAATAAATAACAATATACAAAAGTTAAAAAGAAATTAAATAGAAAACCTGTGCTAAAATCCCATTAAAAAACCTATCTAACTTGGCTGAGGCTCTATTGTTCTAAAATTCAAGTTCTACGCCAGTCTAGCTTGCTGGAAAAGAAGTGTCTTGTACCATTCTTTGTGGCCCACGTAACCAAGGGTTGTGGTTTCAATCATAGGGTTGCTGATGCCCCCTTGCTCCAACAGCCCTCTTTAAGATCTTAATGCCATTGTTTACTGTTGCCTTCTGCTCCAGACCAAAAGATAAAAATGCTGGGATTTGCAGCCCATACAATATTTGCTTAAGTGTGTGCCCTTTGAATGTAACGCTTTCCGATTAGCGTGGTGGTCCTTATGAATATTTCATTATTGGTTAAATTTTATTGCCTAGTCCAACATGCTAGTTAAAAAGAAAAGAAAAGGGGGGAAAAAGATAGAACCATTAAAGGCATGCAGTATGTCCAACGAGTGTGCAGACTAGCAGACTGTAATATTTAACCCTTGCTTCGTTCTAAGAACTTATTTCCTATCTTTTAGGACTTTTTGAGGATGTGTTTTATACCAAACCAGAAGTGGAAAAGCAAAAGCCCTGGACTTCCTCCTCCGTTCTCAGCTATAAATAAAGCATGGGAGCATCACGCCTTGATTTAAAATGCTGCTCACAAAAAGCAACTGAAGAGGGACTGAAAGTTGTTATCCAATGAAAAAAGGTTACTTATGGTCACTGTGGGTATATTTAGAATGTCCCCATGCAGATATGTTGGTTTTTATTTATTCGGGGCATTTAATCTCACTCTTTAGCTAAAAAGGGTTTTCAGAGTGACTTCTTCCTGTTTAGAATAAGTGCGACTTATTCTTGGACTTTATAATATAAAATACATAACAACTACAGAAGAAAAAAAAGCAGGTTTGGCACAAATCAGGTGAGATCAATTCCTATTACCCAATAGCTTGCCTACAACTGTCTGTCTGTCTGTCGCTCTTTCTTTCTTTCTTTCTTTCTCTTTCTTTCTTTCTTTCTTTCTTTCTTTCTTTCTTTCTTTCTTTCTTTCTTTCTTTCTTTCCTTCCTTCCTTCCTTCTTTTCTTTCTCCTTCTCTCCCTCCCTCCCTCCTCTCTGTCATTTCTCTATTCCCTCCCTCCCTCCCTTTCTCCTTCTTTCTTTCCTCCCACCCACCCTTTTCCCTCCTTCTTCTCTATCCCCTTCTCTCCCTTCCTTCCTTCCTTCCTTCCTTCCTTCCTTCCTTCCTTCCTTCCTTCCTTCCTTCCTTCCTTCCTTCCTTCCTTCCTTCTTGCAATTAGTTCCTTGTAGGTATACTACAAGAACGTCTGTAGAATGAGGGCAAAAAAAAAAAGACAAGATGGCACTTGCAATAGTGCAATCACAACTAGGCCTGTTACTTTATGCACGCATTTTCCCTGGGAACATGGCTACATTACTGGCGTTTCCCTAAGCAGCATGACAACACGAGATAAAGGAGATGTGGGGTGTGTGTTTCTGCTTCAGGCAGGAAGAAAAAAGTTGTACCAGTGAACAAAAAATGCAGACGGAGGAACGCTGCGATATTTTTCAAAACAGGCAAAACCAAACATCCATTTCCCCCCTCTCTTTTGTTCCCCTCCTGTAATTGTAGATTTTATTTCACTTATCGGTTTGAAAACAGATTACCAGAAAAGGATAACAGGGTGGGGAGTGGGTAGATGGGGAGGGGAATAAGACCCATTTGGCCACTATAAAACAATATTTTAAACAAGGAGGATGCAAATGAGATTCTTAAGAGTATAGAGAGGTTGTTCCAGGTGGCAAAAATCCAGGCGGTGCTTTCCTGTCCTTGCTGTCAAACAAACAAGCCACGCACGAACCCAAACAGAGCAATATTATGATTTTTCTCCCTCCTCCCTTTATTCATAGCTGCTTTCTGTGTCCACTTTTTTAAATGTGGTTTTTTTCCACTCTCTTCTTTTTCCTGTCCTTTTTTTTTTTTAACTGACAAGCCCACAATTTCCAGAAAAGAAAGCTAGCATTAATTAAGACAGTGCCAGCTGTAATTTTCTTGGGAAGTAAATTTCTGCACAACTAAAGGTTACAGAGACCTTTTCACTGTCAAAATTTACTACAGGCTGTGAATGTTAATGTTTCTAATGAAGACATGTTCTCTGTCCCTGAACTTAAAAGTATTCGGACAGAAAGGCAAAGAGGAAAGAAGGGAAGGGAGGGGGGAAAAAGAATGAATGAAAGAAAGAAAACTGGGTTTGACGAATGTATCTACAGCTTCTGCACTAATATAGGCTTATGCCTGCTGATGCCCCTAATAATGATAGTCTTTGGATAATCTTGGTTTGTAAACAAGGAATATTTCTATAAATTGGCAATTTTGCCTGACAGGTCAACTTACAGAGGCAACTCTTTGCCACAAAGACAGAGGTATAATAAACATTTAGCCTCTTAGGCCAGGGGATTTCTAAATGGACTCTATTCTGGGAATGTTAATTGAGCAGGACTTCAGTTCCTTTGCCCACATCAGATTAAAGGATCTGGGATCATTTTTTTTATTTCTAATGTTTAAAATCCTGCGAGTCCCTTGGATTGCAAGGCGATCCAACTGGTCAGTCCTAGAGGAGATCAACCCTGGCTGCTCTTTAGAAGGCCAGATCCTGAAGAGGAAACTCAAAGACTTTGGCCACCTAATGAGAAGGAAGAAGGACTCACTGGAGAAGAGCCTCATGCTGGGAATAATGGAGGGCCAAAGAAGAAGAAGGGGACGGCAGAGAATGAGGTGGCTGGATGGCATCCGCATAAGCTTAAATGGACTCTGGAGCATGGTGGAGGACAGGAAGGCCTGGAGGAACATTGTCGATAGGGTCACGATGGGTCGGACACAACTTCACAACTAACAACAACAACAAATGTCTTTGTTCTTTTAGCATAAATTGTTGCCTGATAGACAGAGGAGCAGTCTTGTATCAGTGAACAAAAATGCAAATGGAGATATGCGATATTTTTCAAAACAGACAAAACCATGCATCCATCCAGATCATAGTTGTCCCAAAGATGCTTTTCCAAAGGCAACTGGACTTTCTTGGGTTTTCCCTCCTTTAAGACAATTCTCTTTTCATCCTTACCATTCAGTTAGAACTGAAGAAGCTTCTTGGAGCAAAAGCAAATGTTTTCAAGGAAAAAAACCCAAGAAAGTCCAGTTGCCTTTTGGAAACCACCCTTGGGATTTCTCTCTCAATCTGTTCTGTCTGTCTGCTGTCTGCCTGTCTCTCCCTCCATGTCCTCTTCTTTATATGTACAGGAGAATTTGGATATAATATCCATTGTTCCGTGCCATAGGTTTATTTTCTGTGTTAAGTGTGTCAATGAATGTGGGTTTCTCCCCTGCCCAACAGCATCAAGGAAAGGAAAGGAGCTCTGGGACCCAAAAAGTAGGAAATCAATGTCTCAGTAAATATCTATGTGGACACTAGAATAATCTATTAAAAGCCATGACTATCCTATATCAGTCGAGAGATCAGATCTCATTACAACTCCAATCCCTTCCCTGAACATGTAAATTGGATTTATTTAGACATCCTCTCTCTCTCTCTCTCCCTCAGCACAGAAATACTGTCATATGCTCTTCTGGGTTTAACGTCTTCTTCCAGTGTAGGCTTACTAGATGTTGGAACAACACTTGATCTAAGCTCCCACATTTCCGCCTGTTCCTGGATTATTCATGCAACTTGTTTCTGATTCAGATTAGAACATAAAATCATAAGAGCCCTTGAAGAGTCCTAATGGATTTGCCTAACAGCCCATATATTTTAGCAATCTGGATTGTCTAGCAGCCAACCAAAGGGATTTGTGATTAGATCAGATTGAATCCTGAACCTTAACCTTTTCTTTGGTTTGGAATTTACTCATTGGCTTACTGGCTACACAGAGCATAGATAAGGTTTGTTCAGAGATTTGCCTGTAGCCTCCAGTGGAATCCAGTTCAATTTAGCATTCCACTAACAAGGTACAAGACAGGGGAAATGGGAAAAAGGAATACCATCCAGCAGGCTTTTCCAAACTATTGTTGTTAGATGCGAAGTTGTGTCCGACCCATCGCGATCCCATGGCCAACATTCCTCTAGGCCTTTCTCTCCTCTACCATCCTCTGGAGTCCATTTAAGCTCACACCAACTGCTTCGGTGACTCCATCCAGCCACCTCATTCTCTGTCGTCCCTTTCTTCTTTTGCTCTCAATCGTTCCCAGCATGAGGCTCTTCTTCCAAATTATAGATAATGGCAACCCACAAGAAATCATAAGCAAATCTGAGGATGGACGTTACAAACAAGGGTTGTGGCCTTGTGCAGAGAAACCAAAATTGCTGTCAGAACTCACTCTCACTTTGTCTCGACCACAGTTTCTCAATTTGGGAACTTTACGATGAGTGGACTTCAACTCTCAGAATTCTGGCTGGCTGGGAAATTCTGGGAGCCGAAGTCCACAAATCTTAAAGTTGCTAAGTTTGAGAATGTTGACCGAGGCAAAGCCCATAGTAAATTATGATAGGAATATAGGTTTTCCATGTATTTACGCTTTGGATGCTTATAGCTAGAGCCCTGTTTGAAGTCTCTTTCACTGAAGGAAGTCTAGATTTTCTACAGTTGCTACTATAAAAAGCAAACATTGATCGAAAATAAATGTAGAATGAAAATGGAAGTGGGATGTCTCAAAATTAAATCCAGGTTTTCAGGAATGATACAGAACTAAGGAGATGTTTCCTTTCACTGCTAACCATGTGTTAAACCTGATCGCTTTCATATTCAAATTATTTATGTTTGATAAAGTTACAAGGTTACATCATTTTATTTCATATTCAGATTAAAATTTCATCATTTAAAGTAAGTGTTCTATTTCATTCTTGCTCACCCTGAACCCCAGTGAAATAAATCTGTTATAATGCTAAGGAGGAACACGAATTCATTACAGTACTACCAAAAAGTTTTGGGGAGGGGGAATGCCTCTGTGGATATAACTTGTATGCCAATCACTTGGAAAAGTTTGATTCTATTCAGAGAAATATAAATATCATGAATCATAGAATTATGGGACTGTAAGGGACCTTGGAGGTCTTCTAGACCAACCCCACTTTAGGCAGGAGTCCTGATACCATTCTAGACAAATGAATGTCCAATATTTTCTGGAAACATCCAGTGATGGAGCATCCACAACTCCAGCTGGCCAGCTGTTCCATTGATTAATTATTGTTAATTTCTCCATTTTCTGATGTCCATTTAATAGAGCGTTTTTATTATGAATATACTCACAATGCCTGAGAAATTGACTTGAACCACATTTCATTGTGAACAATACACCTTGCACTTCTCCAACTTTTAAGAAGAGGTTGGACAACCATTTGTCTGAAATGGTATAGGGTTTCCTGCTTGAGCACTGGGTTGGACTAGAAGACCTCCAAGGTTTTTCCAACTCTGTTAACATTCTGACAATGTGTGTTTTCCAATAAAAGTTATATATTACAAAACACAGTTTGCATTCCACATAGAACAGTCTGCCCATTTTCAGAATTTTATTATCATTTTCAATAACCCAGCAGATTAGTGCAGAAACAAAGAGGGAGAGTGGGTTTTTTGAAAAACACAGGTGATGCTAACATGGTCTGAAAATAAGTTAACCAAGGTTCTTAGCAAAGTTCCACTCACTTCAACCTCAGCCGATATTTCCTGTCTACCCTATCTAAGAGTTATACCAAACAGATCCAACAGCAATTCATGAATAATATGAAGAAGTGGCATAGAAGGTCAGCTGAACAAAGAATTCCTTAGGGTACGCAGGAAAGGGCACTGTTGGAAAAAGTTGCAGAAATCACATAAAAAGGCAATATTGCACAGCCTCAGCAAATTGTGTCGTGAACATTCAAAAGTATGAAAGTTCAACCCAAGATTTCAAAGTTGTGATGGACCATTAAATATGGATGTTCTTATATATGTAGGATGGATATATCAATCTTAATTTCTCCCATGTTTGACCCTTCCTTCCTTCCTTCCTTCCTTCCTTCCTTCCTTCCTTCCTTCCTTCCTTCCTTCCTTCCTTCCTTCCTTCCTTTTATAAAACAACCTCAACTTTCTTTTCTTTTTCCTAAATTGCTGGAGATTCTCAAACTTTTTTAGAATTAGGTTTTGGAATTAGAATCATATGAGTTCTCTCCTGATTTTTAAAAAGCCAAACTACCTGGTTGTCTTTCTGAGGTGAATTCTTCTCTTGAAATTATTCAGTGATATCTGTCTTATATTTTGCTCAAAGTGCAAATTATTGTACAGATTTCAGCTCTGCCATATTCCTCCATCTGAACATGTTGATGAAACACTTCACTCATTGTAAATGTATGAATGTCCACAGCACAATTCTCTTCGTGAAGTGTGCTTCAGAAATATGCAATAGTCCGTATGTTCAGCATTAAAATACATGCATGAGAATCTTAATGTGTATGCTGATGTATAGACAAGCAAACATCCGCACACATTATGTGACTGTATTTCTCACAGTCAGTGTGAGAGACACTGACTGTAAGAGACAGTGTCACACTCTCACACTCTCACACACAACATCAGTGTCTCTCAATGCTGGGAATTGAAGTCCACATATCTTAAAGTTGTTGAGTTTGGGAAACAGTTTGTTACATCAAACAATACTGTCTTTTCATGCAGCACTTTATTACAAAGCACAACATCAATGGAATACTTGGGGGACTTCATTCAAAGGAACAAAATGTTGTAAGAACAAATTGGTGCATCCAATTTGTGAATTTAATGTTAGGTATTCCAGACAAAATAAGATCAGGTAGGTAGGACAGAATAAACATTAGGAGACAAAAGACGAGAAAAAGAAAGGAGTGCAACAGGAACAGAGATGTCCTTGCTTTTCATACAAACCAGAATTACATCCCAGTCTATACAGTACAGATTGAATCCAAGTGTGCTAGTAGCATTAGGAGATGAGGGGTGGGATGAATTTATTGCCAGCTTAATACAGACACAGACATTTCCCATTATGGAGTATGGAAAGGAGTCCATGCTGTTTGTTGTCAAATCCATATGTGGATATTCATGAGACAGGTAAGCTGTAACTGGACTGAGTTAGCGTAGACAAACTCCAACAGAGAGGATGGCCCAGTGTGGATGACTCCATCCCTACCTCTCTCTGATTAAAACTGACTGATGGAGCAACCTCCAAGGGAAACTGCACAATTCTCTATGTATATCAAAGTGACTCTTGCAAGAGACTGGAATTTTACACAAATAGTTTTGGTAAACTTTCTCTCTCCCATTCCAGGAATATGTAGTAACTCCCATTCTCTCCCAAAGAAAGAAAGCACAGTAAGTCCCATCTTAAATGTGCTTTCTGCTTTTTTATTTATTCTGAAATGTTTGGTGATATAAAAACCTGACTTTTATGGAGTCTCGTGTCAGGCAATTCCAAGACTGAGATTGCCTTCAAAGGGTGCAATTATAGGCATGTGCCATGCTTTCCATATGGTACAAATTTGTTCATCAGTAACTTCCTACCTGGATATTCAGCCACTAGACATGCTCCAATTTCTGCTAAATTACTGACTATCGTCCGTTTAATTGAAGAAAGATACCTATAGGGGCTGGATTGGTAGAACAGTGTATGAAGTCCTTTTCAGGCATTGAATAGCTATGTTGGAGGACCATAGAAAGGAACTTTCTGTGTATTTTGCCTGTCGTTTAATGAAGTGCAACAGAAGGATGTTTTTGTTAGAAATTCTCCCATTGAATTTGCAAGGAAAAGATTTACAAAGCCTTTGTAAGTTCCTTTTAGATAGATTTTGGAACACCTTCAATGCTATTTTAGTCATTCTTTGCAGTGCTTCTACGCTACAGGAAATCCTCAAGTTATAGCATTTTGTTTAATCAGGGTTCGATGTCGAAAGTAATTGAATTCCACCCAGTGGTGGATTTCTGCAGGCTCGCACCTACTCGCAAGAGCCGGATGGTGAAATTTAGAGAGCCGGTGAGAGGGGGTTCCACCGGCGGACCCAGAAGTAAGTCTGGCCTGCCGCTGCCAGTAACCCAATAGGAAGGAAAGGAAAGGAAGGCAGAAAGTAAGACAGGAAAGAAAGAAAGAAAGAATGAATGAATTTATCATCACAATTGAGCCCAAAATTTTGGTTGCTAAGCAAGAGTGTTGTTAAATGAGTTTCACCACATTTTACAAGTTGGCCACTCCCACCCTGTCACATGACTGCCAAGCCACACCCACAAAATAGGCCACACCTAGAGAGTAGGTTCTAAAAAAATTTGAAACCCACCACTGATTCCACCCCTGACCCTCTGGGAAGTTTTGTTTTGAGATTCTTCGACTAAATCTGGTATGGCCATAACAAAATTGCACCCAATGAAACTCCAGCAATTTTAACAGAAAGAAAAGCAAAGGCAACCTTTGTTTAGAAAGAACTTGCAAAGAAAACGCAGCTCTTTTTTGCATTGCCTCAGAACAAGACGGTCTGTTTTTGGAAAAGCGCATTGAACAGCAAGCTACAAATCTCTCTGACGACAGTACAATTGTCATCCATTCTGTTCTCTTTTGTCTCCAACGATAGCATCTGTGGTACTGTTAAGAGATAGGAAATGCGTGTCTATCACTACACCTGTCAGAAAAGTAACAATACCCTCCAGGTTCAGAGACTCATTTTGCTGTGTTTTATTAGTATAATGAATGTGAATGCCCCACCAGTCTGCTCAGAAAACAATTGCAACTGTGCAATTTAAACTGTATTTATTAACAGTGAAAAAGAACCAAAAGTCGGCAGCAGAATTTCCTGAAAAGGCCCCATAGTTATACATGCGCACGGATGCACTTACATATCCACTCGTGTATGTGTGCATTCACATGCAAAGGACTCAGTGTTGTTTGAACAAGTGAAACACCACCCATGATTTGCAGAGCATTTAAGTGCATTATTAGAGTTTGGAGGTGTGAAGCTGAGACAGTTAACTGCTGAAAAATGGCTTGCCTGAATTCACCTAGATAGAAACACAACAGTGACTGATGTTGGATTATCCTTTTAAGTATTATAACGGAAGGAAGTGCATTTTGACTGGGGCAGTTGCTTTGACAATGAGGTGCTAATTGTTCTGCATTTTATGAATTTTATGAAAGTTTGTGAGTGTTTCCTCAGGGAAAAATGGGACAGTTTGAATGTGTGTGCATGCATGTGTATATGAAAGCCTTATGATGTGTTTGAGCAGCATATATATCACAAAATTGTGAAGTATTTGAGAGTGATAAGGAAGAACAAAGATAAAAGAGATTAGGTAAAGTGGAAGAATTAATTGTGTTCCAGTTTAGGAGAATCTATGCCATTTATTACTCAAAGGCCAATAGGTTGGAGAAGGCTGAAATATATGTGACTGTAAAGTGAATTTCTCCTTTGATTTTTGTGCGCAGGGACCGAGTATTTTCTAAGACATGTTCAACTTGTAAATGAAGCCGAGCTCAAGCAGGCAGGTCATGCTTAATTTCAAGTTCCTTTTTCTATAAAACATTCATTTGCTTCCTACTCCCTGTTGTGTTCAAGAGATTAAAAACTTTGGGGGGGAAAATAGCAGTCAAGTATTTGTAGACGGTTGCTAACTTAAAGCAGCCTTTTGCCTTGTACAGCTTTTGAACTCCTAGTAATCCAAAAGGTAGTTAGCAGATTCCCCCCCCCCCAAGTGCTAAAAACCAAAAATAACATGCTATGGAAGACGATGACCCCTTGCAACGAATTTAAAGATAGTTCAGTTCAGCTCTTAAGAGATCAGCTGTAAATATATATTCATGGCTTGAAGCATTCGAGCATCAGAAAACTTTGAAATAATATTTCAAATGTGTAGGGCTTCCTGCCTGAGCAGGAGGTGGGACTAGAAGACCTCCAAGGTCCCTTCCAACTCTGTTATTCTATTCTATTCTATTCTAATCGGTAAAACCCAAAATCAAAGTTTCTCTTTTTTTTTTTTGCCACCTCAAGGACAAAGTCCAGAAGTCGTTTCCAAGTAGAAATAGAAGCTGTTCTGTTCTGTTTTGTTCTGTTCCATTCCATTCTAAATATACCTTCAGAATAGTTTTCTATTCTTGTAATCAAGCAATATAATCAAGCAATCTGGCCAGGGAGAATTTTATATCAACATTGTATCTCGATCTACATAACACAAATTCAGAGAAATTAACAAAGCCCTTGCTTGGTCCATCTACACTTGGTTCTCCTTTCTTCTGTTTATGGTGGGAATAATCCACAATTGTTTTTCATTTTTCACATAGCTCTGCAAAAGATTGCATCTGCAAAAGATTGTGTATCTGTGAATGAGCGCATCTTTTCAATATGTTAGATATATTGGCAAAGCACCAAAGGAAGTGTCTGGACCATTTTATTTGCCTCTCACTCTGTAACATTGTCAGATATATCAGAGATGTGGTCAGATGGATTTTGAGGCTCAATATAGCCACGTAGTCCTTCATGAAAAAGACCTGGTAGCATTTTTTTTAAAAAAAATCAGTTTGTGGTAGGCATGGATGAACTTCACAGCAGGCGTTGGAGGAAGCAATGGGCATACCCTGGAGTAAATCTTTGCTTATGAATAGCTTTGACAAGACCTTTGTGGTGGCTTGGATTTAGATAGTAAAGGCCACCAACGTACTAGGATATGAAGCTGAAATAATAGCTTCAGCTGAATGGATGGCTTCCTTTTCGTTGATATCCATCATATCGTTGATATCTGATGGATATACCTCAAACGTAACTTAAGTGCTTGAGAATCACTTCTCTCTTTGTCTTTGACATCTTTATGGTCAGGACTAGCTCTATAAGATCTTGGGATTCTATTGGAAAGGAAATGACAGTGTTTGATGTCTATTAAGATGGTGCAGCTGTAGTAATTGGCAGAGAAGAGACTTCTTCAGCACCTAAAGATGTTATTTGTGACCTTGAGATCTGGTAGTTCATTATGCATCTTCATTAGCTATAATCTTAGTTGTGTTACACACACAGTAATTCAACAGATCTCTGATGTACACTAATGCACATAGCTACAGAAAATCCAGTTATCACATCTTGCACCTTCATGTCTGATGGGATTGTAGCAACATGTGTTGTTTCACTGACCTTCCAGATGTTGTCTGGAATTGTCACCATCCTTCATCATTGGCCATATTAACTAGGGTTCCTGCAATGAGTGTGCTGCAGACGTAGACAGTTGATTTGTGATGTGGAGAATTGCCCAAAAGTTCCATACGTAAACAAACCATAAAACCTATCTCTTTGAAGCAGAAGAACTTGGACCTTGCTTCACACATGCTAACTTCTATATTGTGAATTAATATTCTCCAGACAAAACATTAATGTGGCATATTAGCTGTTGGGATAGATTTCACTATGTTGAATGTGTCTGATAACAAATGAAGAGTTAAGATCAAAACAACTTTTGTTTATATCCTTTCTTGCAGAAAAAAAAACCAATCATGCATTATCTTTCATTTTCCATGTCAGTGAATGAGCACAGGTTATAAAGATTGATAATATCCTTGACTGAACTTCAATTGTGTGTATATAAAAACATTTGGGGGAAATGCTGCTAATCAGAAGGCAGTGATTATTTATTTATTTATTTGTTTATTTATTATTATTTGTAGGTATTCATTCTTCAGAAATTCACAACTGTCCAGCATTCCCATACAGAATCACCAAATTTTGGACCAACTCTGTCATGCCTATATTATCTCTAAATTTGAAAAATGGGAGAAATTCTTTGCAGGCTTTATAGACTTTCTAGGAAATGTTGACAATTATCAGTCAAGAGATTTGTTTGTGTTTTCCCAGGAAATGTTGACAATCTTCCATTTCTGACATTTACTGCAAGAAGCATGTTTGGCTCAGGGTTAAAATAGGCAACACTAGACTTGTTGCAAAGGATCCCATAGAATAACATCTTGGGGGCTTCCTGTTTAAAAAGAAAATCTAGGGGGGAAAAACATGGTAGCAATTGGACGGCAAAGAGGAACAAGAGAAAAACAAGATAAAGTACAAAAGTTCTTGCTTAGCTCCCAGCAAGGCAGCTGGGTTAAACAATTAGTACTAATTGCCTTATGTCAAGCCTGCAGTTGCGGTAAACAAACACAATTCACAAAGAAACCAGGCTCAGCTCCTCCTGATTAAATAGTGTTGCATTTTTAAATGTGCTGCTGATACATGCTGCGCCCTTAAGAAAATGACTACACTGTCATAGACGCAGCAAAAAGACACTTGGAAATAAATTCCGCTGCAAGATAAGGAAAGTACATGATAAATTAAGCTCCGCGTATAAATTCTTAAGAGCCTCCATTTTAATGCTGGTCATTATTCAACAAATTTTTCTAAGAAAATGCCAAATAGGCAGGAGCGAGTAATTAGGGGAGAAAAGTGAAACTGTCATCTTTAATGGGTTGCAGTTCAGCTTCACCTTACCGCTCACCAAAGGGGAGACCTGGGGTGGTGTGGGGTGGTTGCAAGGATGAGATTGGGGTGAGGTCAGGTGGGCGAAGACTTGACTTGGGCCACCAGAATGGAGGTTCCTGGTTGGAGAAAGAAGAAGAAGGGAGTGAGAGAGGAAGCGGAAAGGAAGTGTGAAATTAAAAGATTGGGGAGGGGGCTCTGAGAGAGAAAGAGAGAGAGAGAGAGAGATTTACCTGGATTATTCACCTGGTTTCAAGGATGGGCTGTTCTGTTTTAGCTTTGGAAAAGTGGAACTCAAGGGATCATGAAGAGTTCCAATGCTTTCTAGTGGCGACGCTAGAAGTATCCGGGCCTCAATAAATCAGAAATCACTGGGGATATTGTTAGCGTTCAGCAAGTATTATTAAAATGAAGGGAAATTTATGGATGACACTTTGTAACAATTAATCAGGAACTGTTGATTAATAAAGTTAGTTCGTTATTCTCCTGAAACCTAGGCGGCTGTGAGGATTGTCAGGCGGATCATTTTATTCATTATTTTTGATTAATGCACCCAGAATCTCTGACTCTGGGAGGAAGTCTGGCGAATTGAGGAAAGGGGGGAGCGAATTAGAAGCAGCGAAGAGGAGAGCACCCCAGCCCTTCTCCTCTATGCAAAAATCATAAATACTAAATGAGCTTATGTACAGTTAACCTTGGCTGCAGCCAGGAAATTTCCAGAGAGAAATTTGTGCCCATTCAGCAAATAAACTGCTGCAGGGATTAAAAAAGAAAAGAAAGAAAGGAAGAAAAAAAAAAAGAAATTGAAGGGTTTGATAAACATCACCTCTCCAGACCTGTCCGTCTTTGGATGTATTCCTCGTGATTAATTAGTTTGTTTAGATACTCAATTAGGCCAGCGATGCAGAGAGAGAAGAACAACGCAATCGTCATGGACTAAGATAAGGACAGGAGGAAACAAATGCTCGGCTATTTTTCAAATAAATATGAAAAATGCTTTGGTAGCCCTTTCTCACCCATTCTCTCCCTCCTCCTGTCTCTCCCCCCCATCCACTTCTGCATTTATTTTGCCTTCTAGGTTCTTGGTTCCTTTCCAAACAGAGGTGTTTGGGTGAGAGTAATAGCCTTGATTTTCTTGAAGGGAGGAAAGGGCTTTTATCGCCAAGAAGACAAAACCATTGTGTGGCCAAGCGAACGTCACACTTCTGAGGTACAAGTGTTCGGCCATGGTCTTGTCCTTGCAGAGCACCTGCAAGAGGCATGTTTTGAGAACAAAGGCTCCTTTGGATGATAGCAAGAAAATAAGACGGGGAAAGTTTAGGGTAGTAACTGCGTAAAGTGAAGTTTGTGTACATACCAAAACCAGATGACCCTGGCTAATATCTAGAGAGTTTTCTTTCCCGTCACTACCCAAAGAACCATTTTCTATTCTTCTAATCTACTCATAAAGGTCATTTTGAAGTTTAGATTTCTTCTTCTTCTTCTTTTTTACTACTTCTTGTTTACAATGTCCTTCCCCCCTCCCCGCATGAGATCTGCATTCTAAGAGTGGTGCAAGCATTTGCATTCATTTCGCAAATAATAGGAACATCTTTAATAAAAGCATTTCTATATTTTTGCAACACCCCAAAGCTAACTCATTAACTAGTAATTTTACCCTTATTAAAATACATTTATTTCCTTGCTTATATGATTTGATCGCTTTAAGAAACAATATTGCTTCTTCTTTTTTTTCTTGTTGGGGAGGAGATTTGCAATTTTTAAAAATGTTTTCATGGCATTAAGTGAATTCCTGGAAAAGCTCTATCAATACAATTACGGATAATTTGATAACTTTTATAATGTTTGTGATTCTTTTGTTCCTCTGCAAACGTCTTGATTAAAAAAATGAAATAAAATGGAACAGATGAACAAAATGTGCATCTTGTAAACATTTGCTAAGCTAATAAAAGGAAGAGAATGGTTATAGGTATTTTAAAAAAAACAATACTTTATTGTGTAAACCTCATTGCGCTCCAGAAAAGCTGAGCTTCCAGGTTCTGGCACACATGCGCACCTGACAATCAGCTGGGCGACACCCATGTGGGTACCGGTTTTTGACACCTGCGCATGAAGGACAGCTGATCATTGAGTGGGCATGTGCACCAGAAACCCAAAGGACAAACAGGCAAGCCCACATGTGCTGGGCAACATAGCCTTATGTGCCACTTTGGGCAGCGTGCCATAAGTATGCCATCACTTCCCGAAATAATACAGTATTTAAAAGACTTCAGAATGTGGACAGGCCTCTCTTATCCAAATTTCTTCTTTCTCAAAGTAGATCTGATGAAATTTGATGATTTGACTTATCTCCCACTGTCTGAAGCCCATTGATTGAAAGTGTCTTCCATAAGCATGCCTAGGTCTGGATAAGCCCCAAATGAATTTGTAAAGAACACTCTCTACATAAAATAATTGTCCCCTTGGTCACATGCAGGAGAAAACATCTCTTCCAAAAGAGAGTTTCTTTCCTTATTGTGCCTATTTTGGCATTAAAGGTGCCCCAACTGTTGAAACAAACAAAAGATGGTTGGTTCTATTTCTGCATACTTTTTTTTTTAAATACCCACATTCAAGCATGTGCAGCTTTAATTGGCTAATTAATGAAACAGTGCAATCTTCCACATGCCTACTCAAAGGACTTTTTCACTGATTTTGAGTGCTCAAATCCAGTTAAGAAGGTACAGTAGCAACTCTTAAGGCAACGTTTCTAATTACGCTTTCCACCAAACGTGCAAGGCACTCCGTGGTGGATGGCTCGTGTTTAGGACTGCCGTGTAAACTTCATGTGGCAGCCCTGAGACTCGCTTAATTTACAGTGCTTAAACATTCTAGATTGTGTCCAAGGGTGATGGAATCCTGCTGGCTACCTTTACAGTCTTAATCTGGGCTGACAATAAGTAGAGGGGAAGAAGTGACATTCAGAACAGGAAATCAATTTTCTTACTTCAGGAGAAGATGGGTTGTCCGCCACAGCCTACTGGAAACAGGAAGTAACAATTCAAAGTGAAGGTTGTCCCTTTAAATACTTCATGATTTGGGGCCTGAATACCTTTCTAGTTTGAGTCTGCCCAATCAATGAGACTGAAGATTTCTCCTCTAAGGGAAAGTTTTCTAGGAGGACTTTGGAGGTATGCTTTGTTTGCAACAGTAAGTCTTTCTCTACCCTTTGGGGCTTCCAGGGGAACACTCTATGGAAACTTGGCTCTTTAGGGTATGTGAAAGTTGGGGGTATGTGAAAGTTTCACCTACCCCCCATGGGATTGTAGCATCATGGTTTCTGGGGTGCTTACATACTGGATACATAGAGTTAGAACAATTAATCAGTGGCACCACTTGCCTCCAGAAGTTGTGAATGCTCCATCAGTGGAGGTTTTTTCAAGAAGAGACTGGGCAGCCATTTGTCTGGAATGGTATAGGGTCTTCTGCCAGGGGGTTGGACTAGAAGACCTCCCTTCCAACTTAGCAACCAAAATTTTGGGCGCAATCATGGTCATAAGTCGAGGGCTACCTGTATTTGTTGTTTTTGTAGGTAACTTAGGATTGGTTCTATGCCAATTCTCTCTCTTACATCCAATCTTCTCCCTTTTCAGACATTCTGTGGGCAAATTGGTGTAAAAGAAAGGAATGATATATAGAACTGGAAACATTCCACTTTCTGACAAAGGTTGCATAATTCTCCCACTAGGAAAAGTAGTTCAAAGAGAAATTTAACTGTTCTTCCCCCCTCCCCACCTTCCTCCATGCTTCCTACAGCGTCGTATCCAAGCCATCCTTTATAGGTGACTGCCTTCATCAACAGCACTCTAAGTGTGCCTTTATAAGTATCCTGAATGCTGTTTGAGTATGGAAATTACCGACAAAAGAAATTAAGAGCAGGAACCCCATGATTAGACTAATGCATTGATCAAGTCAATCCTTCTCTGTTTCACTGCCAACACACTACATATAAAAGCATCATTAAAGAAACTTTGCTGTCTCTCTGACTAATGGTCTACAATTTGAGCAAGCCCCGATGACTGACAGGCTTTGCCAAGACAGACGATGTTGTCTGAAAAAGCCACATCAGATCACTGCAAGCTTTAAGCAAAGCATAAATTATAGATACATGTCTGTTTCTTTGATGATGTGAGACCAGTAGGTGCATCCCACTCTCGCCACACAAAGGAACTTTCCTTTCAGGAAGATTTTTACGTTGTCACACCATCGTCTGAAAAGTCCCTCTGGGGAAAGGGAGCGGTTTATAAATCCAAATAAATAAATAAAAACAAGGATGAAAACCTAAATGTTTCCCTTTTCCAAAACAAGCACATCATCAAGGAAAGGACCAGGGCAAAGCCAGCTTAAAAGTTTTCATTCTTCCTATTGCATGGCTTCTGGTCTTCCTTTGCCCCCTTTGGAATTAATTAAACATAAAATGAGTGCAAAATTTCAAAATTCAGGAAAATAAGGATTATGACTTAGAGGGTGTGTGTGTGTGTGTATCTATTTGACCCTACTTGTGGCATCATATGGTAAAAGTAATGGTTCCCCTCACACATATGTGCTAGTCGTTTCCAATTCTAGGGGGTGGTGCTCATCTCTGTTTCAAAGCCAAAGAGCCAGCACTGTCTGAAGATGTCTCACGTCTCCATGGTCATGTGGCCGGCATGACTAAACATCAAAGGCACAGGGAACGCTGTTACCTTCCCACCAAAGGTGGTTCCTTTTGAACTGCTAGGCTGGCAGAAGCTGGGACAAGTAACGGGAACTCACTCTGTTACGCAGCGTTAGGGATTCGAACTGCTGAACTGCCGACCTTTTTGATTGACAAGCTCAGTGTCTTAGCTACTGAGCCACCACGTCCTATCATATGGTAGACCTTGTCTTGCTTGGAAGGAGGGCAATTTGATTTCCTATTTGCCCTGGAAAAAAATGCTCTTGCTGTACAATCTCAAGTGTCTATATACAATTCATTAGAATATGGATATATTCTATGTTAGCTTTCAATAGAAGATACAGAAGATTTTTTTCTCTATATATAATGATTGCACTTAGTGTTTGAATTCAAAATATTGCAAAAAGTGGCTATGCAGGCATTCACACAGAAAAGCGGTGGTTTTATATATATATATATTCCAAAAAAGTGCAAAATAATCTCTATACTTCCTTCTTTGGAATGGCTCTCTGAATACCTCTCATCCAAGCTGTGTAAAATCTATACGTGTGCCTGAACAAAAGAAACATTCATTTTTAAATATATCTAAGTGTTATTAGGGGTTCTCGTCCTATCATCAAGATAATGTTTCAAAAGCTTTCATAATATCTTAATGATCTCTCTGGTCTCTCATTCTCTCTCTTCCTCTTTTAAGTATTTTGCTAATGGGCAGGAGTTTTTAAAAAATAGAAGAGAGTTTTATGGGGCTACATGCAGCTGCCTTTTCTAAAAACGCTTGTCCAGGATCACTTCTTGAAGAGATCAGACGTGTTCTTGGTCTCTGAAGGCTTGGAGAACTCAGCTGACATAATTGTGCTGAAGTCGTTCAATGATGTAACATAGATGGTCCATATTCCCTCTGGACGATGGCCTCTGGAACGATGCTATCACTCACTTAACTTCACCTTTTCATTAAATAAGTTTAACCAAAAGGGACTTGTTCATGTTGCCACCTTTTGAGTGAGCTGAATTATTTATGTATCTTCGCAAGCAATCGTTAACTCTCTCCTTGATTGTGTGCATCTGTGCGTTTGGCTCATCTATCAGTCCAAATGTCAGTCCAACAGAAAAATGACATGAAAAATCCCATGTCAAACACAAATAACCAGGAGCATTTGTTGAGTTCAAAGCATAGAAGAGTTTATTACCTCTGTGTATACCCAATAATCTAGTCAACTAACAGTAAAAGCTAAATTGGTGTTAAGGGTCAATGGAATCCACGGGCTGGACTTGAGTCTTTTGTGGCAACGCAATGATCCCAAACTGATGACATGTTTAATCCCACCTTCTAGCTCAACCTTACTTACACCCCTACTTACATATTGCAGTTTGCTTTCAGTGGACAGCTATCATATCAACTATGATGTGTAATGCGGACATATTCACCAATGGTAGCACTATGGCCCCCAAATGTTCGATGCATTCTCCTTTTCATAGTTTTCTACAGTGTTGCTCCACTCGGGTTCCCTTTCTTATTCCTCCATAAAATTCCTAACCATTCCGTGAATTCTCTTCAGATTTACTGCACAAATTGCTAAGGGCTCTCTTGGTTGAAGATGGGCAAGAAATGAACTCTACTTTTAAGAGTTGACCTCTTTATTGTTGTTTTCATTAAAGGATTAGCAGTAGAAAAGGCGGTCGTTGGAACTACATAGGCCACAATCTATTAATGCAGTCCAGATATTAGAGTCATAAATAATAATGAAAACAGTCTTTAAAATAAGTTGGGATTCGTGCTTCCCAAAGAATTTGTCCCAAGAGTGGAACTTAAATGTAATAGCAACAATTAAAAATATGGTCCTCTTTGGTTGCAACTTTGCTAAAGAATGATCCTAATAAAGATTGCAAGCAATATTTTTGGAAAGCTGTACTTTCTGCAATTTCAACATACAATGACTTTCTTTAAAAAAGGATTTTATGTTGAACAATACATATCCCAGGGCATCATTTTGGCTTTAAGAAATAGAAACTAGGTTGACACACATCAGATCAGACTACAAATCAAGAGTAAATATTTCTCATATCTGGCAAAACATTTGCCATATAATCCTTTGTTGGTTTGATATAAAATTGTAATTATTAGCCCAGAGATTCTTTCTGCTGCATAAATTTAAAAAATATTTCTTCCTTTGTCACCTTTGCTTGAAATCTGTATAAAGATTTGTTACATCTTGAAGCACAGGAATAAAAAAAAACCACAACAATGCTGAGTTGATAGCATACAGATAATAAAAGGAGACATGTTTTTAGCGATAGTGTTTTACTATATTTTATTTTTAAGGATTTCTAAAGCAGATATTTTACATGCAGATCAATGTTTAGGTTTGATAACCTACACTAAATAGTCTAAAAGCAGGTTGGAAAATTGCATGGGAAAATAAAGGCTAAAAGAAATGGAGAATAAAATCAAAACTGATGCATTATTAAGACGAATATAGTTGGAAACCCACAATAAAAGAATAACAGAGTTGGAAGGGACCTTGGAGATGTTCTAGTCAAACTCCCTCCTATACCATTTCAGACAAATGATTGTCCAATCTCTTTTTGTAGACCTCCAGTAATAAAGCAACCACAACTTCTGGAGGCAAGTTGTTCCATTGATGAATTGTTATCACTGTCAGGAAATTTCTCCTTAGGTTTAGGTTGCATCTTTCCTTGATTAGTTTCCACCCATTGCTTCTTGTTCTGTCTTTAGATGCTTTGGAAAATAGATTGACCCACTCAACTTTGTGGGAGCCCTTAGACATTGGACCATTGCTATCATATTCCTCCTAGTACTTCTTTCATTAAACTAGACATGCCCAATTCTTGCAACCACTATTCATTTTAACTTGTTGCATTAGAGTTTTCCTACCTGGTCAACTTGTGTGGACTTCAAGTCCCAGAATTCTTAGCAATGTGATACTGGCTGGAGAACTCTGGGAGTTGTAGATTGCATATTTTAAAATTGACGTTTGTGTGTGTGAAATTTGAGAAAGCTTTCCACCTTTCTATCTGAAGAAGTCTAATTCAAGCAATGGCTTAGAATCTACATTAGTAATCTGTCCCAATAGTTATTAACGCTAATATCTGCAGCATGCTAATGGGGCACCAACAAAGAGAAAAATATGAAGTTATGGAACTCATACAATGAGAATAAGAAGTAGGAAAGGATGCTAACGGCAAATACCAGAAAGCTATCATAAGAAATGGGAATCAATAGTCCATAGTGTCTAAACTATTGTGGAGATAGAACATTTTAGTTTAGAAAAGAACAGTGTATTAGATGCACCAGATTTTAAGCCTAACCTTCTTTTTGGCTGAGATTGCCTGCTCTTGTGGCATGAAGCTAAACTAAGATTAGTTGGGTATCATACTTTGTATTGAAGCAGAGTGGATAAATTTAATGAGCAATTTTAAGTAGAATTTCTTGAGCCAGCTGAATTCTAAATGATCCATAAGGTTCATGGGTTGAAAATGAAAGAAGCAACACAAGAATTGCATGAATGATTAACCTATAGGTTCCCAGATATTGAACAAATCTCTGGGGTCTTGTGACCCTGATTTTTTCCTAAATTACATGGAACGATTAGGATCAGACTTTGTCACTGGGGCCGTGACAAAAAGTCAACATCCTGAGCACAAATCTCTCACTAAAATGTGAGAATTATACGTAAATCATTCATGTGCATGTACTTTCATTCGTTTCTCCAGCTTCTAATAATGCCAGAGATTTTGTAGATGTTGCAATACATTGGAATCACTTTCCTGATAAATATCTAAATATGAAGCGTGCTCTTAATCCTTGTGCACCTTCCCATGCCATACATTCTAAGTCAATAAAGTACTAAACAGAGACATGGAAAACTTTCTCCTCCTTCTCTTCTACTTTGGTTAGTTGAATTGATCCAAATAGATTGCCTTCCTGCTGGAAAGCCTTACTAAGACCAACAATCTAGACATCTGGAGATACCTATTGTCGCAAAACCGCTCTTTCAAATGGCAACTGGACTTTATTTTTCCTTGAAGACATTTCACTTCACATTGAAGAAGCTTCTTCAGTTCAGCTACTTCAGAGATACTTGGCATACCTTCTTTACTCATTGTGATAAAAACTTTGGAATGGGACTATTCTCTTCCATCCTTAAGGAGAAGAGACCTTGATCTCCTTCTTGAATTGGTGCAAAATTTTACTCCATTGTGTTTCTCTCCATGTTGTTTTCAAAGGAAACATTTTGACGTTCCACAGATATCATATGGATCCATCTGTGCCTAATTATTCCTCCTCATTCTGGTTAATAGTCTAAAATGACCTGTTGATGTTTCATAAAGAGAGAATGAAGAATGGGATAAATCTCATGGGAATGCTATTCAATGTTTTCAAGGAAATCATCATCAGACCTTGGAAATGGTGGCATGACTCTAGTTGAAAGTGTAAGGCAGAAACAGAGCTAGGAGTAAATTGAGAAAGCAAATGCATCTTTTCAGTATGTCTAGAACAGCATCTAATAGTTTAGAGAGAGAAACTATTTTGCTGAAGTTATGTAAAAATGATTGCCTACATCCTGATTCTTTGGTTCATTCTCAATTTTGCAAGTACGCCTGTTATCCACAACTGCATGTATTGCTTGCATTTGTTTAATTTAAGCAAATAAAGTAAAGACACGGTAAACAGAGAAACCTAATCAGATCTCACCTGACTTAATGTTGAGTTGACTAAATATTTGGAGAACCTTTTCACCTCCCAAATTGAACTGGGAATGAGATAGTGTTGGTTCAGTGAAGCTCCTACCTGATTCAGTGTGATAGAAATGATTACACTCAGCCTAGTTTAACTTCACACTGACATTTTGTGAATCTCTCTGGTCTGGATAGGGTTTGGACATGGTCAATTACAGATGCTTCTTTGATACATCTGCTGTCTGCTGTTGTGGATTTTCTGAGGCAAATTCAGTGCACTTTAACATTGTGCCTTGCTATATAACTTCATGCACTTTCAGAAACTTTTCATTTTCTCTTGAAAATGAAAGAGATCTAAGCTAAATACCAAAAATCCCTTCACGGTCTAGCATGGCTGAGTGCACTAAAATATAAAAACCTTGATTTAAGCATTTTTGTATTCAAAGATCATAGGCAAGTATTCATTTGAAAGTTCAGTGGCATTTTGAGATGAGAATATCATATATAAAGATGTCAGCAGTGGAGCCTCCCATGGTGAGTTTGAAAGGGGAAAAAAAGAGAACAGAATGAATAGGAGATTTTCCACATTCCAAAGAATTTTAAGATCTCATTATTTAGCTTACCCTATATGTAATAGCCCAATATTTCATATTATCAGCTCTTGAATGGCAGCGTTAAATTACTTAACGTCTGTCACCCACTTTTTCTTATTCATTTATTGGATTTGATATGTGCCATCACCAGTGCCAGACATAGACAGAAAGACAGACAGACAGATAGATGATAGACAGAGAGAGTGAAATAGAGAGTGAAATAGAGAGAACTAGAGAGAGAGAGAGAGAGAGAGAGAGAGAGATAGATAGACTAGATAGATAGATAGATAGAGATAGATAGATAGATAGATAGATAGATAGATAGATAGATAGATAGATAGATAGATAGATAGATAGAATGGATAGATAGATAGATAGATAGATGATAGATAGATAGATAGATAGATAGATAGATAGATAGATAGATAGATAGATAGATAGGTGTGTGTAGGTAAGTAGGTAGGTAGGTACGTGCATACACACACACACACACACACACACACACAGGTACTATAGACACATAGATAGATCTCCTCCACAAAGTATAGAAAGATAGATTTCCTCTACAAAGAGGAATAGAAAGATTTATTCCACAATAATCTGTCCTCAGTCTCATCCCTCTTCCAACAATGCACCCATCACTCCTATAATTGAATGCATCCACTTTTCTTCTTCCTCCTCTTTTTCTTCTTCAACCTTTTCTAGCATTATAGACTACACTGGAGGCCAAGGTCTTTTCATATAATGTCCAAAGTAAAAAGAAAAATGTTGACCCTGGTCATTTAGCACCTCCAATGAGAAACCTGTGTTGGTTCCTTTGATGACCCATTTGCTGTGTTTCTTGGTGACCCATGGCATTGTCAAGAGTCCTCTTTATTAACTGCCTTAAGTTTAACATCGGTAGTTGATTTCATCACGTCCAAAAAAGAAGCAACTGAAGGATATTATCTATTTAAGCCAAAGTTAGTCCAAGTCGAGTCTCAGGCCCCAGAGAGACCATTTCAGATATTCAGAGAAGCATGGACACTAGCAAGAATACTTATATAATTGTACTAATTCTACTAAAAACTGGTAAACTTGCCTGAATCAAGAAGACTGAAGGTCTAGGAATACTGTCATTCCAGATTTTCAGCAAAGAGATAAATTATATGACCAACTTCAGTCCTGCAGTGATATCAGTTCAGGAACAAAAGTTTGCATATGCAGAATTCCCAAATCTCTGAATAGATTGTTACTTTTGCACAACAATCCTATGGCTCCCAGCACTGATTATTGTAAAATAATAAACAAAAATGTAATCCCTGTGGTTGAATGGTTAAAAGCAAGATATGTAATTAAAACCAATGAGAATAAATTCCTGTGTGCTACCCCCGAAACACTCTGTGTGATGAGGATAGAATTAATCAGGAGTACAATTAACATTTCACCACTGCATTCAAATCTATGATATTACAGAATTGTTACAGAAATTTCTGTCTGCGGTCACGAAAACAGATTACTTTTGGTCCGTCTGCAGTTGCTTGATATATGCCCTCTTCTTGATCTCTTTCTCTCTATTAAAAAAAAAAATATTCAGCCAACATGTGGTTTGTATACTACATTGCAGGAAAATAAGTAAGGATTGTGGCAGAAAAGAGAAAGAACGTTTATAAGATCCTGGAAAAATGAGTAAAAGCAACATAATAAATCAAGTGATGTTTAGGCTGAGAACGATGTGCATGAATAAATTTATTATTAAAGTAAATTTTTGGTTTCCAAAAGATACCAAACAGTGTAAGCCAGACCTATAACTGTGCTTTCACACGAAGGGACAAATTATGATTTCAGGTGAGAAATAAGGTTTCTCTAGCACAGCTGTCAAAACCTGAAATAACCCAGATTGTACCATGGCCAGATTCAAACACAGTGAGGCTAAATACTAATGTTTGGGAATCCTTGTTTCTGTGGCTGGTTTTCACTTTTAATTGTTTCTAATTGACCAGAAAACCTCTGGTCCCCACGCCCCGTAAGCTAACTAGAAAAGGGTCATAAACCTAGAATGGTCTGAAATCCAGCAATTGATATGATTGGGCAAATAAAAACAAATCCATTATCTAACCAGGAGTGGTTAAACCAAACTGATGCCCCCTAAGCAAAGTAGTTTCTTGGATACTTGCCAATTTATTTATCAGCTCCACATGTCAAGTACAGATGAGTAATTCACAAACAATCTCCGAATTTAGACAATAACAAAGTGCATAGTTGTTCCGGCATTCCTATTTTGAGTATAATGGAAAGATAGACTTTTTTTTTTTGAAAAGTTGCTGAATAGTCTTCTATCTCTGGACTTGATTCTTTCCCAAGCAATTTATTAAACATCATCTTTGTTTGTTTATCATTATTTCTGTCTCAGTTTCCTCTGCTAGGCATGGCAGGCTGAGGATTCCCTGCCATATAATTTAAGTGAGCTGTCCGCAAAGTTTTGGGAACTGTACAGTTTATTTTGAAAAGATTAAGCCCATTAACTGTTTGAACTTTGCCAGTCGAAATTTAGTCTTCCTGCCAAAGCCAGCTTAAATATTTTGAAATGCAGTCCTTTAAGAGACCACCTACAGGTACAGTATAACAGAATTGTATTTTTAAAACGTTATGAGGAAACCTTAGGGGTTCCCCCCCCAAATATAAGGTAAAGCACATATGTGCTAGTTGTTCCCTACTCTAGGGGGTGGTGCTCATCTCTGTTTCAAAGTCAGAGCTGTCCAAAGACAATTTTTTTTGTAAAGAAAGAGACATCACAGCATTTGATGGTGTTTGAATATCATTTCCAAGCCTCTAATCCAGGATTCAGCAACCTGCAGCTCTAGAGCTGCATATGGCTCTTTCATCCCTCTGCTGCGGCTCCTTGTCGCTCAAAATATGTGTTACAACCACCAATGTGCAACACCCGCCAGCACCTGATTTACTGAGCTTTTCAACCCCCAGTAGCCAACCATGGATAAATCCAAGAAAAGAAAAGTTTCAGAACCTTTCATTCAAACACATATGCTAGTTTTGTGGGTGCTCAGAAAATAGTCAGGCATGGGAAGGGTTTTGTGGCTCCCGGTGTTTTCTTTTCTGTGGGAAATGGATCCAAATGGGTCTTTAAGTGTTTAAGGTTGCCGACCCCTGCTCTAATCTCTCAAATTTTACCAATCCCTGGTCTCCTTTCAGTTTATTAATATTGTTCTTAGATAAAGAAAGTCCAATTAACTGGAGGGGTTTCTTTTAAGAACCTGTGCACCAGAGAAGAGGAAAAAGAGTGAAATATTCTAATTCGCTTATAACACAATAAGGCTCCCCATTCCTAAACCACCAGGATAATTTCTGCAAGCTGACAAGATGCTAGTTTCAAGTATTATCAGCAATTGTCAGGATGAGTTCTTTTTATGTAAATGGACTCATTATTAATTTCTGCTGGTGCTGAACGATTTATGGAGTGCTTTTGTGGATTTAGGAAAGTAGTTCATGAATCAGAGGCGGGGGAGGGGGCGGAAATGTTTTAAAAGATCCCGTGTTGATAAATAATATCCCTCATTCATGAATCCTGCCGATAGAGTCTTTTATCTTCAAGGGAGAAGAAAGCCTGAAATGAGAAAATTATGATATGCCAAGCCAAAATATAATAAACAAGCAACTAACCAAGCAAAAGGCTGAATAATTCTGCAGAACACTTTTTGTGTTTTTGACTAATTCTGCAGAACATTTACAAATGAATCAACTGTTTTCTCTGGATCAGGAAGGTCAAAATCCTATGACCCTATTCCCAAAGGATAAATATATATACTGAGACTTTTCTATCTGCCTTTATTTTAAAAAAATCAGAAGAAAACCTGATTCATGTAGGGTTGAAAAAGTAGTATGTCACTATTTTGTATAGGAGCAGATTTGGGATAGCGGCCAACATGTATATGTACACCATTGCCAATAATGAAGTAGCAGCTTGTTCTGATCAAAAATTAGCAGAACAAAATGACTGCTACTTCCTTTATAGATTTATGTCTTACACATTTTGGTTGAGATGCAAACAGAGCATGTGTAAATCAAAAAGTCTGCATATTTGCTGACTCTGTAAATTCCTTAGAGAGGGCTGTAAAGTACTATAAAGCAGTATATAAGTCTAAGTGTCATTGCTATTCATCTGCTACATTATAAGATCTGTCAAGTGCCGGGGAAATCAGTTCAAATGAGTATAAAAATGTATTGCAAGCTTAAATTAGAATAGAATAACAGAGTTGGAAGGAACCTTGGAGGTCTTCTAGCCCCCCCCCCTTCCTGCTTAGGCAGGAAACCCTACGCCACTTCAGACAACTGGCTATCCAACATCTTCTTAAAGATTTCCAGTGTTGGGGTATTCACAACTTCTGGAGGTAAGTTGTTCCACTGATTGATTGTTCTTACTGTCAGGAAATTTCTCCTCAGTTCTAAGTTGCTTCTCTCCTTGGTTAGTTTCTACCCATTGCTTCTTGTCCTGCTCTAAGGTGCTTTGGAGAATGGCTTGACTCCCTCTTCTTTGTGGCAACCCCTGAGATATTGGAACACTGCTATCATGTCAACCGTAGTCCTTCTCTTCATTAAAGTAGACATATCCAGTTTCTGCAGCCATTCTTTCTCTTTACAAGAATCTGAACTACTAATGATTGAGGGAAATTAGTGGGAGTTAAGTATAGAAAGGAATTCAAGTTGGGCTGGACAAGGACTCATGACTGATGACTTGTTTGACTCCCCCTCCTCAGGCTCCTATAAGAGCTTTCTAAATGAAGGAATGTTTTATTACTTCTGATCTATGAAAAAAGTAATAGGGCTTGTTTCGCAGTGACTCCCCAAAGGAATATACTTTTATTAATATCATGACTCTTGAATGACCATATTGAACGTGGAAGATGGAAAACATCCTCTTAGCTTCTCATCACGATTGACCATCTTACTGTACGGAAAAATCACTCTGTCCCTTCTTTCCTTCTAGTTGATCTGAAAATCCCACCCCTATGTCAAATACAGAGTTCTATAGACTGCAGTGTTCTGTCTACTGTAAGGTATAATAGCCACTTCTGTTATGGGAAACCAAGATTTAATCCAGTAAGTCTGTACAAATCAATACCTTTGTTAAATGACACCATGTTTGAGTTATTTTATGTTATGTTGATGGTTAGCTAATTTTGTAATGGAGACATTCCTTCTTGAAGCAGACATTGTATAATTTAGTGGTAAAATGTCAGTCATTAAGGGTTGTGGGCCTGCACTAGGGCAGGAAGAGGGCGGATTTATTGATGGAAATGTATCTATATAATCTTTGTGGTCCTTTGACCTGCAGGATCCATTTTAGTTATAATTTTGTTTTGTGAAAATGACATGAACCACAATCATTAATGTAAAGATGACACTGAAATGTTTTGTTCATCTGACCTGATTTTAAAGTCTTGCTACAGAAACAGCTTTTCAATGCAAAATAAATTAAAGCTTGGAATTTAAGCACTCTCCCTCTCTTTCTCTCAGCTAATAGAAGACAAATATCACAAGTATAATAAAATGTATAATACATATTGCAAGGAGCAGATTCAGGACTGCAAATCATGCAGATAGTCACAATAGAGCAGGGATGGCTAACCTTTTTTGGCTTGCGTGCCAAAAGCGGGGGGAGCACAGGGGGGGTCGTGCATGGGCGTGCCACACCCATAATGATATGTGCGTGACCCGCTGCTTTTGGCACGCTTTTTTCTCCCTCCCCAGGCTCCGGAGGCTTTCTAGGAGCCTGGGGTGAGTGAAAACAGCCTCCCCTCCCCACCTCCAGAGGCTTCAGGAGCTTCCCTGAAGCCTCCAGAGGGCGAAAAACAGCCTCAAAAGAAGGCCTAAATCAGCTGGCCAGCGCACACATGCACGCTAGTGCTGACAGGGCAACGCCTCACATGCCCTAAGAAATGGTTCCACGTGCCACCTGTGGCACCCGTGCCATAGGTTCGCCATCACTGCAATAGAGGAATATATTAGAGTATTATACCACGTAGTGGACTAGCCTTTCAAATGTTGTTATGTTATCAATGAAGCACGAAAACATCTTTGATAATCGCAATATCACTTAGACTTATATACTGTTTCATAGTGCTTTTACAGTCCTCTCTAAGCGGTTCACAAAGTCAGCCTATTGTCCCCAGGAATCTGGGTCCTCATTTTACTGACCTCGGAAGGATGGAAGGCTGAGTCAACCTTGAGATGGTGACATTTGAACTGCCGAACTGCAGCGAGTCAGCTGAAGTAGCCTGCAGTCCTGCATTCAAACCACTACACCACCTCAGCTCTTAGCTTTATATCACTAAATATATCTGGACTCAACACATAGAGTTGTACTCACATACCAAATTGAGCCACTGTTCCTAACTTTACAAAGTTCTGGACAAGTTGAATTTTAAGACTAAAGACTTCTAAAGTCAACATTTCTTCCTCACAGCCAACCTGAGAAGAAGAGTAAATGGGAACAAGACAGATGCTGCTCATTGTCAGCTCAGGTTGAACGAATTGAAAGCCAAGAGAAAAAGAAAACTTGAAAGTAGAACCCATTCCCCAATTTCCCTCCTTTCTTTTTTCTTTTCACTACCCTCCCTTTATCACAAATGACTATTTTAGCTCTGCTATTTGGCATGGCTTAATATCTTAGCAGCCTCTTATTCTCACCCACTCATAAAAGACTGCATTACAAAAGTACCTGGAAAATAAAAATTCATTGAAAGAGGGACCCATCAAGCCTAAATGGAAGTTTATATTGCAACATTATGAGAAAGCTGGTGCATTTGCAACTCCCTCGGTAGAGAAGTCTGGGCAATTTAATTCCGAACAATTAAAGCCGCACAGCTAGCCTGCCTTGCTAGGATGAGGTTTCTTAAAAGGAAGAATGACCCTTGCTTTGCCAGGCCTGGTTTTTGCTTCATTTTGTGTCATTGTTGGGTAACAAAATCTCATCCTCTTTCAACCTCAGAATGAGCAGTCAGGAAGCCGCTTAAATCATCCATTCTTTCTCATTTTTCTCTGTGTCTGTGTGTGTCTGTTTGTCTTCATTGACTCCTGATGATTGTTTGGACAAGTCCCTGCAGTTTTGTTGGCAAGATTTCAGAATTAGTTGCCATTGCCTCCTGTATAGGGCTGAAATTAGTGATTGGCCCAAGATCACCCAGCTGACATTGTACCTAAGATAGGAGTAGAACTCACAGTCTCCTTGTTTCTCGTCCAACACTTTCTCTACTAAACCACACTCTCTTTTGGGTTGAGAAATGATGACTGGTCCAAGGTCATCCAGATGGCTTGTGCCTAAAGTGGAACTAGAACTCACACTCTCCTGATTTGTGGCCTGCTGCCCCAAACTGGATCTCTGACCTTCCTAATAAAATTTGTCCTCCAGTTTCTTGAAAGTTTTCTTCCTGGAATTAGGAGATTCTTTTTTCCTGCTTTCTTTTCAGCCAAAGAATAAGAATGGTACTAGCTAATTGACTTAATTGTGGCGATATCATGAAAAGGTATTTTCCCTAACATGTCTCTTAATAACCCTGCACTAATATATCTTAATAAAATACATATTCTTCTATTCTTGAAAAAAAAAAGAGCCCTTATATATCTCTATATAAGACTAAGACCCATTGTATATGGTGCCTCATAATTGTTTAATTTATTTATTGGCTGTATTTTTTTTTTAATTCAAGTGTTCAGGAAATTGTTATCTCTCAAGGAAATTCACATCAATATACCACCTAGCCACCGTTAGAAAGTTCTGTGGTTAAATGTTGGTTCTACTTGAGAAACATCTTCTTATCTTCTCTCTCTCTCTCTCTCTCTCTCTCTCTCTCTCTCTCTCTCTCTCTCTCTCTCTCTCTCTCTCTCTCTCTCTCTCTCTCTCTCTCTCTCTCTCTCTCTCTCTCTCTCTCTCTCTCCCCCTACCTACCTACCTGGGGGGGGGAGAGGTGGGGACAGAAAAGCTTAGCATTGAGAATTAACCTTGATTACATATGCAATTTGCTAATCAAAATTAGAGACCTGCTAATCAAGCCTGAATTACTAGGCACCTATTTTTTTTCACACTATAGCATAGCTGAATTCAAATAAACATGAGTCTCCTTCCTATGGAATAAAAGGAATACGTGGTACAAATTTCCTGATGTTTGGATGGCCTGCAAGGCAGATCTTTCTGGGAACAGGAGACCTACTTAGAGGTTTCCTACAGATCTTGATTGCTATCCTGAGGCTTTTCTAGATATACTGAACATCATTTATTCTTATAGTCATTAATTGAACTGATCCCAATTTGCGGGTTTCAGGTGTGGTTTAAGAAGAACGTCATCAGCTGCAACAAGTGTGTGTGTGTATGTGTGTGTGTGTGTGTTTGTGCATGTGTGCGCACGCTCCTTTGAATCATTGTTTGCTCCTGGTGACTACCTGCACAACTACCTGCAGTTTTCTTGGCAAGGTATTGCCTCCTTCCTAGGGCTGAGAGACATGGTCTAATGTCACCCTGCTGGCTTTTTGCCTAAACTAGAAATAGAATAGAGTAGAGTAGAGCAGAGCAGAGCAGAACAGAAGTAGGAATGGAACAGAACAGAACAGAATAGAATTCTTTATTAGTCAAGTGTGATTGGCCACCCAAGGAATTTGTCTTTGGTGCAGATGCTCTCAGTGTACATAAAAGAAAAGATACATTCATCATGAATTATAAGGTACAACACTTAATGATAGTCAGGGTACAAATAAGCAATCAAATCATACTAGAAAACAATCAATATAAATTGTAAAGATACAAGCAACAAATTTACAGTCGGACCGTCATCGGTGGGAGGAGATGGGTGATAGCACTGATGAGAAGATTAATAGTAATGCAGCCTTAGTGAATGGTTTGACAGTGGTGAGGGAATTATTTGTTTAGCAGAGTGATGGCGTTCAGGGAAAAACTGTTCTTGTGTCTAGTTGTCTTGGTGTGCATTGCTCTATGGCATTGTTTTGAGGGTAGATGTTGAAACAATTTATAATTCACAATCTCCCAACTTCTAGCCTGGTGCTTTAACCACTGCACCAAACTGGCTCATCCAGTTACATCTGTAGCACTTTGTAATTAAGGCGCATGAAAAGGGATGCTCTGAGCCAATCAGAATCTTCTCCTACTTCTGATGTTCAGCCCCAACTCCCTGTTATGACAACCTATATGTCACCTATAACTCCTCCTGTGACCTTATCACCCCTTCCTGACCCCGTTGCTAATTGCCAAGGTTAACACTTAGCATTCAACAGAAGCTCAGCTTATCCTGGTTTATTTAACATACCTCAGTTAAGCAAGAGAAAGGAAGCAACTGAAAGCCAAATGGTCCATTACTCTTGATTCCTGAGAAAAGCAATTTTTGATACCCCAAATGGTATTCGAGAAATTGTAGAAAGATGGATGGATGATTCGAATAATTGGACAAGGAACAACTATGCAATCAAAGGCACATTACAGATAAACACTTTATATCTTAATTTATATACCAATTTACTTTTGTTGCTCTTTTTAGTCATATGACTGTGCATCTGTAGGTCTGTATGTATACATAGTCTCTCTGTCTCTCTGTCTCTCTCTCTCTCTCTCACACACACACGATAAATCCAGTAAATTCAAGAAATCTTAAAATAACTGGACCAGTTCTCCTCCTTCTGTTCCCCTCTGTATGCACCTGAATTTAGCCATTTATTAAGCCCTTATTTGAGCTGTTACGGCTTCAGAGAAAATGGATCAAAATCATATTTAGTGGAGAAGATGCAATTTAGATATATATATTTTAGGAGAATACGTGTCTAAAAGGCAACCTTTTGTGCGCATCCGGGCAGTTGAAAAACCTGCAGGGAAATGTAAATCTGGGGTGGTAATTGAATGCAGATGTGACACAGACTACAGATAGGCTGATATCTCCGTTCTTTTATGTAACTGTGGTGGTACTAATAGCATGAGCATATATATGGATTGGGTTGTGCTGCCTCCTCTGCCATTAAATTAATTGTATTGGAAAGCAATAAGGTTGCTATAAAAATACAGGAAGGATTGAAATGAAGTTCTAGTCATTGTAAGTAAAAAGGGAAGTCAGGGTTTAGAGGGGAAGGAGCATAGAAGATGGAGATAGAAGCTAGTTCTTTGTAATGGAGAAGCTTTTATGAACAAGAATTTTATTTGTAGATGTCACTTCCTATGTTTTATGGACTCTCATCCTGGCAGACATCCCACTGTTCCATAACCCGTGTAGCTGAGATGACATTATGATGGCAGACTGTTGATGTGACTTATTTTGTCTAGTCGCATTTACACACCTTGCATATATATTTAAGAAAGTAACAACCAACCTTTTGTTTCAGGTAGTCTAACCCAGGGGTCCCCAACCTTTGCAACTTTAAGTCTGAAGGACTTCAGCTCCCAGACTTCTCCAGCCAGCTTTGCTGGCTGGAGAATTCTGGGAGCTGAAGTCCTTCAGACTTAAAGTTGCAAAGGTTGGGGCCCCTTGGTCTAACCCACCCCCAACTCTCACAGATTGCTAAGAATACAAAAAAAATTGACTCACCCAGAAACTCAAAGAATGTGATTCGTGTTACAGTGTAAGAAGCAAGTACCTAGGGGTCATTCAGTGTGGAAAGGACTTGGGGGGGGGGTTAGATTGGGTCGGGAAAAATGACAAAAATAGTGAATCCAATTAGCTATATTGGATGAAAAGGGTCATTTGTCACCAACTTAAGTTCGGTTGGCAACGTAACTTGATGTGGCTTTCTAGAACAGGGGTCAGCAATCTTAAACACTCAAACACTTAGCATCAATTTGGGGTTCAGTTGTGGTCTTACGTCGAGGTATTGCCTGTAATAATTAAGCCAACGGGTAGTCCTGGCCAAGAACAATGTTATTTTACTGGTTTCAGATCAGCCATTGAGCAAGGAAGATGGAATCTACTCACATCTATCCACAAACCTTTGACTTTTTCTTTCCTTTCAACATCCCTTTATATATTTTTTATTTCTAGAATAAAATAATCAACAGATGATACAATGGAAAATTAGTATTTCTATCTTTTCTGGCATCCTAATCTAGTTTGTGTTTTGTTTTAATGTTGGCCCCTTATATTTTTCCTTTTAATGGAAAAGGAACAAACCAGCTAGAGATCAAACACAAAAAAATGTGAGACTTGAAGAAGACTATAAAGATTTGATTTGAGAAGCATAGTAGCAAAGGAGGCAGGATCGAGGCTTGTGGGTCTGTTTCTATTTATTCAACCACCGAGATCAATAGCGGGTTGTTTTTTTTTAAAGTGCACAAAAGAGGAAAGACTGTAGCCTATAACAAAAACCCTTTCATAATCAATATTATCGAAAAGATATTAGGTTTTTGCAAAAACAAAAAGAGATCGTGGTAGAAAGGGGGGGGGGGAGAAAACCCACCAGAAGCGAGACAGCACACAAAGGTTTACTTCAGAGGACTACAAAATATTGGACTAAAAATAACATTAAAGATGAAATTTGCAATGAATCTCAAGCTACTGTATTCCCCATGGCTGAGTCTGCCAAAGGCACTGTTGGTTTCCTCTGTTCTTTTCTGTCTTTATTTAAATATTTTATACAGTTGTCTGTGTTCATGTGTAGTGCGAGCTGTCATTTATATTTCAAGTCCACTCTAAAATGGATCTTCGCCTACAGCAAGCTGTGCACAGCAGTTGAGTGTTTCTGAACTAGGGGGCTACACCGAAGCGGGGAGGACAAATGATGGCTGGTATTTAAAGTCGTTTTTGTGTACTTACAGTTGGCTGTCATGTCTTCTGCTCTGAAACGGGTTTCGTGGCTTTTGTGATATGATGAAAAGACGGGATGAGAGGGAGATTTCCATTTATCGGAAATCCATTTATTGCTGTGGATATACATGCATACATGCATACATGACGTACATACTGTTTTGACCCAGGCTTCCCAAAAGCAAGAAGCAAACTCCTTGTCCCGACAAAAAAAAAAACTTTTATTAATTTACTGTGAATTCTGCTCATTCACATCCAGCAAAGTCTTTCAAGGGAGGATGTTGAACCATTGCTTTCCTTCTTGGATCAGAAGAAGGTTAAAGCACCTTGCTTCCTCTGGGTAGCTTCATTATAACATTCAGCAGGAATGGGAGTTTCTGGTCATTCAAACTGTTGTGTTACTGTCTCTGTGTCACTAAAAACGGATAGTTAATGATCTACAACCTACTGTAGTTGTTCTGTCACTTGCAAAAGATCAACCCCTCCCCTCCCCAATAAGCAGTCAAAACTAGATATAATATGACATTCCACAACGGTTAATTTACACACTTTAATATGTTTCTGCTAGATTACCTCCCCCCCCTCCCCCAGTGGGACATAACCCTCCTGGTCACAATCTTTTCTTTCACTAATCTTCTTTGTATCTGTTCACTGACCCTGGAGGATGTACTTAGCTTGTGACCTTATTTTGGTTAATAAAATTCAGGCTGTCTGACCATCAGTCACCTCCACAAACTAGAGGGAGATTATTGTTGAATCAGAAGTCTTAAGGACATGGCTTCCTCTTCTGGTGAGTGGATGAGCACATCTCTTCAGGGCCTGTTTCTTTGACCCTTGAGCTTATTTATCTTTCTGCACCAACTCTGAAAACTCAAACTGCCCAAGGAGCAGTTTGCTGACACAGTTCTACAGAGGAATCATTGAGTCTTTCATCTGCACCTCTATAACTGTCTGGTTTGGTTCTGCAACCCAACAAGACAGATACGGACTTCAACAGATAATTAGAACTGAAGAAAAAAATTGCTACTAACCTGCCTTCCATTGAGGACCTGTACACTGTATGAGTCAAAAAGAGGGCTGTGAAAATATCTACAGACCCATCACATCCTGGACATAAATTGTTTCAACTCCTACCCCCAAAACATTGCTATAGAGCACCAAAACAACTAGACACAAGGGCAGTTCCCCCCCGAATGCCATCACTCTGCTAAACAAATAATTTCCTCAACACTGTCAAACTATTCACTAAGACTGCATTACTATTCCTATTAATCTTCTCATTGTTCCTATCACCCATCTCCTCCCACTTATGACTGCATGACTGTAGCTTTGTTGCTTGTATCCTTATTATTTATATTGATTGTTTCCTAGTAGGATTTGATTGCTTATTTGTACCCTGTGACTATCATTAAGTGTTGTACCTTATGATTCTTGATGAATGTATCTTGTCTTTTTATGTACACTGAGAGCATCTGCACCAAAGGCAAATTCCTTGTGTGTCCAATCACACTTGTCTAATAAAGAATTCTATTCTATTTGTCTACTATTCAATTCAATTCTGTTCTATTTTATTATTCTACTTCTATTCTATTCTATTCTATTCTATTCTGTTCTGTTCTGTTCTGTTCTCTATTCTATATTCTATATTCTATTCTATTTCCCAAAGAAAAAGAAAAACAATAATAAATGATATGAATATAAAATAAGAGAGATGCCGTATGATTTACAAGCAGCATTAAACACCCCCAAGGCCACCAGAGTTCTTTCGGGATTTATATTGCCCACAAATGCCACCAAAATGGAACATTTCCAATAATAATCGACAGCCGATCCCAAAGCCTACATCGGCGTTTCTTGCTAATTTCCAGAGCTGTGGAGCAAAATAATCAAGATGTAAATTAAAATGTAGAAATTGAATCTGCTTTAAAAAAAAAAAGTTGCATAGTTAATATTGTTCACTTGTTGAGGAGACGGTTTGTATCATCTGTGCATCGTCTCTGATTCGAATAACACACTTGGGATAATCCCCTCCTTTCTCCAAAATAAACAATTTATCTGTGTATTCAGTCAAGGGAGGTTGTTCTTTTAATTAAATCCTCTCATCATATTATTGCTGAGATGGCTGTAATAATTTTAATTGGTTAATTAATTGATGTGCTAATTGGCTAGTTCATCTAGTTAATCAACTGGGTTTTTATAAAAAAAATTCAACTTTTCAAACTTCAGCTGTTTGACGACACTTATCTCAGTGGGATATAGCGAGGCTCAAATTAATGTAATTAAAAGATACCACTGCAAAATTCTGTTTTTCAAACCAACATAAACAGTGTTTATCTACCTCCAAATGCTTCCCCCCCCTCAGCCATTAGAAGCACACACTTCAATATATAAACTTTTAAAAATTATGAACTTGGGGCACAAATCAAATGAATTGATGATCAACACGAGGCAGGGCAAATAACAGCGATTTGAAGGCCCAAGAATTAACTCTCCTTTAGAAAAGTTCTCCTTTGAACTAGATCAGTGTCTTCAACCTTTCTTTCACCACAGATGTCCTTTAAATACCTTTTGTGGCTGTCCCCCCACCCCAAGACTTAAGATTTAAATCCTAACATTTCTTCAAGCCTTTGTGGAACCCCTGTGACAATATTGTGGCATTCTTCCAGGTTGAGAAGCACTGATCTCAACTAGGGGGTCCCCAACCTTTTGGGCCTCAGAGACTACTAAATTCATAATTTTAAATCCTGAAGACAACTAATATGATCTGTCTAATGACTGGCTGGGTGGGTGTGGCTAGGTGGTCATGTGACTGGGTGGGCATGGCCAAGTTGATGTCACTCACGTCGAGGAGCCCCTCGCCAGCCTCTACTCACCCCTCCTCTCCCAGCCACTCTTTGCCTGCCCACCTGGGCTCCTTAGGGTCATGTGACCATGAAGATGCTAAAACAGTTGTCAGTGTAAAAATGGTCACAAGTAGGGTTTTTTTAAGTGCCATTATAATTTTGAACAGTCACTAAACGAATGGTTGTAAGTTGAGAACTACCTGTACTTCAAGCATGACAATTTATCAACAGTTCTTGAAGGTCTCTGAGAATTGCTGTCAAGGTTTCTGGGGACCATTGATGGTCATGGGTGCTGAAATTGATCAGCTGTAGTCTCTGAAACATCAGATGCATGTACACAAAGACACACAATAGATACACTATGTGGAATTATATGTTTCTTTGTGGTGGGAAAAAAAGAAGAAGAATGAAACAGACATCCATTTTAAATACGTGTTTGTTTGTTCTTCCCTGGAATATTAATTTCTTTGAAGGTGTAAGAAAACCTTGGAGAATGAAAATATTATTAATGCTGTAGGAGAACATAGAATTCTATAGAAAACATTTATTTTCCAGGGCAAGACTGTCCTTTTTGTCAAGGTCTTATTTTCATTAGTTTTCTAGATTTAAAAAAAAAAATACAAAGTAAGAAAGAAAAGTGCTCTGAGTTGCTTTGAATGTCAAAAAATAGAGTGAATGCTCAATACAAATATGCATGCATAAACTAATCTACACAATTAACATCCGGACGCCTCATTATTTTCTTGTTTTTAAATTATATTCCAGGATGTTTCATACACAGACAAACTCCTTCTGCAGTTAATTATTTAAGAATTAATATTTTAGCCACCTTTCCTTCTCAGACTTTTAAAAATGGATGTTAAAAAGTTGACGGTCGATATATTTTAATTTGAAACTTTAGCGACGGTAGGTGAATCTCTTCTTCTGAGAAAACGTGTGGATGTTATACAGATGCAGCCCGTTCCCTCCCATATCTGCAGCAGTTGGAACATTACTTCATCCAGATAAAATTTTGCTTTAGGAAAATTCGGCAGCATCTTTATAAATCATGAAAACCTAAGCATATTTATTCAAAAGTAAGTCATGCTGTGCTCAGTGGGATTTGTTTCTGAGCATACATTTATAGGCTTGTACTCATGATCTCTTAAACCACACACACACACACACACACACACAACGCCTGCACGCACACACACACACACACACACACTTGTTAAATTCAAAAAACAAAACGATCTATCTATTTCTTTTTTAATTAAAAGAAAAATAATACTTAAACTTTGAAATGTGTAAATTCCTCTTTATCTCCACTCCATCCATTTCCTAAAGGAATATTCCATTACATCAACTCTACTAAGAAGAGATCTATTTAAGGTTACTGATAGAAGAACCTGATGTTCAATGCCTGTGGGATTCAGCCGGTTCGCACCTATTCGGGAGAACCAGTTGTTAACTTTCTAAGCAGTTCGGAGAACCGGTTGTTGGAAGAAATCTCATTTTGTTTCCCCCCCACTTTAGATGGACTGCAGTTCTAAGCATATGTGGCTGTAAATCTCTTTGAACCCATCAAACCTTACTTCTGAGTGGATGCGCTTATGGCATCGCTATGCAGTATCTATAATCTTTTGTACTAATTACTTTGAAAGCATTTCTTTGTGTATGTGTTCAGCGGGGGGGGGGGCAGGGGGGGCCTTAGGAAACCAGTTGGATTTTATTTAATATTCAGATAACTTCTATTCACCTGCTGTTAAACCCAGCATCTATAGTCTTTTTTCCAACACTGATCATTATGTGAAACAGGCTACCTTTAAAACAGGGGTTCTTAAGCTTTTTGTGCAATGGATCCCTTTGAGAGTCTGATGAAACCCAGGGAACCTTCTCATAAAAATGGATTTAATTGCATAAAATAAAATGCATAGCTATAGACTCTACTACAATAGGGGACAACGGTGCTCAAATACAGTTATTGGAATACTAAAAAAAAGAAGAAGCAGAGATGTAATACAGTATATGTGCTGCTTTATAGTCCACTAAATCGGTTTAGTGAAAATCAAATTGTAAATTTGTCCCACCCAAGGTCATGGAATTTGTCCATGGACACTCTGCCATCCAGGGGACCCATGATTAAGAACCCCTCCTTTAGTGGTTGGTGGTCTAATGTCAATCCAACTGGGACACAAAGATGACTAAAATGGTAGCAATGTATGGATATACTAGCTGGATACCTGTGCTTTGTGATGAAATTATATGATTGGGCAATGCAGGAGAAATCCAATTTACTCCAATTCAATCCATTGGTTCAGTGATGGTCAGTGATGGAAACTCATAAGGGAATATTGCTTCCACTGACTTGAGTCCAGAAGCACTTCCATAGGTGGAAGGCGTAGACATCTTGTTGAGGTACCGACGTTTAGTACTGTAAGGAGCCCCAGACTGCTCCTGAGTGAAGGAGTGGAACGTCTGCCAGTTTGAACTGAGAATGTGAGGCAACTGGCAGTTGGAACAGAGTTCTTTTCAGGTGGGGAGAGGGAGTAGAATGTCTAACTCCTTAGCAGTGGAGTGTGTTAATTACTGTATAAGAAATTCTAATGATCTGATGGTCATTTCTAAAAATCCTTTCTTAGTGAGCACCTAGAAGTCAAGATGAACATACATGCCAAATTTCAACTTTGTCAGCTTTACAGTTCTGGAGATTTCGTGATGAGTGAGTGGTATTTGCCATATATGTGTGTGTGTGTGCGCGCGCGGGGCGTGTATGACTAAAATAGTAGCAATTTATGTGTATGTATGTTTTGTGTGTGTTTGTGTATAGTAGTCAAGTAGTCAAGTTTACAGATGGAACTAGGTTTTACAAACAATTTTAAAATGGAAAAAAAATTCTTACCTTCAGGTCCAGAGTCTGCCAGATGTGATGCTAATGTCCTATTATCCCCTTTTTGTTCCTTTATATTTGTCATACGTTAAAATCTGGACAACCATTTACCTGGGATGGTATCTTGAGCAGAACCTGGATTGAATGCTTGTGTGTGCGTGCTTGTTTGTATTCTGTGTGTAATTTCTCACTGCAGCGATGACTCTCACCTACAAATGTAATGAAAGATATGAAAGTATGGTGGACAGCAGTTTCCTCTGGGAATTCATTATAGTTAACAAGTGAGCCATCATTAACGTGCATTACCTGCATATCCTCAATATGGCCAGTAGCCCTCTATGACAGTTTATCAGCTAGGTTCATATTAAACTATAGTATGATTTGTTTGGTTTAGGCTTATCAGGTTACATTAACCATCTACCAGGTTTGGGTATGGTATAAATTCAAGAAAATGTGGTTAAACAAACAGGGGTCAAAAAAACCACTTATTTTCTAGGAATTGTTCCCTTTTGCAACCAACTAAATCTACGTCCATGGTATGTGCTGAACTCTCTACATGAATTGTAGGCAGTGTTCAAGTCCTTCTTTTTTGTCTCATTGACTTCTCCTGCCAGTCAATTCTGTTAAATGACCCCGAGGGCCAATTTGATGTAGTAGATCTGTTATGTGTCGTTCTGAAGTCTGCTTCTATCTCTGTTCATCAGTTTCCCATCCAGCCATACCCTCCAGATGCTTTGTCCTTGTGCTTCCCTCTCATTTGATGTGGACAGATAACACCTTTGCATCCACATGGGAAGCAACTGAAAAGTTTACCTCTCGCACACAACACACAGAGCATAATTAGACCTCTGCACCTGCCTCATTTCTCCTGTGTCTTTGTTCATCGTATACAGATCAAAAATCCAAACTGTGAGGACAAGTTGATCTTTTCAGTTTCTCCCCCTCCTCATCGTCTTGCTTTCCCACTCAATGCGCTAAAGTCACAAGAACAAGCCACAATATGAGTTGATCCTGGGAAACTGGAAGTAACTCATTGGGGGATGAAAAACACCAGCACACCAAACACTTTGTTGAAGCTTGTGTTCCTTCCACAACAAGCAGCCTTTGTGGGCTGTGTTCTTTGCTTGCTTCAGCACATGGAATCCCAATTAAAAATATTCTGCATAGAAACACTGGTGGGATATAGCATTACCTTGGCCCTCTCCAATGGTGATGCTTTAGATCAGGTGTACAAAAAGTGTTATCTCTGAACCAGCATGTTTCAACCTTGGCAAACTTTAAGATGTGGAGACTTCACTGTCCAGAATTCCTCTGGCTGGGGAATTCTGGACGTTGAAGTCCACATCTTGTAGAATTGCCAAGTTTGAAAAGCACTGTTCTAGACCTTACACACACTAAGGAGGAGAAGGTTGTGAAGAAACACTCCTCGGCCTTCTATCTTCCCCCCTGCATATCACTGCTGCTACTTTTCTGCTTCCTTCCTTTTTGTTACCCATGATTAGTTTAAAATAATTGTCAAGTTATCCCATAATCAAAATTGTAAATGTAATGTAAAGAATAACAGAGTTGGCAGGGACCTAGTAGATCATCTAGTCCAATCTCTTCCTCAAGCAGGAGACCCTATACCATTTCTGACAAGCGGCTGTCCAGTCTCTTCTTGAAAACTTCCAGTGATGAAGCACCAACCACTTCTGAAGGCAGCTTTTGTTCCACTGGGTGATTGTTCTCACTGTCAGAACATTTCTCCTGATTTCCAGGTTGAATCTCTCCTTGGTCAGTTTCCATCCATTATTCCTTGTGTGGCCTTCAGGTGCTTTGGAAAATAGCTTGATCCTCTCTTCTCTGTGAGAGCCCCTCAAATATTGGACCATTGCTATCATGTCATCTCTGGTCCTTCTCTTCACTAGACAAGCCATTCCCATTTCCATTAAATGGAATGGAACCCCCCCCCATCCACACACACAAACCACCATCACAAACAATCCTTGTTTTCTTCCTTTTTTTGGATTGTTCCTATGTAATATATCTAAGCAAACATTTGTTCCACTGCAAAAAACAAACAAACAAACAAACAAACAAACAAACCAGAGGCAGCTGTTGATCATTGTGTAGAGTCATCTTGCTTAAGCAAACCACTATTGGAAGGTTTCTTGAGGAAATGGCCTTGGTTTATAATGCATTGCAGTGTAATGAAAGCAATGCTGTTGAAATTAGAGCATTTCTTTTTAGAGCATATTTATTGTGGAGCTGAATCCTTGCTTTTTTCCTCAGTCATTTAGTGAGTTTCTGCTGATTATAGATAATGTACAGTTGAGGGACGCGATGGCTCAGTGCCTAAGACACTGAGCTTGTTGATCAGAAAGGTCGGCAGTTCAGTGGTTCAAATCCCTAGCACCGCGTAATGGAGTGAGCTCCTGTTACTTGTCCCAGCTTCCGCCATCGTAGCAGTTCGAAAGCATGTAAAAATGCAAGTAGAAAAATAGGAACCACCTTTGGTGGGAAGGGAACAGTGTTCCATGCACCCTTGGTGTTTAGTCTTGCTGGCTAAATCATGGAGACGTCTTCAGACAGCACTGGTTCTTCAGCTTTGAAATGGAGTTGAGCACCACCCCCTAAATCAGGAACGCCTAGCACACATGTGTGAGGGAAACCTTTACCTTTTACAGTTGTAATTATGTGTATCCTTATTTGTTGCTTGCATACAAGAATCATCTGCCCTGGTTGAATAGGTTATAATGGATCTTGAACCAGAGTTTTCATTGTCAAGCATGTGAGCTAAGAAAATGTTCTTACCGTGCAAAGTCATGTACAAGGTGTTTTCTCTGCATCCTGGTACAGTATTTGAAAAGAGACTTTGAGGTCTGAAGGTGCCACTTGCATGAACATGGAGTGGAATGACAGATTTGCTTGAGAGAAATTCAGATTCAAAAAGCTCATTTAGCCATTAAAGTCAATGGCCCAGTTGAAATGCCATACTATGCCTCTTCGTTGATGAGTTTTAAGCTAGTCACAATGCCAAATACCACACCTATACGTTGAGTTCATTTTTAACGTATCGTTATACTTTTTTCATGCCTGGATGTTCAAGGAGATTCATAGACAGATCTCTCTTTGTTGACCCATCATGTAACAATTTTAAGAGGTAGTGTGGATTGAAAGACAGTTGGCTAGGTTAAAGTCAACAAACGAACTTCCACAACTGGGGATGGACTTAAACTGGAGTCTCCCAATCCTCTTCCAACAACCTATGAGCCATGGTGGCACAGTGGTTAAAGTGCAGCATTGCAAGCTAATTCTGCCAACTGCCAGCAGTCCAATCATGACTGGCTCAAGGTTGACTCACCCTTCCATCCTTTTGGGGTCAGTAAAATGAGGACCAAGGTTGTTGGGGGCCAATATGTTGACTCTGTAAACTTCTTAGAGAGGGCTGTAAAGCACTATGAGGTGATATATAAGTCTCCATGCTACTGCTATTGCTATTAACCACAAATCCTGGTCCAGTAAATTACTCACCATAACTCACTAAATTTATCTTTGAAACAGATGTTTGGATGATTCCTGGATGATAGAGAGCAGTCTTAAAATTTGCCGTACATGGCAAGAGATTCACTTCTCATACCAGAAGAGGAAACATGTCTAATAATTATGAAGGCCATAGAAAGGGAACATCAAATAAGTGGCCAGGAATCCCAGTCCCAGTGCTATGCTATCACTGTGAAAGATATCAAAATATTGGAATGATCAGATATTCAAAGAAAGACTGTTATTAGCAAAGTGCAAAACCGATCATTTCCTGGAATTGTAAATTGGAGGATTGTCTGGGCTGACAATGTTGGCTAAACTGAAAAACTTCAAAAGCCTTCTGGAAGATGACAATGGCAACGTTGCCAAGATTAGGGCATGGAGTTGACCTCTTCAAATCAAATTCAACCCAACTGTGATTTGACTCAATTACTGGTCAAAAAATAGGGCAGTGAAACCTCTGGTGTAGACAATGAGTTTCTCCAATGCACAACTGTCTGTTGATGTGCTGAACTTTTCCAAGCCAATAACTGGATATAAATGTTTATGGAGAATAAAAATAGAGTTTAAATAAATCTTAATGCATCTGCTATTTTTAACTCGACTTTCTCTTGCTCTGTTTCTCAGCTTCCAGTTCAAAATGCTTTTTCCCTCCACTCTCCGCCTCCTCTTTTTTCAAACTTACCGTGGCTACTCTTTACAATTTTATTTCTTCATCTTCCACATCAAAGCTACAGTAGTCTATAGAAAGCAAATTAGGAATGCATTATTTTCCATGAAAAAAGTCTCAGTGCGACTTATAATTCTATTTTTTTCCCTAGTGTGTGGAATAACATAAATCAAAAGAAGCAATAGTCTACCTTGTGTTTTGACTACTTTGACCCTCTTCAACCCCTGCCAATTTTTATCTCATTTTTGTTTAACTTTGTACATCAGAGTTTAATTTTAAAGCTGGTCCAGAAGACAGTGATGTATAGGTTACATCAAGTATAGCTTAAATTACCCTCTCCCCAGTGATTTGAAGCTGGAGGGGGGGGGTCACTCCTGCAATGGGATATCAGTGTGAAAAAGGAATGGACAATACCTGCCCCCTGAACTGACCCATCTTTTGCTACAAAAAATATTTTTTGCCAGGCTATCATTTATTGATTGTTTTTAGATTTTAAAAGACCTTTTCAACTTTGGTTGAAGTTTGTCCCATATATATATCTTGATGGAGGAGAGATAGATAGACAGACAGACAGACAGACAGACAGAAAGACAGACATGGAAAAACAATACATTGCTTGCAAAAATCATGATATTTCAAGGTTGGCCTTTGCTAATTTGAAAATGAAAATGGGGCATTCAGGCATTCGAATCTGCTTAATTTGATGTTTAGCTTGTTAAACTTTTCTCCAGAAGGAGCTTCATAAGAAAGGATAATGCAGTGAGTATTGTACCTCTATGGATCCTTTGGAATTTTAGCACTATCCTGTCTCATTAGATGCATGAATGTTTATGGTACGCATTTTTGTCCTTCTAATACACACCTTGAGAGGCCTTTTTTCCTAGTTTTCCTGCAATATATCTGTTGTTTTTCTTTTTGTTTTTCTGTTGACTTTTAAACATCTATAGCCAAATTTTAATTAAGCATACTCTCTGAATGCCTGAACTCTGAATAGGAAAAAAACACTGGCTTTATTTCCAGGGGATTAATTGTATCAATTTAAGTCTCTTTTTCTGATCTCTGCTATCACAACAACTTAAAAATTGTTTTCAATACCATCAAGTGCACCTAATGCAAAATGTAGAATGGTATACTTGAGGTCAAAATCTATTCCACTGAAGTCTGTTTTTTAGCACTACAAGAAATAATGTACACATGCTATTGTTTATTCCTGCAAGACCTGTACTCCATAAGTATATGCTACACTGTTTTATCTTTATTAGCATTATCTTGGCCATTATTAGTAAATGATTCGCACATGCATGTTCTCATAAACATAGGCTCACATCAGTGGTGAGTTTCAAATTTTTTAGAACCTACTCTCTAGGTGTGGCCTATTTTGTGGGCGTGGCTTGGCAGTCATGTGACAGGGTGGGAGTTGCCACCTTTTAAAATGTGGTGAAACTCATTTAACAACGCTCTTGCTTAGCAACCAAAATTTTGGACTCAATTGTGATGATAAATTCTTTCTTTCTTTCTTTCTTTCTTTCTTTCTTTCTTTCTTTCTTTCTTTCTTTCTTTCTTTCTTTCTTTCTTTCTTTCTTCCTTCCTTCCTTCCTTCCTTCCTTCCTTCCCTTTCCTTCCTGTTGGGTCACTGGCAGCGGCGGGCCAGATTTACTTCCAGGTACTCCAGTGGAACCCCCTCTCACCGGTTCTCTAAATTTCACCAACCGGTTCTCGCGAGTAGGTGCGAGCCTGCAGAAACCCACCACTGCTCACATCCATTGTCCAAATAACACTTACTTGCTGCTTTCCTCTTTGGCTGTGTTGACAAAAGTATAATATCCAAATTTCAGGAAGTAGCATTGTTGGTATGTCTGCAACTAGTAAGTGAACAACAGAAATAATGTGTTTGTTGTCTTTTTAAGAAAGTGATTGAGAGTTGGACAGGCAAGACTGAGTTCATCTCCAGGAGAAAACCCTAATTTAAATTAGAACTGGGCACCCATTTCAAACTTCTTCATTAATTGTGGTAGGAAGGTTTTTCAGGGACGCAGTGGCTCAGTGGCTAAGACGTTGAGCTTGTCAATCAGAAAGGTCGGTGGCTGGAATCCCTAGCCCCATGTAACGGAATGAGCTCCCGTTACTTGTCCCAGCTTCTGCCAACCTAGCTGTTCGAAAGCACATAAAAATGCAAGTAGAAAAATAGGAACCACTTTTGGTGGGAAGGTAACAGCGTTCTGTGCATCTTCGGCATTTAGTCATGCTGACCCCACGACCATAGAGATGTCTTTAGACAGCGCTGGCTTTTTGGCTTTGAAACAGAGATGAGCACCGCCCCCTAGAGTTGGGAATGAGTAGCACATATGTGCACGAGGAACCTTTACCTTTACCTAAGGGTTTTTTCCACATTTCTCCAAGAAAAGGAGAAATCGTGTAACAAGGGCAGGTATATTGGCTGGAAATAAGTGAGGAGAACTTTTCAGAACTTCTCCAAGGAGGCCAGGCCAGTTCTCCATATACCTTTGACAGGTGAAGTGGTTCTGCGACTTCCTATACAGATTGCCTACAACATTATTGTATGCATGCTCCATTTGGCAGCCCTACCAACTGCACTTCATGTTGCTGCAGAGTTGAGAGCCTCAGCCTAAAGGCAGTGATGCAAAATGGGTTGAGATATGTCACCCATGGCCAGAATTGTATTCTCCCTGTCCCCCCCCCCCTCTTTCCTGGTTTTGTAATGGGAGACAGTTTGGGAAAAACTTTTTTAAAATAAGTTAAAAAAACAACAGATTTTTCAGTATGGTGTGTGCATAGTATACAAGATGCATGTTGAATTGTTGTGAATTCTGAAGAGTGTTCTGTAACTTCAAGAATTGGAAGAGGGGTTAAAATGCTGACAATGATGTGGGGGCCATTTGTGAAAACACCAAAATGGGACAACCAAAAAATAAATTAAAAAAAATGTGCTACTCATGGAGAAATAAATTTAAATTATAGCATCTGAAATTGAACTTGGCTGAGGGGCCTGATGCGGGATTCTTATTATTTTTCTAAGGTCCAGAATGAAGCTGAAATTCTGCATCTATCCAAAGAATTGCAGAACCAATGAATCTCTTCTGAACCAAATGACCTTTTCTGTTCATTAGGTTACAAGCCATTAAATGTTTAAGGAATGTTTGGAAGGAAGGTAGTGCTTTTTATAATTGGGTGGGTGGGGCCAGAAGGCAAATTCCCATTTCTTGGAAGACCACTCCTCCCATTTAAAAAAATAAATGCCTTTCTGGGGGGAAAATTGATAAGGCAGGTTAACCAAGGAAGGAATAGAATAGAATAGAATAGAATAGAATAGAATAGAATTCTTTATTGGCCAAGTGTGATTGGACACACAAGGAATTTGTCTTTGTGCAAATGCTCTTTGTGTACATAAAAAGAAAAGATACCTTTGTCATGAATCATAAAATACAACACTTAATGATAGTCATAGGGTATAAATAAACAATCAAATCGTACTAGAAAACAATCAATATAAATCTTAAGGAGACAAGCAACAAACTTACAGTCCTGCAGTCATACGTAGGAGGAGATGGGTGATAGGAACGATGAGAAGACTAATAGTAATAGTAATCCAGCCTTAGTGAATGGTTTGACAGTGGTGAGAGAATTATTTGTTTAGCAGAATGATGGCTTTCAGGGAAAAAACTGTCGTGTGTAGTTGTCTTAGTGTGGAGTGCTCTATAGTGTCTTTTTGAGGGTAGAATTTGAAACAATTTACGTCTAGGATGTGAGAGATCTGTAAATATTTTCACGGCCCCCTTGTTGACTCGTGCAGTATACAGGTCAATGGAAGGCAGGTTGGCAGTAATTGGTTTTTTTTCTTTCTGCAGTTCTGATTATCCTGATTATATTAAACGTGGATAAGCCATGTACAATTTGTATTTGCGATGTGAAATAAAAAATGAGAATAAGAAAAGAGATGAATGAATGTTATGAATGAGTCCAGCTTCCCAACGACATGAAGCTTGAACAGAATAAATAGCCAACAAGAGGCACCTGCCCCAAAGCTGGTTAATTGCAATTTTAAGCCACATTTCTTTGTCTCTAGTGTATGAGGGTGACATGAGTACAAGGCGAGCAAATCAATGATAGTGTCAGATTTTCTTAGTTTCCACATTGCGTTTGACCCGGATGACACCAATGGTAGTCACAACTAACAAGGAAAATGAATCCGTCTGTCCTGATTTTATCACCCTAATGAGCACAAACAAAATATGTAGAGAAATGCTTTCCCTAAAGTTCTCAAGGTGTCTGCTCCCATCCCTCAACCTGTCCTTCCTTGAGCTGAGATGAATGTCAGTTGCAAAGGACTGGGAAAACAAGTCTGCCATTATTCTGGAAGTGTGCTTTAGCTGGGAAAGGATCATTGGTAAATAACAAAAGAAAAAGGTATGTCAGGCTTTAAAAAGAAATGGCTGTGGCATCTTAATGGAAGATTTAACCTCGGACTTCTGTGTTTTAATAAGCTGAGATCATGCATCCCAGTATCTGTGGTTGAATGATGATTGGTAATTGAAACCATAGAGGTTGGGGACATGCTTAGCACTAAGACCAAGCAAACCACATTATTGGCTACTGCCATGGTTGTCCATCCAGGGTCTGCTCTAGCTTCTTCTCAGGAGATAGAAGATTTGATAACTCACCCCAAGGCTTCATCTAATTCAGCATTATTTTACCCATAGCAAGCATACTTTTCTTCAGTTAGAGGGTTTTTTTTAGATTCATCTATGTTATCTACCATTCTATGAGGAACATCTTGTTTTTCCAAAACAGCCATTGAATGCAGTGCTGTGTAGTAGAGAAAAATTGTGGGCTGGGTTAAAATTCATGTTGATCCATCTTGGAGCTCAGTTGTAAGGAGAGAGACAGAGACAGACAGAGAGACAGAGAGACAGAAAGAGAAAGACAGAGACAGAGAAAGAGAGAGAGAGAAACAGAGAGAGACAGAGAGACACAGAAGGAGAAAGACACAGAGACAGACAGACACACACACACACAGAAAGAGAGAGAGAGAGAAACAGAGAGGATAATAATAATAATAATAATAATAATAATAATAATAATAATAATAATAATAATAATAATAATAATAATAATAATAATAGTATTTAATTTATAACCCACTCTCTCTCCCCGAAGGGACTCGAGGCAGGGCACAGAGAATTTAAAATACATATAAAATCACAGCATAATACAATATAAAATAAGATTAAACTAACCCTGCGCTAAAAACCCATTATTTAAAACTAAAAATTAATCATAAAAACCCTAAACAGTTGACTATCCTAGGCTGGCCAAGCAGAAAAAGTGCGTTTTTAATTTTTGACGGAAGGAGCGGAGGTCCGTAGATGAGAGAGACAGAGAGAGGGAACCACATTTTGCAACCTAACCATTCTCTGTTGCTGCAAAGATAAAATAAAAAAGGTTAAATCTTATGTAGGTAGTCCTGTTGGCAAAAAGGGGACAGAAGCAACATCAGAATGTGTTCCTACTGATTGATCTTGTAAATATAGTGATTGGCTAAGCATCATTACATGAGGGATACTAATGGGAAGAGACCCAAGATAAAATGGGTGGGAATACCTATTTCATCAATATCACTCTAAGAGGAACAGCACACCTGTTTATCTAGGTCACTTGAGCATTTTTTTTTATTTTGAAAGATGAGTTTCACAAGCCCGCGACTTAAAGATGGAAGATGAGTTTTGCTCTTACTTCATCCAGTTTGCTTATTTGATTCTGACCTGGTACATGGTGTGAACCTGCCTGTTGTGGTTTCAACTTGTTAACTCATCACTGCATTTTCAGGCTGGGCAATATCTATTGGATATCTTGCAGGTTGTACTCAATGCTTAATGCATTCTTTGCAAGATAGTATAGTATGTCATTGTACAAAATAAATACAACAAAGATGAGTCCTTCTTCTCCCTCTGTGGGTTACCTTGCAACTTTCAGAATCATTTGAGTTATGGGTGTTGTCCTGGACCCAGTCAGAAAAGCTGTATTAATGGTGTGATAGAATCACTCTAGCAATTTTCCAGAAAGCCAGTTTGGTGTAGTGGTGAAGGCATAAGGCTGGACACTGGGAGACTGTGAGTTCTAGTCCCATTAGGTTAGACAGCAAAATAAACTCCTGGGACATTTTTTTTAAACCAAGAGTATAACTTTCCTGAAGATTCCATGTGGTTACAGAAGCAGAAAAGCCAGTTCTAACAATTTCACACGAAAACAGCATAGTAAAAATTCCCCCTTTCCCCCTGGAGTCTGGACCTCCAATTGCCCCCTGGACCTCCCACCAATCATTTACACTCTCTTTCTTTTAGGAAGATCTGTCTACTTTGTACTTTCCCATCTGTTGACCTAGAGATGTTGGGTTGGTCTCAGGTTTCCAGTTGGCACGCTTGCATTCCAAATTTCCCTCCCAAACCTCCCTTACATTCCAATGCCTTCCTCTCCCCTCCCCCCATCCTGTTACAGTTGTCTGGTTGCAAGCAGGGCTGTGTAGTCAGTCAACCATGACAGGTGAAGGCACAAGACTGGAAAATGGGATACTGTGAGTTCTAGTCCCACTTAAATACAAAAGCCATGGGGTGACCTTGGGCTAGTCCAGGGATCAGCAACTTTAAACACTCAAAGAGCCCACGGAAAAGAAAACACCGGGAGCCACAAAGCCCTTCCCATGCCTGACTATTTCTTGACTGTCTACAAAACTCGTCTATGTATTTGAATTAGGGGTTCTGTTTTCTTCTGAAACTTTTCTTTTCTTGGATTATCCATGGTTGGCCTACTGGAGGTCAAAAAGCTCATTAAATCGTGTATTGGTGGGTGTCACACATTAGTGGTTGTCACACATATTTTGAGCGACAGGGAGCCGCAGCAGAGGGATGAAAGAGCCACATGCAGCTCCAGAGCTGCGGGTTGCTGATCCTTGGGCTAGTCTCTCTCTTTCACAGCTAGGAAGTAGGGACTTCCAAAATTTTGTCAAAAAACCTGCAGGGACCTGTTTAGTCAATTGTCAACATTGGCTCAATGGAACAACAACAACAAAAATGCCCTAGAAAAAAATGGTGATATTTATTAGTAGAGTTTGCCTTTCCTTTAAATCAGAAACAATAGTTTTTGCAAGAGCTAGACCCTTTCATTCCTGCAATTTGTTACATGTCCTTTTGACCAGACAGGTCCTAAATTATTCCAGATTCAGATATTCAGAATATCTTTGGGGCTGAATTTTCTCTGTTTTTCGTTCCTAAAATCTCTTCTCACCACCTCCCCCAAATCATTTAGTAGGCAAGAGGTAGATTTATATAAAGAATAAGCTTTCACGTTTGTTCTGCCATTCCTGTTAACTGGCAAACTTTTCTCCCCTCCTCCCCCGCCCTAGAATTTCCATGAAAGCATGATTTAATTTGCAGTTAATTAACTCATCAAATCTTCATTGTGATTAATCAATTAATGCTTTCCATCCCAGCTGAGACATTCATAATTTCTTATGAATAAAATGGGCCCTAAAGAAAATTGTATAGCAAGGTGATCAGTGGAAGTGAATGACAGCTCCTCGAAAGTGACGCTTTTGAATAAGGAACCCTGGATGCTCCTTCAGTTAACGACTGGAAATCTGTAATAGCCATTGAGTGGATGCATTCATTAATTACGGATTCAAATGTGAGGTTTACAATCAGAACTCATCTGTGGTGGGAAAAGGTTCAGCAATAGGTAGGAAAGGGATGAGAGGCATGGACTGGTGGGGATGTTAAAGCTGAGAAGGAAGGGATAGGTAAAGTGGTACCTACCCCCAGGTGTTCTGAACTGTATCACCTCCTCATTCACCTTGCGAGCTAAGGGGGACAAGATCTGAAACCAGAGCCATCCAGTTCAACAGGTAATTAGGTTGCATAGCCATGGCATAAAGCCACCTTTATCTAATGCATCTTTCTCTTTATAAAGATAAAGCCCATCTTTATCTCTGCTCCTGGGGAGGAAAGCCATGGCAAACCTAGACAGCATCCTAAAAAGCAGAGACATCACCCAGCCAAGAAAAGTGCGTCTAGTCAAGGCTATGGTTTTCCCAGTTGCAATGGATGGCTGTGAAGGTTGGACCATAAGGCAGGCTGAGCGCCAAAGAATGGAGGCCTTTGAACTCTGGTGCTGGAAGTTGGACTGGACTCTTGCCTCTTGCTTGGTTTTACTTGAGCATCTCTTCTTTCCAGTGGTACCCAACTGTTTCTAAAGTCCTCCCCTCCTCTGCTCTTTTTCTTCCTGCTCTTTTTGTAGCTTCCTAGCCCTGTTTGAACGTACAGCTTGCCGAAAGAAAAGATTGAGGGTAGCTGCCTGGTTGGCTGGGAAGTGAGACTGACTACAGTACTTTTGCATTATGCCCAGGTTGTCGGGTTTCAACCGGGAGGCGGGTTGGGGGAGGGGGCAAACCTGCGCTGCTCGCCTGCCTGCCTTTAAAGGCTAAAGGATCGCAGACTGGTCGGGTCGGCTGTGCTCAGGGACGTCTGCTGGACCGCAGCGGAGGGTGGGAGCCGGGAACGAGAAGATTTAGAAAAAGCTGGG
>CM077658.1:15648573-15706073 GCA_039707465.1 Rhabdophis nuchalis
AATAATAATAATAATAATAATAATTCTAGCGACTGGTTCCCACCTCCTTCGCAGTTGAGCTGTTTAGGATGTGAATTATTGGTGCGCGGTGCCCGGTCCGCGCATCCTGCCGGCATTGCGAGAAAGCACATTCCGGAGGAGGCTGATGGAGGCGTCAATGGAGAGGTGGACAGATGCTGGGGCGGATCTAGCCCAGAGCGGAGCGAGAAAACGAGGATCGCTTCTCCTGGGTTGTAGGAAAGTGGCTTCTTCGCTTGCAAACGCAGAAGGGCACGCGCCGGCACGCAGCCCCGATTTGCTCAGCAGCCGTAGAGATAACTTTTTTGGGGGGGGGGCGGACTGGGGGCAGCTTAAAGGGCTCTAATCTTGCGGGCACCAGCTCTTGAATCAAGCGAGGGAGAGACAGACAGACAGACCGACAGAGAGACGGTACCGCACACCCGAGCCGGGGAAATGGAAGCACGAGGGAAATCCGGCCGCCAAAGCGAGGAAGAGCGAAGGGAAAACCTCGCGTTTCCCGCTCTAGTTTCCCAGGATGTTCAAAGAACTTGGTGTATTGGTGGTGGTGGTGGGAGGGCAGAGAGGTGTTTCATGCTAACGGCCGCTTTCCTGGTTTGGGGTGGGTGGGAGGGAGGGAACTATGATGATGGAAAGAGGGGAGGGGGAAAAAACCCCAAACTTTTCTATTGAGACTTTCCACGCGAGGAAAAAACAAAATAAAACAAAACAGCCCCCCTCTCCGGAACCTCGGTTTTTATATGGGGGGGGGGGGGTAAAAAAGCAACTGCTTGGATTGTCACCTTTGAACGAGTCCCTCAAATCCTGTTCAAGGAGTCTTCGCTCGCGCTTTAGAAGTCTTACCTTGAAAGTGAAATCACTTTGTTCTCTCCCCCCTCCCCACTTTCACGAGAGAGAGAGAGAGAGAGAGGGAGGGAGGGGGGGAGAGAGAGTTATTTACTATTGACGTTTCCTGCACTTTCTCTTAAGCCAAAGAGCAGCTGGGTCTTAAAGGCGCGGAGCCGTCGTTTGCTGCTCTGTTATTAAATATCTCTCCGCTACACAAAGGGAAAAAAGGGGGTGGGAGGCAGGGGCGGGGGGGGTGGAGAGCGCGGGGTGGGGTGCAATTGGCACTCGAGTGGGTGCTTGGCTCTACCTTCTGATCCACGTTCATAAAGCACTTGAGACACAGTTAAGAGACCAGCCTCTTCTCCTTCTAGCCCCCCCCCCTCCCACACACACCGCCTTCCCTCTCTCCGCTCCCCCCTCCCCAATCGCGTTTTTGCCGTACCTTATTTTGCAAGCCAGGGAGACCCAATCAAACGCGCAGCGCATCGATTCGCCAAGCGCTCTTTCGCAAAGCGAGGAGGGGTTCCCCCCCGACCTTTCCCCCCCCCTCTTCTCTCTCTCCCTTCAGATCTCTTCGCCGCCAATGAACTTGGACGAGGAAGAGGGGAGGGAGGGGGAGCCAGCCAGCTACCGCTTCTTGATTCGAGTTTTGGTTTTTGGTTTTTTTTTTAAAAAAGAAAAAGTACGTTTGGCTGAAGGAGGAGGGAAGACAAACTAGCGCGCGTTCTTCTTTGGCCGTGGGCTACGTTTAAGTCCATCTTGTCTTCTCTTGATTTCTTTCTTTTTTTTTCTCCCTTTTTTTCATCCTCTCCTCTTCCCTTCTCCCCGCTGTTTTCAAGATTCCCGTTGGCCAGAGATGGGCACGGAAAGGTGAAACTCAAAGAGGTGGGAGACGCGATCCCGAAGCGGCGTTTCTTCTCGGCCGCCCCCCTCCCTCCCAAAAAAAATATTCAATTCCGAAGCCGTCAAATCTTTGGCTGGGCAGCGACGGCCGGTTAAAAAATCTCACCGCTGGCTCCAGGGCACGCGCTGGTAAGTGGTGCTGGGGGACGGGGGGGGGGGGCAGCGTGCGAAGAGAGGGGGGTAGAGGGAGAGGGAAAGAGAAGGAAGGAGAGGTGAGAGGGAGGGAGAAGTGAGAGGGAGAGAGAGGGAGAGGGAAAAGGGAGAGAGAGAGAGGGAGAGAGAGAGAGAGAGGGAGAGGGAGAGAGAGAGAGAGAGAAAGAGAGAGGGAGAGAGAGAAGAGGAGAAAAGTGGGTGTGAGTCCTCCCCTCCCCGCTGAATGCGTGCAGCCTTCGAGTCCTCCAGGGTTCGCCTCGGTGCGTTTTGCAGCAAACAAAGTGCCATTAGGAGTAATTCGCGGCGCTTGGTGTCTCGAGGCCCCTCCCTCGGCAACACGGGATGTCCCCAGCCGCCCCTACCCAATGCGGAAGGTTTCTTTGGGGACATGTCAAGGAATTTACGCTGTCAACTTAAACAGGAAGAGCCCCTTCCCGTTCCCCTTCCCAAGTTAGCGCCGGCTGGCAAAATCTCGGATGGAGAAGAAGGTGTTATTGGAGTTACTTTCAGTGGGGAAAAGAGGACTTAAAGAGCAAAAGAGAGAGAGAGAGACAGGCGCACCCCTCCTCCCTTCTGTCTTGCGGACTGGAACTTACCCTCTCCCCCCTCCCAGCATTTGGGGTCCGTGGGACTGTCCCCCTCCCCTGTTCGCCGCGACTTCCAAAAAGCTCCTTTTTAAAGGAGAGAGAAAAGTTACAGAATGGGGACGCTGGGGATGGGGTGAGGGGGTTGCAGGTAGTGCTTTACCTGGGCCTGTTCTATCTACACGCAAAGCACCCCCCAGCCTCCCTCGCCCCCCCCCCTCCCCGACACCCCAGTGGAACTGGGAAGCCGATGGATGGTTCCTTTCCCGGCTCCCGTTTGGATTTGACAGATCGGCTGTCAGGAGCCGAAGTGGTGGAAGTCCGCGGCAGGATTTGGCAGAGAAAAGCCTTCTTAAATCTTTTTTTTTGGGGGGGGTGTTTCTTTCCTTGTTGGAGAAGGGAACGCCGCTTCTTTCTGGGCATATTTTGGGGAAGTAAATCCCCCCCCACCCCGTGCCAAAGGGGCGCTCCAAGCATCTCTGGATACCCAGAAGGCCGAGGCGCTTTCTCGGATACATTCCTATGCCATCCCCCGCGCCCCCCAATTTTCGCTTTCGGTAAAGGGGGAAACGGTCCTTCCTTTTAACTTCTTGGGCCGGCTCTTCGCCTTGCGGGATCGAGCCGGCGCGACCATTAAGGGGATGGTAGGTGGGTTAGAAAAGAACCCGCGGAAGTGCGTTTCTGCTCTCCTGTCCCAAACTTGAGTTTTTACACCGAGGAGGGGTTACCGGTTGCCGCCGCCGCCTTCCCTCCCTCCCTCCCTCCCCTCCCGGGTTCCACAACCGCAATGGGGGATGCGGGAAAACTACAAAGTTTGGGTCTCACCTGCCAGAAAAAAAGGGTCTGGGGGGAGCTTCTCCTCCTCGGCCATTCAGTGGGGTGCCCTAAAGCGAGACCCCCCGCTTCTTGCGGTTGGGGCGAGCCAACCCATCCTTCAGATGCTGCAGAAGAGCAGACTTTGGCCTCTGGGGGAAGCCTCTCCCTCCCTTGCTGGAAGTGGGGAGGGGAGGGAAAGCATGAAAGAAAGAAAGAAAAAAAACTTCCTTGGTTGGTTCCCAGCCCCGGGCAGCGGCGGGGCGGGCGGGAGGAGGAGGAAGCGTCCCAGAATGGCGCTAGGCTTGGAGAGGGGAGTTTCTGTCGGGAGAGCGAAGCCCCTCCTCCCTCCCTCCCTCGCCCCTCCTCCTTTTCCCGGCTCTGAACTTGGGGAAGAGGGGGGGGGGAGGGAATCCGGATGCCCCTCTGCCGCCTGGCCCGCCCCCCCCTCCTCTTCCCTTCGCCTCCCCCTCCCTCCCCGTGCGCTCCCGGGCGGCTGCCGGGCGAGCTGCAAAAGAGGGAAGGCGCGGCGGTGGCAAAGCCAGCAGCAGCAGCGGCGGCGGCGGCAGCAGCAGAAACAGCGGAGCCGCCCGGCACTCGCGCTCCCTTCCCAGTTGAGAGTCACGCCGCGCCGCTCTCCTTTTCCCTTCTTCCAGCCCTGCCTGTTGCCGGAGCCGGAGGAATCCCCAGCCTCGCGGAGGAAGCGGAGCCTCGCCGGTCGGAGCGAGGGAGAAGCGCGCTCGGGGGAAGGCAGAGAGAGAGAGCGAGAGAGAGGAGAAGCCAGGCGCCGATGCCTTGAGGAGCTTCGGTAGAGGAGGCCAAGGGAGCGGGAGCGGGGGGGGGCAGGCCTCCCTCCCCATCCCTCCCGCTCGCCCGGGGGGGCTTCTCCGCCTCCTCCCGGCCGCGGGCCAGCTGTCAAACTCGGCCGTCCTGCCAGCCGCCGCCGCCGCCACTCGCAGCAGCCCCAGCAGCCTGGCCGCCGCCGCCGCCGCCGCCGCCGCGAACGGGGCAGTCCTTGCGCCCTGCGCTTTCGCGACTTGCCTCCGCCTCCGTCTCCTCCTCTTCCACCCCAGCGTGCATGCCCAGCGGCGGCGGCGGCGGCGGTGGCGGCAGCAGCAGCAGCAGCAGCAAACAACAACAACAAAAAAGCAACAGCCGCAGGAGCAGCACCAGCACCACCAGCAGCAGCAGCAAGCAAGCAGCCCAGCCTGGAGTGGCTCCAGCGGCTTGGAGGAGGAGGAGGAGGAGGAGGAGGAGGGGGCCGCCCTGAAGCCCGTCGCCTTGCCAGCCCTGCCAGCCCGGAGACGCCGCCAGCCCCCCCGTCTCCTCCAGGCGCTGCCGGCGGACGCAGCCAGGCAAGATGCCCAGGAGGAAACAGCAAGCGCCCCGGCGCTCGGCAGGTACGAGAAGCGGACGCTTCGGCTGGGCAGGCAGGGAGGGAGGGAGGGAGGGAGGGAGGGAGAGGGTGACCCTTTCTCTTTCCCTCTGCCCCCCCCCTCCCCCCGACTCAACCCCCGTCCCGGTTCCTTTTGGGGAAGAGGGAAATCTGGAGCCGGAATAGCCCCAGTCTTCCTCCTGGCACGGCTCGCTTTCTCACAACCCCCCCCTTTTCTTTTCCTCTTCTTTACTGACCCGACCAGGGTGGCTCTCCCCCCCCCCCCCACGTTTGACAGGAAGAGACGCAGGGGAGGGAAGAGGAGTGGGACTCCTAGGAAAGGCAGCCCCCCCCTCCCCTCCCCTCCCCGCTCTAGTTTAGGAGTTCTTTGCGGGACTTTGGCTTTTCAAGGGAAGGCTTTCTGGGCTCCAGATGTAGCGCCACTTGTATCCCTGGTGCTTTAGAATCCCCCTACCCTGTCCAGGTGGGCTTCTCACCTTCTTTGCAGGGTCCTTTCCTCCCTCCCCCCCCCCCACTGCAAAGGAAGGATGGTGGAGTTATGCTGCCCGCCTTCTCCTGCCAGTGGAGGTTTAAGGGGGGGGGTGATGGGGCTACATTCCCTCCCTTCAACTTTTCTTTCTTGGTTCTTTCTTTTAAGAGGTCGGGTGGGCTGAAGGACAGGCTGAGAGGAGTCTTCCTTTCCTTTCCCAAGATCGAGGGGTTTACAGGAAATGAGAGCAAAAGGAGCCTGTGCTTTGTCAGATGACGTTTTTTTTTGTTTTTTGCATTTCCTTTCATATTTCCAGAGTTTTGTTTTTATTTTTCTTCTTCCTTTGTTCCCCCTCCTATCACACAACTTATCACTTTTGGGGGTATGGCTATACAGGATTTGCAAAACCTGAGATTAAAAGATTTGAGGTATGGATCGAGGCACCCTTTTCTTTGCAGCTTGACTTCCTTCCTTCCTTCCTTCCTTCCTTCCTTCCTTCCTTCCTTCCTTCCTTCCTTCCTTCCTCTTTTATATTTTATTGGCAGTCATCTTTTCTTCCTCCCTCCCTCCCTCTCTCTTCCCCTTCCTTCATTCCTCCTTTCTCCCCTCCCTCTCCCTTCCCCTTCCTTTCTTCCTCTTTTAAATTTTATTGCCTTCCTTCTTTCCTTATTTCCTCCCTCCCTCTCCCTTCACCTCCCTCCCTCCCTCCCTCTTTTACATTTTATTGGCAGTCCTTTTTAACTCAGGTGGGCCACAATAGAATCTATGACACCAATCATTTGTCCTCCTGGATTTGATGGGCTGATTGAGGGCACATCATCTGTTTGCTTTTCATTCATTCCCCATAAACCTGGAGAATCACTTGCCATGGTAACAGTGACTCCATATGACGTCAGGCGTGTGGCCTTTGAAGCAGGGTCAGTATAACTTTTGTCGGAGTGATGGTTCACCTCTACCACATGCAGTGTGTCTGTGGGCCTTGGGCTTTTACAAGGACTTGTGCTACTAAGAGGATGGTTTGGGGGGGGGAGGGGACTCCTAGTTTTTGTAGAAGGAAGGCATATTTCACGGTATCTTCTAGGAAATATCCTGATCTGCAAGATTACAATTTAGGGAGGTTTTTGTAGCTGGCACTTTTTAAGACATTATTTATATATCTCATAGAGCCAAGACTTCACTATCGTAACTTATTTCTCCCCAAAGCAGGCTCCTGTTTATTGCCACCTTTACTCCTTCCCCCCCCCCCCAAAGGGAAGAGATTTCTCCTCTCCCCCCCCTCTGTTGTGCATCATTTAAACATCTGGGAAGTTTACCATCCTCCCGTATAGTGTGTGAAAAAACGTGCACACACATACAAATTTCATCGTGAAAATGCTTTCTGGATGAATGTGAGTTTTGCTTCCAAACAGATTTTGCAATCCCGTTTTATGAAATGGAATTTTATTTTATTTTTATATATTTTTTAAACAAAAAATATTTTGCTTAAAATGAAAAAGCCGCTTTGCAAACTGGGGTCCATTTCAAGGTGAAGCTAGGTCTCATTCTTCAGGTTGAATCAACTGTGAAAAGTCACACCAAACAGGAGCGAAAAGTTTCTAGTCCCTAAGCTTTGAGGTAGGAGTGGGTGGGGATGGTATGATTGTTGTGCCGCCCTGGGTCCTTTTGTTGGAGAAGGGCGGGATATAAATTTAATAAAATAAAATAAAATAAATAAGTATGGTTGGATGTGTGATTTGCTTGTGAAAATTTAGTTTCTCTTTTCTTTTCAATCCAGAACTGGGTATGAGTCCATTCTTCTCGGTGTGTCTTATTGAGAAAAAGTAAAGGGTCCCTTTTTTTTAAGGGGTTATTTACTTATTAGGCTTTATTAGGTAGTAAAGTCTGTTTTGCCAACATGCTAAATTACTGTAAAACAATGATCAAATCTAGCCTGGAGCCTTCCTTCCTTCCTTCCTTCCTTCCTTCCTTCCTTCCTTCCTTCCTTCCTTCCTTCCTTTTGTTCAGATGTCCTAACATAGTGCATTTCTTTCTCTTTATATTTCTAATGAGTGAAACATCGCACGTTAGTGAAGACAATTCATTTGTTTAAAAAAAAAAGTAAGATTATAGGTAGCTTTAATAGGAAATGGAAGAACAGACCTGCTCTATCAAAATGTCCCGTCAAAATGACTTTGTTTCATATTTGATTTAATTGTCTCTCTCCTGACAGGCACATTTATCAATACCTTAATGGTCAATCGGATGTTGGCAGAGTGAATGCTTTCATTCTTTCCCCCCACATTCGGCTTGGCTTGATCAAAATAATGCCTTTGGTTGGTGGTCCTACGGGCTGCTGGAGAGAAGGCATGGAAGACTCTGCTTATTTAGGGTAGGGGGAGTACAGCTGCCACTGGGAAGCACAAATGAGTGTGAAGTTAATGGTGTTCTCTAACATTAATACACCGCAAACTAGGACTGTGCACAGCAACCCATACAGGCACCCACCCACACCTATGTTTGACTTCACAGCTGCAAGTTCTAAGATTCGTGGCTGCTCTTCTGGTGCATTTGGGAGGGATGGCAAATGTACTGCTTTGTAGTGATAGAGCAAATGATGTGTGCATGTGTGGGTTTACATGTGTTGGACAGAAAGTACACACACACACACAAATTTGGGTTGATTCATCTTTCAGGAAATTCAATCTTCCAGGCAAGCTTGAAAAAATATTCTTGGAAATATCTACCCATCTATCTATCCACCTACCCCATTCTCTGTCTCTCTCTTTTATTCTCTCTCTTCCTCCTCCAAACGGAAAGGTCCGTTCAGCCATAAAAATAAAAAATAAAAGAAGCAAAGTTGTTTTGCTAGCTTCATTAGTGTTCACCTAATTAGCTGTAAACCTGATGGATTCCTGACAGCTTTAATGATTGGAGATGACAAGCTCCACGCAGTGTCATCCAGCGGAATTAGGTTTGGAACTAGTTTGATGTAATCAAGTTGATATTACACAGTCCTGGTTGCCTTTAGTTGAGCATTAACTCAATTTTCTGCTGCAGGTGACAAATGGGTTTTGGTACCTGGATAATCATGTCATAGGAATTAGGGCCCTCATAATGGTCTGGAGTAGAATAACAACAACAAGGCACTCCTGGCTGCACGGCCAGCTTGCTGTGCAGAGCACAAGCAGGTGTGCAAATTCTTTGTGTTTTGGGCTTGGGGTGTGTGTGTGTGTGTCACACTGCAAGGGAGAAGACTGAGTCTGTCCCCAAGACTCAGGAATCAGTGGAAAGGACATGGTGGGTTTGTTGACTTTAGGTCCTAGGTTAAGTGGCACGGACGCAACTGAGAGACAAGGAGAAGCTGAGAAAGGCTTCCAAGAGTGCAAGGTGCATTTGGGAAGTTGGGTTAAAAGACGGTGTACCTTGAGAGAAGGTGTAGAATAACAGATTTCTGTTCAGGAAAGCCGAGGATCTTATATGACTCAATGACAATCGGGATGATCGGTTTGAAATGACACCTGTTCATGTATTTAAATGCTTAAAATATAAAACACTGTCTTTTCAGAGAGTGGGGGGAAGATGCAGCTATAATCATATTTTCGGGAGGAAAGAGAATAAAGGGTGTCTCTGATCCCAAGACGTAATTTGGAGAAGAGGCCTGGTTTTTTTGCCCTGTTAAGGTGCATCCTGATTTTGATCCTCTTCTGGGGATTTTGAGGGGAAAGGTAGTGAGATGAAAAGAGCTGAGATATGACTCTAGACCCCCCTCAACTGAAAGATCCCACCTGAGGCTTTGGGAAAAATGGAAAATGATGTTTTTGAGGCTTGGCAAAACACTTGGGTGGGAGCCTGAAGGATGAAGTCCTAAGGACAACTTTGCCTTGGACCGCTACTGTCTCTGGCTTGCACCATTCTGTGGGTTGAGATGTCTTCTCCAGAATTGGGTGGAAGGTGTTATAAGGGTGTGTGCTTGGTAAAAAAACAAAACAAAACCCCGAAAGTGACTTCAACTTTCAACTTCTGCCACAGAAGATGGGAGAAATGGGATGTTTGTTTGTTTTTCTGCCTCCCTTGGTTTCCTTCTGTTGTATTTTGGGTTCTTAACAGTCTTGAACCACTTTGTTGATCTTACATCGCAGCGCAGCTGGCAACTTTTCAGAGGCACAAAGTGGGATGTGAATGAAGGCAACCTACCTGATGTTCCCGCTTCAATTCCAGCAGTTCAGTCACCTGAGTTTCAATTTTGCAAGTAGCTTTGCGCCAGCGATCTTGAGCAGCAAAACATAAGAAACAAAACAATTTGTGATCCTTTCCTTTGCAGCCGACCTCCTACCTTCCTTCCTTCCTTCTTTCCTCCCTCCCTTCCCAGATTCTTCCCAACAGGAAGTTGACAAAATGATTAGTTATAGTTGCCCTTTGCTTATTCCACTCACCCCCCCCCACCCATCCTGCAAAGTATTAGAACAATTACAAACAAAAAGAGAGAGAAAAGGACCTGGGCACCTCCCCTCCCCAAAGCAATCTTAAGATTGCTTTTCTACTGAAAAGCTGGTTGGAACAGAGAATTTTCTGGAATCAGCTGACACAACTCCTATTAGCTTGACAGCTGTCAATTAGCTCTTCAGTGGTTCTCTTGGGCCACTAGTTTATTGTGTGTGTTGATGTTGTCATTTTCGTCTCCGTTTGCCTTGAGCGCTTGTGATGAGCTGGAGTGAAATAGTCAATAGCTGATGTATCAGCAGTTATTTCTTACATTGGCTCGCCAGTCTGCATTTTCACCCCTTCCACCTTTTTTAAAAACCTATACTAAAGATTGTTTTGTAAAGTGATTAGAATGAATAGTGACTGCTGCAGGGTTATGGGGAATGCGGTCCATTGCTATGTGCGATGCGAGGTAGCAGGATTATCCTCAGTTTTCCCTGCTTGCTAAGGCTGTTTCTGCGATCAGAGAGAACGCTGGGAAGGAAGGCGCTTTTCCTGGGCTCAAGATCCCTTTCAGAGCAAAGCAAATTGGGGAGGGCGTGAGCTTGCACCGTTGTGTGTGTACAAATGGGTTAGTAAAAGGGTGAATAAAAAAGAAATTATTCACACCTTGGACAGAAATAGAGAACTTACCCTGTATACTCCCAGCTGTGGGTATCCCTCACATGGCTTTATATCCTGACCATGTAGAAGGCAATCTGCCTGCATATTTTATTTACAGTTCAAATGGATCTCCAAATTCTTAATATCAGGCAGAAATTAGCCACCATCTCTCAGTGTGACGTTACTACGAATTAGGCAGATATGCCTAGAAACCGTGGCTGTAAAAAAATATCACATCATCTTAACATGATTTTCAAAATCATTAGGTATTAGATATAAAAAAACAGTCACTTCTAATATTAAATCCTTGGAATCCTTTTTATTTTTTCAGTGACACTCCCAAATTATGGCTTCTCGGTTGAAATATAATTTTTTAAAGAAGAATCTGAAGGCGAATGCAATATATGGCATTTAATAATAATAGTGATATAGACTGGTTCATCTAGACAGATAATATGCAGTTGTAATTAGAGGGGATAGACAGGCATTCATTTTTAAATTCTTTGACACATGCATAAAATTGTCATCTTATCTTATTCTATGACTATTTTATGTTAGCTTGATAAAGTGTCCTGATACATGCACTTAAATGTCTCTAAGCCTTTCTTTCTTTCTTTTTTAAAAAACAACAACCAGACAGATTAATTCTAGTTTCCAGCATTTGCAGACTCATTAAATTAATTTCCTAAATCTGACTAAACAGAGAATGTCTTGTATTTCAGTAACACATAACAAGAGGGAGGGAACGCATCATTTGATTGGGCTGTTCTTGTTTTAATTTTAAAAAAAAAGATTTAGAAAAAAAATGGAATGGCTTGAATGCATCTCTAAGTCTTTGAATTATAATTGGATAAATTTTGAGGAAAACATGATGATTTATCTCAAAAATAAAAATCCAATGTTAAGGCCTTCCTTCCTTCCTTCCTTCCTTCCTTCCTTCCTTCCTTCCTTCCTTCCTTCCTTCCACCAGCCACTGAGATTAACATGCAAGGACAAAAATAATCAAGAGACTTCTGATTACTTGCCAGTTTTCCAGCAGCACATAAGTTTCTTTACAAATAATGGATCTTGAAGAGTAATTTAGTCTTTCATGTTATGAGGTCTCTTGTTAACTGATTGCTGCTTTTTTCTTTTGGTCTAGAACAATGCATTTTAGATGTTTAGTTTCTTGGGTAGAGTCTGTCATATTTCCCAGTTCAACTTTCAGCCAGTAAAAATCTAGGCGAACTTCTTAGAACAAAGCTATCATCCCCCCCCCCCTTTAAAAAAATCCACTTATTTTTGTATCTCATGCCAGATTTGAAATTATAGCATCTTCCTAACAAGGCTGGTGCTCAGATTGAGAGGTCAAAAGGCCATGCTGCATAGCCTGTATTGGAGAATTGGGAAGGCAGGTGGAAAACCTTGTCTGAACTCTGGACCGGCATAATATTTTTTGTTAAGCAAAAAAAGAAAAGAAAAAGATATTGTTCTACATTTTAAGATGCCTGGGATGCATTAATATTCAGTATTTCATTTTCATCATTAAACCGGGTCCAATATCCCACCCTCTCGTGTGCTCTTTGTCGAATTCAGGTTGCATAAAACAGGCCATTTTTTTTAATGAACAATTTAATGTAAATGGGATCTGAATTTAAATTAATATTAATGAAGCTTTGCGTGAATTTATTTTGCATACACAAAGAATTGTGACTCTTTCACCCATATACTCTTGTGTCTGTATTTAGAAGCACGTTTTGATAGGAAGGCTAGTTAGCTTTTCTTTTTTAAAAATCTTTTGCTCTATTGTTTTTAGTGCATGGATACAAATGTTCTGTAAACGTTTTAATACCTTTGTCTCCTTCTTAGAGAGGTATTAGGCAGTACATCCCTTTGCAAACCTGAGTATCGTTTGTTTGTTTGTTTTTAAATCTCCATTTTTAGTAACTCTCTCTTGTTCTAATTTTGACTTTAGTTCTGCCCTGATGCTTTGAAAGATTGTTTTGAATATTAGTTAGCGGAGTGTAGATGTTTCCTCCTTATCTGATACATTATGTATCCTGGCATGATAGGAGGTTTCATAATTAATTCTGTTAAATATAATTGCTGTAATCACTTTGATGCTACACATAATAAAAGTGAGCGTGGTAGGCATATGAAAAAAAATATAAACACTTTTAACAAGTGTTTAAACAAAAAAATATAAACACTTTTGAATCAAGGTCGTAAACGCACGTGCCGTCTGAATTTCATTTGCCTTTCCTTAGTCAACGCAACATATTTTACTGCCTTCACGGGCTCCATGCAAACAAGTGGATATTTCTAAATATGAAGAACATTTTCCACTCTGAATATTTCAACCCATTCCTTCTGTCCCATGGCTGGTCTAGGAGAATACCAACTGAATAAGCAAATGGGTTGTGAAATAGTTGCAAACAAAATGAAAATGGAACCTGTGTTGTGCCTGGGAGCGAGGCATGATGGGAAATCCACCCTTACGCTTCAGTTCTCGCCTAAGCCCTTCCCACATCCTAGATTTAGTTAAAAAGAGATGATGGCACCCCAGACAGACAAGAAATGCGTGTTAATGTGCTCTTTTAACTCCCTTCCGCTCTCTCTAATGAGGAGCGGTGGATATTTCTTTGGAAAATACCGTTGTCCACAAGAAGGAAATGAAAACACGTATCAGACAGGAACGTACTTGAAGATCCTGGATTCTGAGCGAAAGACGTTTAATGAGTCCGTTGTTCTTAATTAGTTGCACACCATGCTTAATGCTGCAAAGGTCACTTGATTTTACGATCTCCCCTCAAATGCGACTTTGTAAGTTTCTCCTCAATTTATATTTTACGGCCTCGTGTTTTCCCGAGGAGAGAGGTGAGACGGTGGAAAAGAGGGCTGGTCTACCGTTTGCAGGGCGAAGGGTTGGGCCCAACACAGGATGTGTGGGTGTTTTTGGGCATGCTGGGCGAATTTAACTTCTGAAAGCTGAACAAACAAAACCCTGGCCATCCCGTTAGCAAATTGTTCTCAAGCGAAGGACAGGGGACTGGGCTTCTCTCTCTCTCTTTCTCTCTCTCTCTCTTTTTTTTTTGAAGTATCTCTGGGCTTTATGCCCGTGAGTCCTTTCCTTGCTAGGTCAACCTTGCTGCCTGAGGGCCAAATCTCAGCAGGCGTCTCCGGCACGCTTGGTGAGAGCAGCTGAGACTGGCAGCCATCACTCATGCCTCTGTGACACCGAGTCTGTTTTTGATGGCAGAGAATGATAAAAAGGCCTGGAACTATAGAGCCCCTGTAATCAGGGCCAGCGCTGATATCCGTTTCAACTTTGACAGCTTCTTCCTTTTCTATTTTCACCGCCAAGACTGTCTCAACTCCTTTTCTTTTTTCTTTCTTTCTGTTTTTTTTTTGACTCCCTTTTCTTTCTTTCTTGTTTCATGTACTTGATCATTCTCAGATGCTGGGAATGAGTCTGTTTCTTTCTTTTCCTTCTTCTTTTCCTTCCCAAGCCCCCCACCGGAAAAGGAGGGGAACGTTGAAGTGCTCCTTTTGGAGCTGGGAAGGTGTGAGCAGGAATATGTGTGTGTGTGTATGTGTGTGTACATACATACATACATATATCTATATCTATATGTGTGTGTGTATGTATGTATGTGTGTATGTATGTATTATGCTGTGAGCCTGTTGCTAATTAATGTTCCTCCATAAGATTCTGTCGGAGTTGAGTAATGTTTTTGATCTTTATGCCTGATAACTGCATACTTAATGAGATTTCAAAGCTGTGAGTGCAGCTCGTACAATTATTGACAGATGCCTTTTCTTTGCCATTGGGTTCAGCATCATAAATCCTCTTGCGGTAATGAGGTTCAGAAGTGCCACCCTGCCAGTGAGCTAATGAAAGGAGGGGAGGGAGGGAGGGGAGGGGAGGGAAGGGAAGAGGAAAGGAGGGGAGGAAGGAGGGAGGGAGGGAGTTAGGGTGGGTGGGCGGGTGGGAGAGAAGCGAACGTGTGCCTGACACATTTTTTCCCTTTTAAAATTTACTATGCTGGTGTCAAGCTGTGGGACAATTACTTCAAACATGCTAATTTTTATCTTGCTTTCAATGTCAGGCTTGCTTGTGGTCTCTGCATTGCACTCTCTCCCCGCGTAGCTCCTTTTCCTTCCTCCCCCCCGCCCCACTTGCCTCTCCCTAATAATAAATAAATATCACATTTAACATTTTTTAGCATGGATCATAACTGCCAAGGACTTTGATAGATGCATGTTCTTTAAGCTCTCTCTCTCTCTCTCTCTCTCTCTCTCTCTCTCTCTCTCTCTCTCTCTCTCTCTCTCTCTCTCTTTCCTCCCTCTCTCTCTCTCCTTCCACTTTTTGGGGGGGAGGGGGCAGCTTCCCTTCAGACATTGGACTTTCCTTCCTCTCTCTCTCTCTCTCTTTTGGTGTGGGGAGAGAGAGAGCATGGAGAGGATTTTTTTTTTGTACATAAAAAAGGCAAAACAACCCAACCCTTGAGGGAAGAGGAAGGGAATGCACAAACTCCATGGGCCTCTTGTCAGTTTTGTCCTCCCCCGGACCACTTGAAACCTCGTAGATTTCATTTTTAGACTTGAGGAACGAAATCCTGGTGGAGAAGCCTTGCGCTGTGCCAAAGACTCGATTTCCGTTTCAGCAGAGCTATATATCACTGACCCACCCTTCCCTTGTGACAGAATGACAGGTGTCATTTATCAAACGCAGCCTGCCAAACAGCAGGGAGGGGTGTGGGTTTCGGGAAAAGGAGAGGGGGGGGGGAGGAAGCCGGATGCAAAATCCCAGGGAATTCTTGGGGAGGGTGGCGGTGGTGCTGTCTTGCTCCTTTCAGAGCAGCTTCTTAGAACAGGGAAGACTTGAGAACAGGTAGACATCTTCTCTTGGACCAAAAAGGAGCCTTGATGGATCAATCTGCTTATTTCTAAGCTTGAGGTCAACTTCTAACCACTCCTCTCTCTTTTTGGGGTGGTGGGGAAGGATGACTTCTCGGTGAAAGGAGAAAGGGTATCATTGACAGGTATCATTCAAAGAGCTGGAGGTTGTGTAAATGAATCCAAGCGAGCTCTAAGTGTCACTTGGTTCAGACATCCATGATTTGAAGATGGATGTTCTTTAAAAAAAAGATTGATGGCGGATAAGCAAGAGTGTGGCGCCATTTATCATTTTGAATATTATTTAGACTTACCGCAGAAAGCTGTAACTTGAGAGTCAGAGGAGCTGGGGCACCAAGAGGTCTAAATGTCCACATTTTTGATGGATGGACTTTCCTCCCCCCACCCTCCCCGCATTCCCCCTTCTCTGCTCAGCTGCACTTTTTCCTCTTATTGTTTGTTACCAGATACCACCAGTCGATTGTTGAACGGGAGCCCTTAATCTTGTTTTTGAGGGACCAGACAATTTTGTAGGCATGGAAAACAAAGGGCTTCCTGATAAGAATCTCGGATCATAATAATTAGGCAAACAGGTAAAGAATAGAAGCAGAGTCCCCGCTTGTATGATTTTTGCACTTGGTGAACTATGAAATGGAGAGAAATCTTTCTGATCAGGGTTCTGAGGAATATCAAGAGAAGCCCAACCACGTTTGAGTAGAACGAATGAAAATTCTCCAGGATGGCCTGGAAAACAGAGTCAGCCTATGAAAGTGAAGGTTAGCTTAGTAACAGGGAAATAATTCTTTTGCCAGCATAAATTTCTGTTGTGTGTCAAAACATTTAAGCACAAACAAATCAGAATGGAATGCCAAATAAGACCGTCTTCTCCATTGTGTTAAAAACATCAGTTGATTGTACTTAAGCATTGTCCAGCTTAATGTCCACCCGAACCTGGATCTCCTTGCGATTATCTCAAGTAATGTCATATTTCTGGCGCTGTTTGTGGGATACTCTATTGTTGTTGTTCCCCTCCCCCCCTAAACAGCCCATTATCATTTTCAGGAAGAGTAAAGCCTGGGAGACTGAAACCTGGGAGAAATTTTGGGTTCGGGCTTAGAATGGTAGTTTTTTAGAACCATAGATTGTATTAGAAACGTATAGTATTTATAATTGCAATGCATTCAGAATGGAAGCACTGCAGTCATGTGTGCGACCAGAATTAAGAAATCGGTTAAGTAGGAAGTAGCCATTTCATCGGATTTGTCTCTCCGAGCTGGCTTCCCTGATATGGTATCCATCAGATGCGGGGATTGCAGCTCTTAACATTTCCAATAGAGAGCTGCAATTTCAGGAAATCAAGTTCTAACCCAATTCTGTTAGTGATTCTTCAGGGTTGTAGGTGAAACCAAATATCTTTCATTGCCTGGTACATGGGATTGCATGCAAACTATTTGCTCTGCTCCTCATCTAGACTTATCAGGAAAAAAAAGATATCCAGGACCGGCTTACATATTTTATTTTAATTTATTTTGTTTCATCAAGCATGCATTAGATAACATATATAAGTATAAACATGATTTTGGATACATGAAATGGCTATGAATAAAAAGAAACATTGAGAAAGGGGCGGTAGACACACTGGTCCGCTTAAGCATGCCCTCTTTATGGACCTCTTAGGAATGGGGTGAGATCCACAGTAGACAGTCTCAGGTTAAAGTTTTGGGGGTTTGGGGATGAAACCACAGAGTCAGGTAGGGCATTCCAGGCATTGACCACTCTGTTGCTGAAGTCGTATTTTCTGTAATCAAGTTTGGAGCAGTTTACCTTAAGTTTGTATCTATTGTCTATTCATGTGTTGTTGTGGTTGAAGCTGAAGTAACATATGTTATCATGCAAATTTTCCTGCAGTGTATTTTCATGGGTGACCTTATGGAATGGTCCCCCCAAAATGTGGATTTTGGATTGTTTGAATACACTATAGGCAAACACTTACCTATAGTTAACTGAATTATGGCTTGTTTAATTAGCTTACCCTGACACAGTAGAAGCTAACATATTTTTTGGGTTAGGGTGTGGTTCAGCTGGTTGCGTGCGTTTATTTTTATCGCTTTGAAATCTGCCTCCGTGGGCAGAATCCTTTTTCTCTGGTAGATTGACTTCCTGCATGGTTAACAACTTTGACATAGACCTTCCAGAAAAGTGAGTGTTCCTTTCCCAGGAATTCCGCTTTGTAGGAATTTTGCATTTGTAGAGTACCTGAGTAAGCGAATGATTGTGACTCAACCTGTCCTGTAAATAGCTTGAGAACTAGACTCCTTAATTTGTATCAATTTCCCGAATCAGCTTTTAGATTCCCGTGTATGAAATTTCAGGCTGAAAAAACAACAAAAAAGAACAGTTCATAAATCAAGTAAGGTTTCTAGTGCAGTGGTTTGTTTTCAAGGAATCATATTTTGCACATCTAGTGCAAAAATGGCACTGAGGCATAGGGATAATTTTTTTTAAAAAAACCCAACCTCCAATGACTACCGATTAGTTGTTTTCAGTTTCATTTTATCCAATTTCCTGAACCCCTTGAGTTCTGTTTTGTTACTCCAAAGAATGTATTCTAAAGTTAACTCCAAAGCCTGCATGTTTTTTGTGGCGGCTTTCCCCCAAATTAACAATTTGTTTTCCATTTGGCCTAATGCAGTGCATTTTTGTATTTGCTCATACATTCCATATTCAGGGTCTTTGCACAGAGCAAATTTCAGAGGAGAATCAAGGTGCAGTTTGTTTGCAGATGTGAAATGCAAAATTAAATAAGTCTGCATTCCCACTTTTAACCCGTAGAGAGGGCATTCTGGAGAGAAAATCCCTTGATTTGTGCTGTCTTCTGGCAGATGCGGGCATGTGACTCCATAGATCTGTGCAATATATGTCATTGGCACAGCCTAAGTGCAAACAGCATGAATTGGCTCCATGTCTCTGCAGATCAAACAACCCCAGATGATTCAAAGGAGATTGTGAGCTAGAGAATCAAAGACGGTATTGCTATCTTCTAGGAATATTCTTCTTTTACCTAAAGTTTGTGTGCTAAATTTATTTAGAGCGTTTTTTTTTAATTTTTATTTTTGGTCATTCATTCATCTTATGGATGCTGGAGAAATGAATGAGAACCTGAATGTCAATGGAGTTTTTCAATCATCCAGGCAACTGGAATATGTTGAAGAAATTCCAGTTGTCTTTTGGGGAAAAACACCCACCTTTGGGAGTCAGAAGTTGGTTGGGAGAAGAAAGGGAGCTAGAAAAGGTGTGAAGATACCCAACGTTGTACCAGAGAGTGTAGTCCATGCTATCGCTTCTCATGTCCTCCACCTACCATGCCGTGTGTGAATTGAGTTCATCACACTGATCTGCTGAAGGTGCGCTGCATGTTAGGGAACACATTTCTCTTGCTTTTTCACTCATAAAATGAATATACTGTATATTCAGTGGTGGGATCCAGCTAGTTCGCACCACTTCGGGAGAACCGGTTGTTAAGTTTCTGAGCAGTTTGGTGAACTGGTTGTTGGAAGAAATCATTATGGCAGAGAACCGGTTGTTGAATCCCACCATTGTATATATTCCTTCCCAAACTTGGTGTCCTCCAAATAGCTTTGAGACTGCAACGGCCATCATTTCAGCTGGAGGTAAAGAGGTAGAATAATCCAAATAGCACCATTCTTACTGAATGCCAGTTGAACTTTTGATTGAGAAAACCTTCCAGAAATCTGGAAGAAAGGGATGAGTGGAGTAACATGCCCATAAGCTGAATCCCCAGTGTGTGTTTGTGTGAATCTGTGTGCAAAGGGAAAGGGATGGGGGAGGGACAAATGATGACATGTATTGCCATCATGTCTTTGCACAATGGTATGATGTACTGTAGATGTCAGATGTAAATAGGTGGCATTGCCTATTTGAACCTCTTCTCAATACTGTCACGACATGTGTGGATATTATAGTAACTTGTTACAGATGTAATCTTATGTCTTGGTGAGTATGTATATTGATATATAAGTAAGTAATGCTGGGAGCTGCTATGTATACTATTCATATTCCAATAATATAACACTATACCTTGGGAATGAAGTATGTCATTTCTCTAAACAAGGCAATGTTAAGGTTGATTAATTAATGACTTAAGATCTTTCTATCACAGAAAGGAAGATGATATGTGCTTGAGGCTCAAACCGGCACATCTGGATCCTTAGAGAAACCTGAAAATGGGACACTTTCTAATTTGTTTATAACACATTTCGATCCCACACAGTCTCCTAAGAGCAGTTCCCTCTCTTCAGCGGAGAAGAAAGGGAATATTTACTATTTGGTAGGAGACATAAAGTGCAACCTTCAGCTGCTAAGGATATCAATATTGTCAAGGTAATTTCAGAAAAGCCAGACTGTCCTTGTGGGTCTTGGCTACCCTCCAGATTCGGAGGCTTCAACTCTTACAATTTTCTGCCCGTCTGATGATTGCTAAGAATTTAGACTGTTGAACATCTTATGTCTGGCAAAGTTCAGTCTAAACTACTACTACTACTACTACTTCTTCTTCTTCTTCTTCTTCTTCTTCTTCTTCTTCTTCTTCTTCTTCTTCTTCTTCTTCTTCTTCTTCTTCTTCTTCCTCCTCCTCCTCCTTCTTCTCCTCCTCCTCCTCCTCCTCCCTTTCATTCATCTCTTAATAACACATCTGTACAAATGAGCAACATTGACTTTCCTTCCTTATTCTCCTTTTTCCTTGCTTGAGTCAACTTTAGGTGGAAGGAGGAAGATTGGGTAGACTTGAGAAACATCAAACGCGAGGAAAGGCTATCACACAAGCAAGCGAGAATGGTAGATTTGTGTATACTGGAATTCAAGTAGTAAATAAAATACCTTCTTATTGGAAATCCCCCCCACCCAAACCTTGCCAGTGGGGCTTCATCTTTATATTTTGATGAGTGAAATCTGCTAAATGTCAGCATCATACATGAATTTTAATAAACCCCATCAACTGAGAAGCACCTGAAAACTATATTATACTTTTCCATCGTGTAATTCTAGCTGGGCGATCCAGCCATCAAATGAGGAATATTGCACAGAAGGTGCAAGAATTTCTCTGCTCATGCAGTTTCCCCCCCAAAATCTTTCCTCCAGATTTTCTTTCTTCAATTACTTGCATGTCCTGCTTTGCACTTATTAAACAGGGACCTTTAAAAAAAACAAACTCAAGCCATTCTTTGTAATAGCACACATCTTTAAGTTTTGGGGGTGTAGTTATCCCACTCTCCATTCCTTTAATTCTTTTTTACATTACTTATATATTCTTATAAGGTTTCACACCCTTGTTTAGAATGGACCAATTTATAAGTGGAATAAATACATGATATTTAATCAGATTTTTCAGCCATGCAAAAGCAACTTCTATACTAAGGTTGCATTATTACTGTGGGGTTTTTTTTTTAAACACATTTTATCTATGAAGATTACCAGGGAGATGGTTGATGGTGGTATCGGAATGAGGCTGAAATGTTCTGCCCTAAATCCTTATTTCTAAACTTTAGCCACTAAATTTTGGCAGTGCAAAGTAGAGATACTTCAATGGGTATCCCAAAGGCATCAGGAGGCTCCAGGGTATCCTGACTTGTCTTCAGTTTTTCTTCTACTTTTTTTTTTTTTGGTATATACAGAAGACAGCTATAGTTATGGCATTTGGATTAGAATTTTAAATTCCATTTAAGGTAGCCGTGCTGTTTCATTTCCTCCACAGATGCATTTTGCTACATCTTTTCTGAATTCTTGTGCAAAGGAAGCATGTGTGAATGTGTGTGTATTGAGAAAGAGAGATGGAATAGGGGAAACCATTTGAGTTTAACAGAGGAAGAAGGATCTAGGCGGAGAAGAGAAAACCGTCATATATCTATGCATTTCAGAATGTCTTTTATTAGCAAACACTGTAGTCCCTTTATTTTCGTCTGCCCCGTGGCTAGAAATCACAACTTTTGGAACACATTTCATGCCATTCCTGTGGCTGCCTAGATCTGATAAAAATAGTCCGTTCCCTCTCCCCCTCCCTCCCTCCCTCCTTCCCTCCCTCCCTCCCTTTCTCTCTCTCTCTCTCACACACACACACACACACTTTTGGGGGAGGGCTCATCATCTTCCCCTCTTTTATAGTCAAAGTCAATGTCCTTAAACATCTTCACTCTCTTCCCCCCACATCCCCATGTTCATAGCAATGCAGTCTTCAAGAACCTCTAAGATTTGGGGTACATATAGTAGGGATTTTATATCACATCATCGTCATCATCATCATCATCACATCACATATCTGTATACTCCCCGAGTCAAAAAGAGGGCTGTGAAAATTCTGCAGACCTCTCACATCCTGGACATGAATTATTTCAACTTTTACCCTCAAAACTATAGGGCACTGCACACCAGACCAACTAGATACAAGGACAGTCCCCCCCCCCAAATGCCATCACTCTGCTAAACAACTAATCCCTACAAGACTCTCAAATTATCTACTAAGTGTATTATTATTATTATTATTATTATTATTATTATTATTATTATTATTATTATTATTCTCTTCCTTCCTAGTACCTATATCTTCCCACTTAAGATTATAACCATGTTGCTTGTATCTTTACAATTTACATTGTTTCATTTGTTTCCTAGTATAATTTGATTGCTTATTAGTAACCTATGACTATCCCTAAGTGTTGTATCTTATGATTCTTGATGAATGTATTCTATTGTATTTTTCTTTATGTACGATGAGAGCATATGCATCAAAGACAAATTCCTTGTGTACCCACACTTGGCCAATAAAGAATTCTGTCCTGTCCTGTCCTGTCCTGTCCTGTCCTGTCCTATCCTATCCTATCCTATATATAAGATCGACTTGTCCCAACATCTGGGTTCACCTAGAAAGATTTTGATTTATCAAGAGAAGGTATCAGACCTACTTGGGCGAACACTTGCCTTGTAGGCAAAAGTCTTACTTCTGTTAGAGTAGATACAATACAATACAATAGCAGAGTTGGAAGGGACCTTGTAGGTCTTCTAGTCCAACCCCCTGCGTGGGCAGGAACCTTATACCATTTCAGACAAATGGCTATCCAACATCTTCTTAAAGACTTCCAGGGTTGGGGCATTCACAACTTCTGGAGGCAAGCTGTTCCAGAGGTTAATTGTTCTAACTGTCAGGAAATTTCTCCTTAGTTCTAAGTTGCTTCTCTCCTTGATTAGTTTCCACCCATTGCTTCTTGTCCTGTGGATGAGATAATGGATGAGTGGATGAGATAATACAAAATGCAGGGAGTATCCTATCCTCTTGTCTGTGAACTTCTGTTGCAAGCCACTCTCCAACAGGGATATGAATTGAATCCAGGAAAAGCAGAACTTGCAAACCACAGAAAGGAAAGGGTAGAATGGTCAATTCCTAGTGTAAATGGAAGAACTGAATCCAGGAAAAGCATAACTTGTGAACGGCAGGGAGTGAAATGGGACATGCTCAATTCCTGGGATATGTGGATGAATGAATTCAGAAAAAGCAGGACTTGTGAATCATGGCAAGGGAAGGCAGAATGGCTAATTTCTGGCGTAAATGGAAGGATTGAATCCAGGGAAAGCAGAACTTGTGAACGGCTTCACAAGGGAATGGTGGAATGGTGAATTCCTGGGCTTAATGGAAGACGTGGAATCAAAAGTGCATTCCATCCTTCTTTAGAAACATTTGTTTTTTTTTAAAAAAGGGCTGCTTTGTGCCCCTGAGTGCCCCTGTCCTTCTCTTGCCAGCTGCATCCTCCACCTGCACATTGGTCTGCTGTTCCCTCCAAACACCGGTGGGAGAAGACGCCGAGAAACTTTGAAGGCCTCCCCCTGGGTTGGCAGGTAATTGAAAGAACACGACGCAAATAGCTGAAACAATTGTAAACACACCTTGATACAAATGGCGTCACTGCCAGCTCCCCTGATTAGAAAACTTTTGCTATTAATAGATGCCGTCTTCAAACCAGGTGTAATTGGCCAGGAGCTGAACTGCACGCATGGGGGGAAAAAACCCTGGTTTTGTGCATATGCGTAGGGTTTTTTTGGTCGCTTTTTATTCTTATCCCTCTCTCCTCTTGTGTGTCCCCCCCCCCACTGCCCCCCCACCCCAGTTTTATAGCTGGAGACATGATTTATTGCAGCCATCCATCTTTGCGGCTCATCCATCACATGCTGGTTGCTAGGCAGTGGTGGCAGCAGCTGTTTGCTTTGAATCAGACAGAAAAGTTGTCAATCATCAAAGGCAGGTGAATAGCATTAGAAACACGCTATTGTCAGACGGAATAATTAATCAAAGAGAGAAAAGATAATTAAAAAGATATGACCCTTGCAAGTACTTGCTCTGGGTTGCCTGGAAAAAAAAGGAGAGAGAGAGAGAGAGAGAGAGGGAGGGAGAAAAGAAGAAAAGAGCTGGGTTTTTGCTCGACACTTAGGCAGCTGAGAACTGATAAAATATGCACTCTTCAGCACATAGTTTTTAATTAATTGAAAAAGGTTCAACATTCAAAGACGATGCCGGGCGAAAACTCTGATTACCAGCAGAAGTAATATTTATTGTTTGCCTGAAAGGCCTGACATGGACTTCTAACTTTCTGTCATATATCTTCCCTCGGCTTCCACTCTGCGGCTGCTTTCGAAGCTCACTATCTTCCCAAGCAGCAAACTTGGAGGGCAAGAAGGAGATCTGCAGGAAGCTTGCAGGAAACTCCTGGAGTTTGTGGCTGAGAATTGCAAAACATTCCCACCTTTGTCTTCTCCATCTCACTCACATTTCTCAGGCCAGCTTCCTGGAATCTGTTTGCTCTGTTATCCTACCGTATCTGTTGGATTGGGGCTTTGGCAGGGAGGGAGGGAGAAGAGGGAATCTGCCAATGGCTCTAACTGAAAGTAAACTTCGTTGTTTGCAAAATGAGTTGAATATCCACCTACCTTACGGCGTGCCGACGGCCATCGCTCATTAAAATTAGCTTAGCCCAAGACATGGGTGTCAGGCAGGAGAGAGGCCAGTGGTGTTTCTGATCCTAGTGTAAATTTTTATTTTATTTATTTTAGTTTGTCAAACAGGTAATGATAACAGGTATAAGTATAAACATAAGTATGAACACAGTAAATGGGTACGAATAAATGGAAACAGTAGGATAGGGATGGTAGGCACGCTGGCGTGCTTATGCATGCCCCGTTACAGAGCTCTTAGGAATGGGGTAAGGTCAACAGTAGACAATCTTAGATTTAAATTATGGGGGTTTGGGGATGTAACAACAGAGTCAGGTAGAGCATTCCATGCATTGACCACTCTGTTGCTGATGTCATATTTTATGCAATTGAGTTTGGAGTGGTTTACCTTAAGTTTGTATCTACTGTTTGCTGGTGTATTATTGTGTTTGAAGCTGAAGTTGTCATTGACAGGTTGGATATTGTAGTGGATAATTTTGTGAACTGCGTTTAGGTCAGACCGTAGGCGGCATAGCTCTAGGTTTTCCAAGCCCGACATTTCAAGCCTGGTGGCATAGGTGGCATGCTGCAAATTGTGTTATTTGCATCAGTTGTGTGAGGTTTATAACTTGTATGGGGCCCAGCGACACAAGGACTGTGGTCAGACATTACAATGGCCCGAAGGCCGTTTGTAGGCTTTTAATTTAATTTAATTTAATTTATTCGAATTTATAACCCGCACCTTCTCCTAAAAAAGGACCCAGGGCGGCGCACAGGAAAATTTAAAAACAATACAAATATACAAAAATACCATTTTTAAAAAAACTATTAAACCCGTACCCTGTGCTAAAATAGTGTAAAATCCCCCTAATTAAAATCTAGCTAATAACAGTCAGGAACGGGAGGTTATGCTAGGCCAGCTTGTTGGAATAGGTGTGTTTTAAGACGCTGGCGGAAAAGGCGGAGGTCTGAGATGGTGCGTAGTTCGGGGGGCAGGTCGTTCCAGAGGGTAGGGCCTGCCATAGAGAAGGCCCTTCCCCTGGGTGTTGCCAACCGGCATTGCCTGGCCGACGGCACCCTGAGAAGGCCCTCTCTGTGGGAGCGGATCAGTCGAAGGGATGTATGGGGCAGGATATGAAACGTGGCTCAGGATATGAAACTAGCTAGCGATGGCTTGTTTAACAAACTGCTGTTATGCAAAGTATGGTTTGGCGTGAAGCATGCACCTAGCCGGTTGCGGCTCAAAAAAAAATCATAGTTAATACATCAAAGTAAGATTGATCAACAGACAAACCATTGATAATTCAGACACATATATAAGTATGTCCATATATAAATATAAATGTAAATGTAAACGTATGTATGTATGTACATACATATGTGTGTGTATGTGTATATATATATACACACACATACACACACATGTATATATATGTATATAATATACATATATGTATATTAGTGTGTGTGTGTAAAAATCAACATTGCTGTTATTTTGGGGGTTTGAACAAACCACCTTAATTCTGCTTCTACATCATTTTACGCATACAGCAAGATCCAAAGAAAGACATATATATAATATACCCATGTATATTTTTGAGCTCATTTTGTACAACCCTTTTCTAATACACATACTTTTGCTAAGTGATTTTTTTTTAAAAAAAGATTTTTGTGCAGACATTCACATAATCTGCATATTTTAGTTAGCGATTTCCTTAGCGAAGGCATTTCATGAATTACAAAATACTGAAAATTATGGACATCTGTGCCTGGCTTCTTTTCTGGTTTATGTTTGACAGACAAGAATTGAGTAACTTTCTATTAAAATGTTGCACTGTATACTTAGCATTGCCATCAAGAGGTGGATTATCGACTGGAGGAATAAATGAGAAGAGGGAAATACGTAAATGTTAGAAACCCTGATTTTAAAGTCTCTACCCACATCCTTTTAGTATGGAGGTATAGTTACCAGTCCGAGGTATAGTTACCAGTTTTCAGGTTTAATATTAAATATATTGAATATAGTACTTAGAGGGAAAGGGATGTGTTTTAATGTTGGTATAGTACTCCGGTATTGATCGCTAAAATGGATAATTCATTTTCAAGAAATTGCTGAAAATGTAATGAGGAAATTGGAGCAGATAGGAGTGATTTTGGTGGCAACTCAACAATTCTGGGAAAGAATTTATGAAACAAATTTATATGAAACAAACTTACATTTTAACTGGTGATATTTCTATTACACTTCACTAAATTGCATTGTATATCCTTTCAAAGTATATTGAATTGGCAGAATTGATCACTGTTTGCAAAAATGCTATATGTATTGAACTGGAAAAAGTATCTAATCCATTCAGTGGAAGAAAGGCTGGAGAATTCTGGGAGTTGAAGTCCACAAGTCTTAAAGTTGCCAAGTTTGAGAACCTCTGTTCTAGACTAACTTCTAATCTTGAAAGCAAATGCCATACGGATTTCAACTCTGATTGGATACCATTCTTAAGTTACAATTTAAAACGTGTCACCCCAAATATGGGTTAATCTCTCTGTAGAATTGTATGAGATACTTAAATAAGAATAGATTTTTAATCTAGGCTGAATTTCTTATAGTCTACAGTTCCATTTGGTGACTTGTATCGCCATGGCTTTTTAACTTAAGAATTAGTGATTCTTTTTCCCCTTAACACGATATAAAATATATAGTGTATTTCAGAACTTATAACTACTTAAAGATATTTTAGAAAGCTATAATGTCCACGACATTTTAACATTTCTGTTTCATTATTTGTGTCCCATTCTTCTATTTTTTTCATATTCCCATTTGTTTCTATATTTTTTTCAGTGTTGAATGAAACAAAATAAGAAATAAAATAAATGGGAAGGCTCACATACAATGCTGTTAGTAAATTGTGTTAACAGTGTCTCCTACACTGATAAAAGATTTGCAGACTGTAGCATATACATGTAGCTGCAACCTTTTTCGCTATCACTCAAAAGACCCACCTCTTCTGCTGATTACAAGAAGGATGTTAAAAATAAAATCAGAAAGTCTTTCTCCTAACTTACTTTATTGATTGACATGCTATCAATTCCTGAAGGCAGAACATACTGTTCAGTTGCTGGGATTCTTGTAACTCCATCCCCTTCTTCTCAATAAATCTTGTTAAAAAGAACTCTGCAAGAAGGATGCTTGGAGGCAATTACAGGTAGTCCCCTACTTACAATGGTTTAGTGACCATTGTACCGAATAACATTAGGAAGAAGACATTTTGTTTCTCATCCAGAAGCATCATCAGTAGGAAGCAGATGAAGCTTCTTGGATGAGAAGCAAAACATGTTCTCTTCCTCAAGGGAAAAAAATGGCCCAGTTGTCTTTTGAAAAAAGCAACTTTGAGACATGGAAAAGAGAGTTACCTCTGGTCAATGGTCTGAATGGTTCATTCAATTAAAATTAGTATAAAGGCTACACATATTAAGGGAAGGGCTACATCTGCTTTTGGGACACATATTGGCCACTTCTTCCCTGGGTCTGCTTTAAATTTCATTCTCCCTCCTGACCTGAAGAATTAAGTTAGGTGTAGCACCTAGCATCACTTCTCCTCATGTTTTCCTCCTCCTCCTCCTCCTCCTCCTCCTCCTCCTCCTCCTCCTCCTCCTCCTCCTCCTCCTCCCTCCTCCCTCCTCCCTCCTCCCTCCTTCTTCCTTTTTTAAAGCAGTACAAAGTCACTCTCCAAGTGATAATATAAATTTAACCAACAAACATACCTGTTGTCAGGATTCCAAGTAACACCCCTAACGAAAGAAGACTCTGAAGCTTGAGTTTCCTCAAAGTTCCATTTTATGAGAGATGTCATATTGGCACATCTGAGAAAACCTGAATCTGAAAGCTTCCAGGTTTTCCTCACCCAAGTGAAAGTCCAAGTCCCTGCCCAGCACCCACATGTCCGTCACTTGGCTCAATCAGGCACCATCCAAAACTGGAAACGCCTCCCAGTCACACCATGGTAGCTGCAGGGCAAAACATCCTTGACTCTCTGAGGAAGGAATGTTATTTAGGCTATAGATCTCCCATAATCCATATAATTCCCCCTCCCATTTTCCCACAGCACTCAACGTGGCAGGCCTGAAGGCCCAATGCAAAAGCTGGCTTCCAGGCCTGACACCTGTTGCTCTTGTTTCAAGGAACCCTGATAGATTCAGCCAGGATCAAATTCGAAGCTAACCTGGTTGGGATTGTGATGATATAAGTAGAATTTCATCCAAATTGCTTGATGGTTTGTAAATATTAATGGCATTACATTATTTTACAAATACCTTCCTCATGTCAACTCCCAACATTGCCATAGTGAGAGAAGGGGGGGGGGGGGAGTGCATTCCATGCATACTGTTGGCTGAAGTCGGATCTCAGATTACTGCAGCAGGCTTGGGAGGGGTGCACCTCATTGGGGATTGTGATTTATGACACAGACTGAGGGGAGGGGAGGAACAGGGGTAAAGTTCAGCTGTAACTCAAACAAAATTTGTGAAAAGATCTTGCCTGTGATGCTCCTAATAAATGACTAGTTTTGTATTGACACTTGGCTCGATACTCATGAATCAATTAGGGCATTTTTAGGAAACCTGACACCTGAATTGTACAGGTAGTCCTTGACTTACAACAATTCATTTGTTTGAAGGTACAACAGCACTGAAAAAAGTGAATCATGACTGTTTTCCATACTTATGACTGTTGCAGCCATGGTGACGTGATTTACATTCAGATGCTTGGCAGCTGACTTACATTTATGACGGTTGTAGTGTCCCATAGTCATGTGGTCACCTTTTGCAACATTTGGGCAAGCAAAGTCAATGGGGAGCCAGATTCACTTAGCAACCATTTTACTAACTTAAGGACTGCAGTAATTCACTTAACAACTGTGGCAAAAAAAAGTCCTAAAATGGGGCAGAATTCACTCAACAAATATCTCACTTAGCAAGTTTGGGCTCGAGGGTGGTCGTAAGTCGAGGACTACCCGCCTTGCTCATAGCGTTAACGTTTCTATAATAAGCTCTGGGAGTTGAATCCTGATCTAGGATTCAGAGTTTCATTTTCAGGGGCAAAAAAAGAAAGCCAGTTACTGGCTGCGACTTCAGAAGGCGCTCATTTTTTTTTTAACCTGGGTCTGGAGAGCAGTGCAGATAGGATCTGCTGGGATTTGCATATTTCTAACAGGAATTGGCACTTCTGCTTTAAAACAGAAAGGCTAATTGAGCTGTTGAATCAAGAATGATTTCTGGAACATGACAGTAGACGAAAAGGGATAAATCTTAGCCTAAGAAACTTGTGAAAAGTTGAGCAAGCGCTGCAGGCAGTAATATATTGGCAGAAATTAGAAAGCTCAAGCTAGGCATTCTCTTCAGAGCAGCAGAAAAATGCATTTTTTTTTCCTGGTATTGTGGTTTGGCTAACCTGCACGTTGCTGTATGGCACAATCTGAACTGCAGGCAGATTTTGACATTTCACTGTTTTGCTGTCTATTTCTAGTGGGTAATAACCCTCATTAGGAAAGTTAAACTTCTGAAGAATTCTCCTGTAAATGAAAGAACTGGACTCCTGGCCTTTTAAATGGTTCCAGATCTGGGAGGATGAACAATGCACAGTTTCTGCTCCTTTTTGTAATTAACTTATTCCCTCCTTCCATTTAATTTTCGGCTCTGTGCTTTCCTTCCAGAACATTTCTAAGTGAGGCTAAAGCTTAGAGGATTCTTAACGGAAGAACACTTGACTGAGTCGACTGCCACATTTAATCAATTAATCACCGAGATAAATTAATTAAAACTTTAATTAATCAATTAATTAGTGACTAAGATGGGGCTCCTGAATAATTGGCCAGTGAATTTGTACAAAGACATCATATTTTATAATACCAGTTCGCATGAAAAAAAGTGAATTGTGGAAAGCATGTTAGAAAAAAGCATGCTTTCCCCTCCTCCTTCCTCTCTCTCTCTCACGAAGCCTAGACTACATCTTCCAGTATTATATCGGGTCTGATCCGACTGGACTATTGTAACTCTCTCTACATGGGGCTCCCCTTGAGGTGCACTCGGAGACTTCAGCTAGTCCAGAATGCAGCCGCGCGAGCAATTATGGGAACCTTAAGGTTTACCCATGTAACACCGCTCTTGCGCGAGCTGCACTGGCTGCCTGTCGTCTTCCGGGTGCGCTTCAAGGTTTTAGTTATCATCTTCAAAGTGCTCCATGGCTCGGGACCTAGCTATTTGCAGGATCGGATCCTGCCTCATACATCCACACGGCCAATTCGCTCCCACAGAGAGGGACTTCTCCGGGTGCCGTCCACTAGACTTTGTCAGCGGGCGACGCCCAGGTGAAGGGCTCTCTCTGTGGCGGGCCCAGCCCTCTGGAACGACCTTCCCCCCGACATTAGAACAACTACGGACCTCCGCTCCTTCCGTCTAAAATTAAAAACATATCTGTTCTGCTTGGCCGGCCTAGGGTAGTCTCTCGTCTATGGGAATGTCAATAATTTTAGATAGGGATTTTAGTATTTTAATTGGTAATTTTTAGCGCAGGGATATATTTAATTTGTTTTTATTATGTGTATGTGTATTTATTGTTTTATTTGCCCTGTGCACCGCTCCGAGTCCCTTTGGGGAGAGGGACCGGTCAACAAATTAAATTATTGATATTGATGTATGTACATTGTTTAAACTCAAAGTGATTGCCTCAAAATGATTTTCATTCACATGCAATTCAGGAAAAGTTGGATTGCTAAATTAGTCAAATCAGGCGATTAATAAACTGCCATTTTAGATGACTGGAAATGCTGGGAGTCAAAGAGCACTTATACGAAGTTCTGGAATCCCTTCACGAGAAATGTCTCACAAAAGACTGATTTTTTTTTCATCTCACCTCACCAGGGGTCTACTGGATGAATTTGAAAGATTTTGAAGCAAGGGGTTTAATACGAACCTGCCTGGGAGAGTTTATGGATCAGGGTTATTGGGAGAGGTAACCTTTGGGAAGGGAGGTTCAGTGGCTAAGACACTGAGCTTGTCGATCAGAAAGGTTGGCAGTTTGGCAGGACTGAAGAAGCTTCTTGCATAAGAAGTGAAATGTTTTCTAAGAAAAATAAAGGCCAATTGCCCTTTGAAAAGCACCGTTGGGATAGTAAGTTAAATATTTAGGAGTCAAAACTAACTTTGCAATCCTAATAGATAAGAGAGCCCGTGTGGGGTAGGTCAGAAATGCAATTCCTAAAAGCAACCTAGCCTGTTTCCATAATAATCCAGAACTTTAACTGTAGCCGGTTTCAATCTATAAAGGCTCGTAGAACCGAAGTAAGATTTGAACCTTGGTTCTGGGCTACATGTCATTTCACTCTTATCCTTTGCATTGATTTTCTGCATAATGGAGAACTTGCCTGGTATTTCCAATTAAAAGGAGAACAAGAGGGATGTCCTTGAATCCTTGCCTGCAAGTCATCTGCTTCGAGTCGTAGTCTGATGAGGCCAACTGCTTTTGGCATAAGGGCCGCTCGTTTGCCAAACTCCAGCTACATCATTGAAAACCCGAGCTGATTTTGGCTGTCTGCTCTTCCAGAATCTTCTCAGCTGCTCTGATCTTTACACTGACATAGCGTATTCCAAATCTTTGAACTGCTTTGCATAAAAGTTCCTAAAAGTGATTTAGCTCATGCATGGCTGATGCGAGATTTAAATCAGGGACATCTAATCCTTTTAGTGACTAATACCTCACTGTTCTCCCATCTGTCTTGTGGCCTTTGATTTTTGTCTTTTATTTCAGAATGAGAAGATCAAACAATTGGAGAAAAAGTGTGACAGGCATTATTTAATTGGAGTGGTTTCCATCACGTACATTTCCACCCAGAGGGGGTCCCTTCACCACATTACATGTAGGGTTACAATTTTGACCTAACAGGCTATCAGCGTTGAAGTAGCATAAAGCCGACATAAGTTCTCTGTTGATGGTGGAGCCTACATTTTGGCGTTTGCGGGAGGAGAGTTCTTTAGTTCTGAAGCAAAGACCGTCTATTATGGGGCTATCATGTTCTGGAACCCAAGGTGATTCTACTAAAATGAGAGAAGACAACATGGAAAGGAAGGGCAGCATCAGATCACTTGTTGGACACCTCTGTCATTTACAGATGTTAGTCAGGGGTGTATGTATGTCTATCAGGCTTGTATGAAACACAGTTGCATTGCAAATCAAAGAACTTTGGAAGAAAGTGTGTAGGCAGATTGTACAAAGCACACAGAATACTTTTCATGATGATTTGGAGAGGAGGGTGGACAGCTCAAAAATTGCTTGAGGTCAAACTCCAATTTATGGATTGTTTCATAGGTTCTCCTCACATATATGTGCTAGCCATTCCTGAATCTAGGGGGGCAGTGCTCATCTCCATTTCAAAGCCGAAGAGCCAGCACTGTCTGAAGACGTCTCCATAGCCATGTGGCCTGCATGACTAAATGCCTAAGGCGCATGGAACGCTGTTACCTTCCCATTGAAGGTGGTTCCTATTTTTCCACTTGCATTTTTACATGCTTTCAAATGGCTAGGTTGGTAGAAGCTGGGACAAGTAACGGGAGCTCACTCTGTTACATGGCACTAGGGATTCAAACTGCCAAACTGATGACCTTTCTGATCAACAAACTCAGGGTTTTAGCCACTGAGCCACCGCGTCTCTCTTTGTTTCATAGTTTACTACATAAAAAATGTACAATGCAGATCAAGAGACTGCAATTGAGGGAAAGGAAAACTCATTAACATTTATCGCTTTTCATGTATGTGTAGCTTTTGGGGGAACTGTCATAACTTCCAACAGTCATTAAACTACCAGTCATAAGTCAAGGACTGCTTGTAGATAAATTGTAAAACCAATAAAATTGCTTTATAAAAAAAAAAAGAATGAAACTGATTCCATAGTGTAGGACAGCTCATTAAATATCTGTCTCCCTGTCTGTCAATCACCCATGGGCACATCCTTTAAATTTTAGATATGCAATAATACATTTCTGTAAAAACATATGATGTGTTCCATAGGAATGAAGACTGTTTTATTTTTCCAATTATATTTTTGAGATATACACTAACCCTGAGATTTGAAATCCAGACATGTATGTATTCTTTTGGCACCTTCTTTTTCATCAATATCTGCTACCTTAGCCTTTGTGAATCGAATCTGCTGTTCACGATTAGGCTACATTGAACTTTAAAATAAATTTCAAATGAGGATTGTCCTTTTTAGAATTTGGTGCGCTGATATAGAGTGAAAGGCTCTCTTCCTTCTCTATTTCCCCTATAACAGGGGTCTGCAAAGTCGGCTCTTTTAAGACTGGTGGACTTCAACTCCCAGAATTCCCCAGCCAGCTGGCTGGGGAACTCTGGGAGTTGAAGTCCACCAGTCTTAAAAGAGCCGACTTTGCAGACCCCTGCCCTATAATCACAGCTGGTCTAGATGCAGAAACAATATAAAAGGTTAATCCGCATAATATTCTGAGTCCAGACCTCAGGAAGTTGTTGTTGTTAGTTGTGAAGTTGTGTCCAACCCATTGCAAACCCCAAGGACAACTTTCCTCCCGGCCTTCCTGTCCTCTACCATCCTCTGGAGTCCATTTAAGCTCACGCCTACTGCTTCGGTGACTCCATCCAGCCACTTCATTCTCTGCCGTCCCCTTCTTCTTTTGCTCTCAATCTTTCCCAACGTTAGGCTCTTCTCCAGTGAGTCCTTCCTTCTCATTTGGTGGCCCAAGGAGCCAAATTCCTCAGGAAGTAAGAACATCTTAATGTGATATCATGCTTTCTGTCTTATCGTTGTCCATCTATGTTTAGTTGGTGTGCGATCATGGAAGAGCATCATGTGGAATGAATGAATTAACAAACAGAATACCCCTGTGCTTAGGTCAACGATTTCCCCTTCCATGGTACTTCAGAGGAAAAGATAACCATGCTGGTTTCAAAGATTGTATACACAAAGCTTCAGAAACTGGACAGATTTTGATGTCAGTTTAGTTTAAATTGATCACACATTTACGTTCTTCAATGAAGAAAGTGAAGCAATCTCATGATGGTAGACAGAAGTCTAGCTTGAGACATAGACTGAAAGCAGCCGAATGTTGTACGCATGTTACAAATGTGGTTCAATTCTGTTTTTGAATGGTTCACAGCTGGTTGTAGAGCAATTAGTCATCCATATTTTAATGATTCCATTCCTGGTGTTGTAGCCCAGATGTTAAAGAGAAGACTCACTGAGCAATTGAAGGTTTTGTGGCATAGAATAGGATTAAGTGAAATTTTTCATCTTTAGTGGCAAATACCTTCCCATTTAAATGGGGCTAATAGAAACCATGAAACCTTACATAGATGCTCATAAGTGGGTGGAGATTATTCGTTCTCTCTACCATCCCTCTCCCTCTCCCTCTCTCCCTCCCCCCCTCTCTCCCTCCCCCCCTCCCCTCCCTCCCTCCTCTCTCCCTCTCTCTCCCTCTCCCTCTCTCCCCCTCCCTTCTTCTCTCCCTCTCCCTCCCTCCCTCTCCCCCTCGGTTCTTGGCTGCTATTTAGATGTAAAATATCCTTTCTGTAAAGGCTCTGTTTCTGAATTGGAATTAATGGGAATTCGGTGTCACATTTCAGCAGCCCAATCTTTTGGAATTGTAAGCTGAATTTCAGGACTATGGGCCACTTTCCCCTAAATTGTTGCATCACATCCACATGTGTTATGTGTGTGTATAAAATTTAAATACATGTAAATAGCATTTTAGATTTTACATAAACGTTTAAAACATTTTATTTTGGCGCTTTCTGGTTCCAGAAGAGCTCACAGTATAAAACCGAATATGAATGCAATGAAATGATTTTTAAAAAAATGCAGCTGGAGAATTGTAATTCACGACTTATGTGTGAACTTCTCTCTGGCATCTTTTTAGCTACTGTGGGATCAGAATGTCTGAGTGGATAAACCTCCTTCCTGATTCAATGGTATTCTTAGCTTGTGATATTATTCAGGCGGTATCCACAGATAATTCTGTAATATAAACAATATGCCACATGGCAAGCTTGCAAATTGTCAATTTCTCTGATAACCAATTGCAATTTCTTTCTGAACCTGGGACAATCAAGATTGCCCCTTCCTGAGAATTTCCCGTAGTGAGAGGAGACTAAATCAACATCGTTCATATTTATTATCCTAATTTGTATTAGGAGTTAATGGACATGGTAATCGAGAGTCCCATAAGTTTTTAATAATGCATTTAGAAGCTGAATATATATTTAAATGCTGAATATATTGAGTGTCATGTTCAAGCCAAAGGAATTATCACAAGCATCAAATCTATGTATATGAAAGAAGCTTGAGACAACTTTGACTACTTAGCTTGCAATGTAACTTGGCTGCTTTATATCAGGGCGCCATTAGCAACCACTTACTGTGCTGCTTTCTCATTCAAATTAATGACTCTTTTTGAAATGTTGATCCAAGGAAGGTAGGACTAAAATCTCTAGATCCCATAAGCTTACTGAAGCCCTTGGTAACTTTTAATGCTGGGTGTTTGATGTACCATGTTTGACCTGGGTATGTATCAGCTCACAGCAAGGACAATGTCAGTAGATACGCACCACCACGCCTTATCGTTCAGAGTACAGTTGTATCAGCAGTGTTTAGACTGTAGAATTAGTAAACCGCAAATGCTTTTATTGCACGTGGATTTTTTTAAAACAAAAACTGAAGTAGGAAGACATTCTTTCTTCGGAATGCATCTCCTTCATTATCTAAGCTAAAAGAAAAGAAAGGAAAAGAAAAATAGAAGGTACCATTCCAGTCAAAACAAAGCATTTGTGTGTTCCAGCGTTTGCAGAGACGGATAAATATAGGGGTAAGATGGCAAATTCAGAATGTGCTTCTTGGGAGCAAACTCCACTCATAAGTGTACAGACAAGTATGCATGTGTTACATAGGTGCCATGGTGACACAGTGGTTAAAGTGCAGTACTGCAGGCTACTTCTGCTGCCTGCCGGCTGCCTACAATTTGGCAGTTCGAATCTCACCAGGCTCAAGATTGACTAAGCCTTCCATCCTTCCCAGGTGGGTAAAATGAGGACCCAGATTGTTGGAGGGCAAGAGGCTGAGTCTGTAAACACTTAAGTCTAAGTGCTCTTGCTATATGAGAGCAAGGGAATGTTGTTCGGTACCAGTGTATTGTGCTTACACTTTAAGCAGATGTGTTTATGACCTGGCAGTGTGACTTATTTTTATTAGTGACTTAATGTTTGTGGGGATTCTCAGCCATTCAGGTCAGGGTTGTCCCAAAGATTTTTTTTTTCCAAAAGTCCAGTTGCCTTTTGAAAAAGCACCTTTGGGACATTAGTGACTTAAGGCAGGGGTCTCCAACCTTTGCAACTTTAAGTCTGAAGGACTTCAGCCCCAGACTTCTCCAGCCAGCAAAGCTGGCTGGAGAACTCTGGGAGCTGAAGTCCTTCAGACTTAAAGTTGCAAAGGTTGGAGACCCCTGACTTGAGGGATTTTGTTGGGACATTGTAATTTGTTTCTATGGTTGCATGCCACCCAGAGTCTAATTTTTGTGGTCTGTCTATCTAACTTGCCTATCATCTATCTAAATGTTTAACAAGAATATCCATATCAATAAGAATGCATCTTCTCATTTCTGGCACTTCTTCCTCAGTGATTGTATTTAAAGTGCAAATTCCTTTAAAATAATCCACACACACACACACACACCCTCTCTGCATGGCACAGTCTGGCTTTCTTCTGATTTAATTTTCTTGATATTATAAGAGAGGATTGGAGACAAAGCCTCATATTGATCTAGAAGAACAATTCTAGCAGTGGCAAGATTCAATTTTTTTTACTACGGTTCTTTGGGGGTGGCCTGGTGGGCGTGGCAGGGGAAGTATATTGCAAAATCCCCATCCCGTCCCGATCAGCTGGAGGCAGAGAATAGATGGGGGCGGGGACAGTCACAGGTGGTATCTACTGGTTCTCTTGAGGTGACAACAGTTGAACATCTTATATGGTCTTTGAGCAGCTGGACACCTTCTCGGGATAAGGGTGATAGTCCAAAATCCTTAATGTAAGGGTGCTTAATCCTTTTGTGCCTCAGTTTCTCATCTGCTGACAAGTGCTAATTACTTCATTTCACAGAGTTGGTTTGAGAGCTGTTATTTTAAACGTAAAATTCTAAAACCCAAACCTGATAGCTGGGTGGTAATTATCAAGGGCAGAATTTATGCATTATGCTTTTAAGTGTTACTTGCTTTCCTATATTTATATCAATTCTTTAATATTATGTGAAGGGATCTGTCTCACCTCCTGTCGCTTAGCATTAATCAGAGTCTGCTCCTCGGCGAAGAAACCACAGCTCAAACAGGGAATAAACTGCCCGTTGTTTTTAATATTATTTAAAAGCCAATACCTGCCTTTCTTTACCTTAAAAAAAAGACCTTGTTAAGAAGTGAATACATTTTTAAAACGTCTTCAGCCATGAAACAATAGGAGATTCGGGGTGATTAACGAATGCATGAGTATCACAGATTTACACATATGATCAAATAGTGAAGAAATCTGGAGATGAGAATATTTCTGCTTCAGTTGCTATTGCTCTTTGAAACAAGACAAAAATAGCCTCTCAAGTTGCCATTGTATGATATGCCCCATTAGTACAGGTAGTCCTAAAGTTACAATAGCTCGTTCAGTGACCGTTCAAAGTTGCAATGGCACTGAGAAAAATGATTTACGTGCAGGGGTGGGCTTCAAAAATTTCAGCCGCTCAGTTGTTGGGTGGGCAAGGCCATGGTGGGTGTAGCCTAGTTGGTCTCCTTCACCACAGTGGGGTGGTGGCGCGTTTTCACCTTCCCCAGGCTTTGGAGGCTTTCTTCAAGTCTCTGGGAGGGTGAAAACTGCCTCCCCCAGGCTCCAGAGGCCTTCTGGGAGACTCTGCGCAGATCCTGCACTTACCTCGCATTCAAAATGGGCCGCGTGGAGAGGTAGGATTTGGAGTTTCTCCAAACTGGCCATAATGGTAGTTAATCAATGGAACAACTTGCCTCCAGAAGTTGTAAATTCTCCAACAGTAGAGGTTTTTAAAAAGATGTTGGATAACCATTTGTCTGAAGTGGTGTAAGGTCTCCTGCCTGAGCAGGGGGTTGGACTAGAAGACCTCCAAGGTCCCTTCCAGCTCTGTTTTTCTATGATGAATTCTATGAATATTTATTAGTGTTTATCTGGATAAGGTAGTACTCTTGTTTTAATTATCTTGGAATGCTCTGCCCTAAACCTTGCCTAGAGAATTCCCTGCGGCTTCTGCTCTGTGGCTCTGCTTTGCAACTGGAAGTTGAAAGGTCATACTCTCATTAGCAAGAATAGACTCATCTCACTAGAATCATCCAACCATCCAATTGTCAAAATAGCAATAATGAGGGACAGGTTTTCTAGCTCTTCAATGATGGTTGGATGCTGCTGTGAAGTTAACAAGGATATGATCTAGGACTGTGATTTGACTAGAATAGGCTATCATAGACAAGTAGCCCATCGCTGCCTGTCCATCTGTCCATCATCCATCCATCCGTCCATTCGTCCATCCATCCATCCATCTGTCCAACCAATGAAGGTGACAACTCTGTCTAAGAGCTGTGATTTGATTAGAATAGGCTATCATGGATAACTCTCCTATCTGGCTGCACATCCATCCATCCATCCATCCATCCATCCATCCATCCATCCATCCAATGAAGGTAACATCTGTGTCTAAGAGTTGATGGGTTTTTTGTCAAAAGCAGAATGAGTTATAATCCTGGCCTGTGTTACTAGCACTGAAAAGAAATGTGGGTACCACAGAGTGACTGTTTTTATATTTCAGTTACGCTAAATTAACTGAAATTGATGTAATCACTGAGCTAATGGCTCAATGGCTAAGACACTGAGCTTGTCATTCAGAAAGGTTGGCAGTTCGGTGGTTCGAATCCTGAACGCTGCATAATGGAGTGAGCTCCGGTTACTTTTCCCAGCTTCTGCCAACCTAGCAGTTCAAAAGCACGTAAAAATGCAAGTAGAAAAATAGGAACCACCTTTGGTGGGAAGGGAACAGCATTCTGTGCACCTTCCCCATCTAGTCATGCCGGTCACAGAGACATCTTTGGACAACGCTAGCTCTTCAGCTTTGAAACAGAGATGAGAACTGCCCCTCAGAGTCAGGAAGGACTAGCATTTAAGTGGGAGGGGAACCTTTACCTTTACATTCATCTTTCCCTTACTTGTTTCCCGTACGATGGTTAAGCAAAGGGAAGAGGGAAATTTACATTCTAGCGGGTAGATCTGTCAGCCTGGTGTCAATCCCGCCAAAGAACAATGGAAGAAATGAAAATAACAAGAACAACAAAGCAAATAAGTTACAAAAGTGATGATCGGGAGCAGCTGCCTCACTGGTGTTCGGAGTTGTTTTTGAGAGGGCAACTCATACCTTGGAAGGCAGGGGAAATAAGCAGGAGGGAAATCACAGAGGGATATTGCAGGGAAGAATGAAGGAAGATGGAAAGGGGTACTGAGACTGCCTTTTCTACACTGGTTTCTTCAGTGGACTCTTAGAAGCATTTAGTTCAACAGAATAGAATAGAATAGAGGAGAGGAGAGGAGAGGAGAGTAGAATTCTTTATTGGCCAAGTGTGGTTTTTGTCTTTGGTGAATAAGCTCTTGGTGTACATACAAAGAAAAGATACATTTGTCAGGAATCCTAAGGTACAACACTTAATGGTAGTCATAGGGTACAAATAAGCAATCGGGAAACAATCAATATAAATATAAATCAAAAGGATACAAGCAACAAGTCACACAGTCATAAGTGGGAGGAGATGGGTGGTAGCCATTCTGAGTAAGGGTATGCCAATGTTTGCATTTTAATTTTTCAAAAGCTCTTGCGTAAAGAAGGCTTTTTATATTTTATTCTCAGGGTGCTTGAGAATTTCCTTTCAAGTTCTCTTGGTGATTAAAAAAAACTCATTGCTTGGAGGTGGAGAAGAGAGGAGCTATTCCTGATGGGGCTTTTTGCTGTTTTATGTATCTTTCCATGTCCCTCCTTACCCACACTTCCCAAAATGCAAAAACATCATGGAAGGAGTTGTTGTTTTTTTTCCCCCTGAGGTTTTCCTTGGGGATCAAATGGTAAAGCCAGAGACAACCCTGACCTCTGGGCTTGTTCCGTGAAAAATGGGACCCTCAGAACTTAAAATTGACATAAGACTACACTCTACTTATGAAGATCCTGAAATTCTCTTCTCCCCTTTGAAAGAAAGCCGCAGAACATTCTTGTTCACTTAATAGTAACGATAACAATACAACACTCCTAGTAGAAAACAGCCCAGCATTGCTTCCAAAGTTTGGGAAATTCAGAAAGTGGCTTGCAAGCACATTTGGGTGGATGCTGTGCGCCACCCAAGATCAAGCACGCTGATAAATCTGGGTTTCTTAGGAACTTGGTAAATACGTTCAGCTGGTTATGCTTAACATTCTCCTCCTTCAGATCTTGCTATTAAAACTCAGTAAAGTCTCTAAAGCGCTCAGGTATGTCAGAATGTTGGAGCCAGGGATCTGATTTAAATCTACACGTCTTTCAGGCAAACAATTGCATAGGGGTATTATACAACTATTCAACTATTAAAAGCAGTTGCCAGTGGATCTCAGACGTTCAAAATCTAGGGAACTAGGAAGTTCTGGGAAAAGTGTCTTCATATGCAAGATTCATATTTCCTTTGATTTGAAAAGCATTTGATCAAACTTCAATGCATCTCAATTTGTCCACAAATTAATCATGTGAGGAAGGCAGGAAGGAAACATTCTGGTGTTGTTTCTAGCCTCATCTTTATTGCTTACAGAAATTGCCTCTCCGGTTAACCCTTATTGCGTTCTAACAGCTAAGGTAAAGCGCCCATCGACGGGAGTGATGTTGAGTTGGCCACACCCACCCAGTCACATGACTACTGAGCCCCGCCTACCCAGCTGGTCATTAGGGCAGAGAACTGGTTGTTAAAATTATTTGAATCCCACCAAGGTGCCTGCAGGAACTGTTGGCAATAGTTATATTCCTCTTCTTCAAGCTGTTGGAATCTTTGGGGCTTCCTTTATTGCTGGAGTAATCCATCCAATCCCCATTCGTAATAAGATTTTGGGATGACTTCCTTTTGAAGTGAAGTTCCTGCTTTCTGTAATTGCTTTTATTCCTACATCTTACTGAAGGCAGCTTGTGAATGATGCAACTTATCCTCTTTGAAGATTCACAGATAAAAGGAACAGCAGATGTATTTGAATTAAGGTAACTAATTAGAACAGATTCCATCGGTTGCTGGTACACATCTTTCTGGAATGTGTTTTTGATATTGGACATTAAGCGTTGCATATATATTTAATGCTTGCTATAATGTTCTACCTTATTAGTGTTTTGGGGTATTTATTTTCTAGGGCCCTGCCTAGTGTCAACAACATATTTAAAAAAATGAATGTACTAGAATTTGGTTTTGTGAATTTAACTTTTTACGTATCCATTTTGACATTTTTAGCATGCCTTACTCAGCACATCCACATTATTTAATGAAGGAACACATTTTGTGGAATAGCAAATATACAGTAACATCCTGTGGGAAGTGGGGGAATCCTTGGGAAAGCTTAAAAAACAAAGGAGTTCTAAAGAATTTGGGTACTATGTGTAGGAAAAGTGTAGGCAGAACCTGAGGGCAGAATGAAAAGAGGAATAGTTTATTTTCAGGGCAAGATAATTCCTTTCAAATTTTTGACTATGTTTGGATCTTACTTGATTAAAGGTATTTCTATTAAACATCTATCCCTTACTTTAAAATCCACTAGTTTCATAGGAGGAATTTTATCATTGTGTCTTCCAGTGGTGGGATTCAAAATTTTTTACTACTGGTTCTGTAGGTGCGGCTTGATGGGCGTGGCAGGGGAAGGATACAGCAAAATTCCTGATCAGCTGGAACTCAGTTCTCTGAACGACTCAAAATTTCCACTACCAGTTCTCCAGAACTGGTTAGAACCTGCTGAATCCCACCTCTGGTGTCTTCCCTTTGGAATTTAATGAGTGTATGGGAATCCAGGTATGACAGAAAAAAGAATTGAGCAGTAGCTAACAGGACATTTTCATAGGACATTCGTTGATTAGTTCACAGTTAAATGTGTAGTAGAATCATCTTTCACCCATGAAAAATACTTTTTTCTCCTTTGAAAGAAGTATTGCAAACAAATTCTATTCTGTGTATTGACTGAGAATTGGAAAAAATGGGACATTATGTTTTGCATAGCACTATTCCAGGATCAGATCTTGTCTCAAGAAAAACAAAAGTATTGGCTGCTTTGAAAATTAAGCCATAAAACAGCCTTTATTTTTTTTTAAAAAAAATAAGGTTTTCCTCTGTGCTATTCCAAGTTTGTATACACTTGGTTGCTAGTAGCCCACAATTCTGATAAAGTAAACTAAAACTGCTTTTCCCTATTTCAGAAGCACAATTTGGAGTTTGTGTGTGTATGATCTTACATCATTTTTAAATCTAATACTGTCAGCAGTGGAAACAAATGTATCTTTCCAAGCAGTTTTGAATTTGTGCAGCCAAGCTGTTTAATTACTATTATTTTAAACAAAAGAAATTGGGAATTGAACTTGGCACGGTGGTGGCTTTAATATTTTTCTACTTAAATTCTTGGTAACTTTTCAATTTCTGATTTACTGACATTCAGTAATTCATAAACCCTTGTCCAAATTTTCATTATGACAAATGTTTGCTCATACGAGATTACTAACTCTTACACAAATGCAGCTATTTTGTAGATGAAAGATAAACATTTTTTTAAAAGTTAAAATGGGTTCCGGGGATTTAAATGCATTATATAAGCATCTGCAAGAAAGAAGGAGGGAGAGGGAAAGAGGGAGGGGGAGAGAGGGAGGGAGCGAGAGAACTTTGCTACCAATTTGAACATAAACTAAAACAGTTTTCAAAAGGAAATTGGAAATGACATATGTTTAAATTACTACCGGTTTAATATATGTTGTAAGCAATTATGGGCAACTGCTTATCTGAAAGAGAGTTTCTTTCTTAAGGTCATTCAACAGATAGCTTCTGATTATTCAAGATCATTTATACTTGAGTCTTAGTATGGTTTCTGGTGTCTCTTTATGTATGAATGAAGCATTCTCACTTCATCAAGATCTTGGATTTGCAAGTCTTGCTGGGATTTTTGTTGTCGTCCCCTGTTTTCTTTTCAGGCTTATATAAAAAAAAGAAAGAAAGCATGAAAGAGAATCTCTTATTCTTAACCTGCCATAGTAAATTTTCTGCATTGGAAATTTGTAACTGAAGAACTAAATGTACAAACTGTGCTCTGAATCAACATGTTGATTCAACATTTAATCAACATTACAACCATTTGTCTGAAATGGTACAGTGTTTCCTGCTTGAGCAGAGAGTTGGACTAGAAGACCTCCAAGGTCTCTTCCAACACTATTATTTTGTTATGTTATTATTTCAATTATTGTCAGGATTGTGAGGTAGTCCAGATAAGTAGTACACCCGGAAGTACTAGCTTTACTCTGAAAATATATTTTCCCCCTTTTGTCTTTAAAATCCCAAAAAATCTACTGCTTTTTGACTTACTTCCTTATTTTTAAAATTATTTTGATTATCATTTCTGTTTTCTTGGCTGTTTGCTTTCCTATCCACTTTTGTATAATGTGTATAATTAAAAATAAAGAAACTGAATCTATTTACTTTACTAAATACCCAACTGCAGTTTAATGAGGAATCATTGAAAAACGTTGTTTGAATACAATTGTTATGATTGCTATGCATCCACGTACTTGTCAAGCCATCTAGATGACATTTAATGGGACACTAATCAGGAGATAGTGAAGTACTTTGTTGAATGCTTTACTGCAATCAAGATATATTATGTCTCCAGCATTCCTACAATCTATTAAATAATGAGAAAATGTTAGTCCGGCTCAACTTATTTCATGTTCTCTTGTATAATTATCATATTATTTTCAAGGTAGTCCCATATCAATCTCTTTGTGTTCTGCTGTTTTATGATTGATTGCATAGTCAGCCAGATGCTTAGACTGGATTTGGCGCTTCTGACAATCCAGAGAGTACTTTCCAAAGATCTAGGATAGGTAGATGTTGCTGTTTGATGGTGAAGCTATTGTCACAAGGCTGTAAGAAATTCTAAGCAAAGTTACCTTTTGAAATTGACTTATGGTAATTTTATCAATGCCCAGGGTGTTCAAATGGTGCTCCAGATGTTTTGGGCATTCAAAGCACCTATTATTTTTGCTTTCTTATGCACAGTTGTTCTATTTGCTGGTCTTTGCATTTTGCAATTTTTCTCCAGTTCTTTCTGCTGTCTCCAGGTATTGCAACATATGCTATCCAGACTTTTTTTGGTATTTCTTATTGACAATGGTTAAGTCTAGTGTATTATGTGGCAGATGCTTGTCTGTTAGAATTTGAAAGTCTCAGACCACTTTAGCTTCTTAATTTTCTCTTGTTTTGTCTATTTTGTGATCCCACCAGTTCTTGCTTGCAGGCAAATGGTATTTCTTGCAGATATTTTAATGCACCAGTGCATGCTACTTTGTCTTATTTTTAAAAGTACTTTGCCCTGCCATATCTCTGTTCTATTGCTCATTTGGTCTTTCTTGTAAGCCAATTTGGTCTCTTGAGTACTCAATAAGCCTTCATGGTATACTAGGTTCAGTGCATCTTTTTGGCTGTCCTTCAGTTATTCTTCTAATGTCCTTTTTTCTTCTTGAACAGTCTGGTGTATTTGCAACATCTTCATGCCTACCTATGCTCCTTGAGTTTCTCAACATCACTATGTGGACGAACAACATGATTCATTGTCATTATTCTTCTGGTCTTCCTATCCAGAGATGTTAGTTGTGCTTGAAACCAGTCCTCTATTTCAGCTGTGCATCCAATGACTGGAATAGACCTGGTGTTAATTCCCTTGATGGTATTTCCACTACTGAGTTTGGACTTTGAACTTTCAGTTCTTCATCTAAATATATAGGTGCTCAATTTCCAGAGTAACTAGACAGTTTCCCAGATATTGATGTCAGAATGGTTTGCTTTTAGGTTTTGGGATCCACCCCCCTTTCTTTTCTCTTTTTGAAAAGAACAATTAGGATTAGGGTTAGGGTTCCTCCTCCAATGATATAACAAATTCCTATCTATGTATCTATCCTGATCCATCCATCTCTCTCTCTCTCTCTCTCTCTCCATCCATCCATCCATCCATCCATCCATCCATCCATCTTGATCTATCTCCATCTCCATCTCTCTCTCTCTGTCATCCATCCAACATCCATCCATCCATCTATTTATCTATCTATCTCGATCCATCTCCATCTCTTTCTCTCTCTCCATCATGCATGCATCCATCTATCTTGATCCATCTTCATCTCTCTCTCTTTCTCTCTCTCTCTCTCTCCATCCACATCCATCCATCCATCTCGATCCATCTCTCTCTCTCTCACACACACACGCACGCACGCACGCACATACACACACCGCCATCCATCCATCCATCCATCCATCCATCCATCCATCCATCCATCCATCCATCCCTTTGCAGTAGGCAAACTTACTCAAATCTGAATCACTAATCTATTCCAAACTTCCTTTGACTCCTTTCACACACAAACAGCCTCTCTGCCCAAATAGCATGCAATTCCTCTGTTGGAATGAAAGACCTTGTTTGTGTTCCAGAAAGCAAAGATGTTCTGGAAAGACGATTGTTCTATTATAAGACAGAACAATCTTTCAAGATGAGTCCAGCTCGTGCTAAATTTAAGCCCCAGAACATTAAGGCTCCTGTGGTTGCCAGTCACTCTTTTTTCCCCCACTAGCTTGGCAAGCGAAGCCAAACCAAATGCAGTAGGAAAGATCATATCCCGAACATCTTTTTCTTTAGATTTTTGTTTTTTTAAATTAAGATGCAGGGGGAAAGGTTTGGCTTAAAACCACGGTGCTGGGAGCAGAAAAGATCTATCTGCTTTATTTATAGAGTTTTTTAAAATGATAAGACATAGGTGAGCATAGACCTGTAAGCAGCCTTGGTTATTGGTTAATAGGTTAGAAACTACATAAATGAATAAACACTCATCTATGTCTGCAGATAAAATATTTCCATCATAGTTGCAAGCAGCCTATTGAGTAACAGAAAACCAGAACTCAAAGAACAGCAGTAGCCATGGGGAAACCGTACCTTGGCCCACCTGTAATTTATATATACAAGCATAAACAAAATCCATTTCTGTATCTACCATCAAATCAAAAATAACCACCATCAATGTTTAAACTTTGCCCGGGGCCTGTATGCTTTGTTATTGTTTCGGAGTGCGGTCCACCAGCATTCTACTCAATGTCTAAATGCAGGATTTTGTTCAAAAAAGTTCACATACAGAAGGCTATTTAAAAAACAACAACAACCTGGACAATCTTTTCAATATTAGGCAGGTTTACCTACATTTGAGTCTATTTCTAGTTCAGTTGAACTTGATCCATGATAATCTGGAAATTATGTGGGCTCCATTTTGGTTGGCTTCATCCCTGGCAGTTCAAGATCATGTTGAGAGAAAATTGCATATTTATGTATTTACTTTATTTGTATACTTCCAATTCTTAAAGGAGATGCATGAATCTTGGGGGATTATATGTAGGGACCCCTGTTTATATGCAACTTTAAAAAAAAACCTATACAATGAATACAATCTCATTACCTTTCTGTATACATTTAGATACAGTATCTAAAGAATGCTTATGAAGAGTTGATTGTGCTTAAAAGAAATAAAGGCTGATAAATAAAGGCTGGATATAATGTTGCTTAAAAAGGCTTCTCGTGGAGCCTGGAGTCCAGTTTGAGATACTGTATGAGCAAGAAAAATGCTACAATTGAAAATTTGCAGCTAATGCAAAGTATAATATTTCAGAAGGGAGACATGGATCAGTACTGCGTTTCCTTCCAAAGGAGTCCTATACAGGTTTTTTTTTCCTATTTTCCTTAATTATTCTTGATGTTTTGCCCATTATGCCATTAGCTTCTTTGCAGTACAGAGATAAATGGCCGAGTATCTGCAAGAACAAAGTGTGAACTGAAAGCATTTAATTATTGATATCTTAGTAACTAAGGTTCTAAAATGACGTTGTCAAATCCCATAATGACTAGACAGCAAATCCATCACTTACTCCGGCCAAAAAACAAACTTGGAATGTACACAGAATCTGAGAACATGTGAAACAAGCCCATTGAATGTTGGGTTGGCTCCTTTTCCCAGAGGGTATTTAGCATTTGTTCAGCAGGTAGAATGGGGGTTCCAGTTTACAAATGTCTCCTTCTCCTCTCTTGGTTGGCTACTACAATGGAAGTTGTAGTTTTAGCACGAGGTCTAATCAGTGGCTGATCGGTGGCTGAATGGCTTAGATGCTGAGCTTGTTGATCAGAAAGGTTGGCAGTTTTGCGGCTCGAATCCCTAGCGCCATGTAATGGAGTGAGCTCCCGTTACTTTCCCTAGCTTTTGCCAACCTAGCAATTCGAAAGCATGTAAAAATACAAGTAGAGAAATAGGAACCACCTTTGGTGGGAAGGTAACACTGTCCTGAGCAGCTTCGGCATTTAGTCATGCTGCCCACATGACTACAGAGACGTCTTTGGACAGGGCTGGCTCTTTGGCTTTGAAATGGAGATGAGCACTGCCCCCTAGAGTCAGGAACAACTAGCACATATGTGCGAGGAGAACCTTTACCTTTATAATCTTCTGGCTGAAATAAAATCAATATTTTCTTGATTAGCCTATGTTATTATTTGCTTTCAGTTTTCATAAATGGCTTGATTAGTCTTTATATTATATTTAGCACACTTGCATAGAGTTCTACTTTGGATTACCCACTGATGCTAACATAGAAGACAGTGTGTTGGAGAATAGTTCAATAGATGTTCTAGATTGCGGTCTACCAGGTTGTTTCTCAAAGGAATTTTGGAGTACTTGATGTCTTAGGCAGATTAAAAGATATCTATGCAGTTTATCTCATTCCTGTGTAAACCCAGAATTGTCACTTGTAGTTGCACCCAAAATGAAAGTAGTTTCTCACAAACCAGTAGAGCACCACCCCAGTATAGGCAGGCAGGTTTGAAGCTAATTTGATCTACACTATTTCCTTTTACTGCTATCTCTTACCTACTCAGTGGCGTAGCGTGGGTTGTCAGCACCCGGGACAAGGCAAGTAATTTGCGCCCCCTAACCCCTGGATTTTAGCACTCGAGTCTCTTCCACTCCATCGCCCGCCGCAGGGCTCCCGCCCGCCGCCGCCCCCTCCTCGGCAGCGGCTGTGGCACCCGGCGGCGAGGCAACCCCTTCGCTCATCCTTCTCGGTGCCTTTCTAGCCCTCCCCCGGGGGAAGCAGCGGCATCGAGGACGGGGAGGACGCAGCATGCGGAGCGGCGGGAAAGCGAGAAACGGGAAGGGGGGAGAGGAGGGGTGCAGGAAGATCCGACGGCAGCGGGGTAGGGGAGGCAGCCGCAGCCGGCAGGTACCCGAAAGAGCTGGCCTCCCTTCGATCCGGAGAGCGGGACGCCTCTCCCGCCCTGTCAGCTACATCTCAGCGCATTCACAAGACCGCTGCTGAATCAGCTGGAACGCGCGAGCTCTCCCCACCTTCCGCCCGCCGAGCTCTCTTCCTTTTCCCTGCGATTTCCGGCCCCCTCCCGGTTTGCTGGATTCCGGATCCCCCCTCCCCCGCCCGAGAAATAATACTAATAAAAATATGAAAAATCCCCTAAGATCCTTTCCCCAAGGAAGAAGACGGGGCGACGGGGAGAAAACGCCTCCTCTTGCAGCCGCTCTTGCTTCGGGCGACGCTTCTCCGGTCCCTGCGGCGGTGGCCACATTCCCCGGCTGCCGCTGTTCCTGCCTTACTCGATCCCCTTTCCCGAAGCGACGGGGAGCTGCGAGTGCGAGCGCGCCCCCCCAGATGTTGCGCCCGGTGCGGCCCGCACCCCCTGCACCCCCCACGCTACGCCACTGTACCTACTACAGTTTTCCTTCTGTTGGTTTTTGACCATTGAAGAGCAATCTCAGTGAATTGGCCTATAAAGCAGGGGTCTCCAACCTTTGCAACTTTAAGTCTGAAGGACTTCAGCTCCCAGACTTCTCCAGCCAGCTTTGCTGGCTGGAGAAGTCTGGGAGCTGAAGTCCTTCAGACTTAAAGTTGCAAAGGTTGGAGACCCCTGCTACAAAGTGAAACCCAATATGTTGAAATTACACTGGGCATTATAGTTTAATTCAGACTTCCCGAATATATCAATATTACCCAGCTAGTCCCAGTTTTTGCAGGCTGCCTCAGAAATAAGCTGCTTTAAGACTGTTCTTTTCTTGAGCAGCAATTCCACTTTAGATAACCATGGTCCTCTAACAACCAATTGTCAGTCAAATATCATCTAAATGGAAAGTTAAATGGGATTTTTAATGCACTGATCCAAGTTTGCATTGCCACAAGTTAAAATGGTTAGTTGTTTCATCTTGGTGTGGAATTACCCACCTCCTGGTTCATAAATGGAATGTTGGTTTGGTTCCCACGTGGAATCTTAATTTTGCAGTGTGAAAGAAGAAATCAAACACAGTTTCAGCAGAGACAGCCAATGTGAGGTCCATTGCAAAATTCATGTCACGGTCTATCATGTGGCATTTGGCATAAGAGGAGAAGCTGTGTGTGTGTTTGTATATATATATATATATAAATATATATAAATATAATCTGGCTTTGGGTAAATAGCATTAAAGAGCAGCAATGGTTAATTACATCTTACGCATAATTGATGATATTGCTGTAATGCACTGGGACATCTCATCAGCATTTTCCGAAACCGGCCCTCTGAGGAAAATATTCCTGCTAAAACTCTGATTTCTTCACTTTGCTGTGCTCTAACATGTCAACATTGATGCATTTATCAGAGTTCCTTGCATGCAAATTACAATTCTCCACGACTTTGCCATCTTCACCCAAGCCAATTGCAAAGGATCTCTGGGAGGAATGATTTTCCCAGAAAAAACAACAACAACGGTGGCCTTTCTTGCTTCTCTTTTACAATACAACAAGAACATGTGTGAAATATCTGAAAATTCCTCTTTTTATCAATAATGGCTGTATTTAGAAATGCCCATTGAAATATATGGGCTGGTTCACTTGCTACTTTGGTTTTGTTTTGCATATTTGTTTTGCACTGTGTGACCATAACTTTGTTGCTTGTATCCTTACAATTGATATTGATTGTTTCCTAGTAAGATTTGATTGCTTATTCGTACCCTCTGACTATCATTAAGTGTTGCACCTTTTGATTCTTGACGAATGCATCTTGTCTTTTTATGTACACTGAGAGCATCTGCACCAAAGACAAATTCCTTGTGTGTCCAATCACACTTGGCCAATAAAGAATTCAATTCAATTCAATTCAAGTCTAGTCAGGTCTAGTCTAGTCTAGTCCATTCCAATTGCAATTCTATTCTAACTTGGACATAAGGGGAAATGTAATAAACCTAATAAATAATGCCTGAAAATGTGAATTAATTGGAGGGTTAATCTTATCAAGAGATTTATATATTATCAAGAAAGCCCATTAAGTATAGTGGTTAAGACACCAGATTAGAAACCAGAAGATTTGTGAGTTCTAGTCCTGCCTTAGGTGTGAAAAGTGCTCAGGTGACATTGAGCCTCTCGCTCCCTCCCCCTCCCCCCTGTCAACTCAATTCACAATGAGGTTGTTGTGGGAAAAATAGGAGGAGGAAGAAATATTCGGTATATTTATTACCTTGAGTCATTTATATAAAGAATAAAGGTGGGATATAAATCCATTTGTACACCCTTCTTGGGAAAAGTAATAATGCTTTTCTCAATAATTGGTTAGATGTTTGTCACCCTGAATTATTTACTTATAATTGTATAAAAATAATTAAGATGAGATAAAATATATAAATATCTTGGAAAGAGGATTAAGACTGAAGCTTTTCTCAAAAACTGGCTAAACATTGGTTGACTTTTGGCCAATATCTCAAAGATGCTTTTTTAAAAGGCAACTGGAGTTCTTCGTTTTTCATTGAAGACGCTTCTCTTCTCATCCAAGAAACTTCTCTAGTTCCTCAGAAGCTTCTTGGATGAGAAGCGAAGTGCCTTCAAGGAAAAAACCAAGAAAGTCCAGTTAACTTTTGAAAAAGCACCTCTGGGACAACCATGACCTGGATGACTGAAAATCCTCCATAGACTGTTGGCCAATATCCTCTTGTCATTGCAGAACTCAAGTGGTTGAAACGATCCAGGGAAAGGGAAAAAGAAAAGAAAAGACTTGGAAACTATTTCTTGCCCTGCAAAATTCACACTCTAATTTAGTCAGCATTAATTACTGTAGTCAAAACAATTCACCTATTTTTGTTAATGCGTCTAGCAAATTTGAAAAACAATCAGTTTATTATAAGGGAAATTGGAGTATTTTGACAGTGCCCATTAGCTGAGCAAGGTTTTCAGTGCTTTCTTCCCCATTTTTTTTCCCCTTTATAAATTTAGCAGCTTCTTTTCTTGCTTTTGGTATAATGTCATCGTGGGCTTAATGTTCCAGGTTTGAGAAAAACCCTCTACCTTGTAAAGATGGTGAAAAGTGATACCCTAAAACAGCAAAAGCTAAGAGCAAATTTAATGTGCACCTTTAATTAAAATTCTCGCATCAAACACGATTCCGTTCTTTTATGCTTTGATTAAAAAATGATTTGTTTTGTGGAGATTCTCAGTCATCCAGGTCATGGTTGTTTTTTTGTTTCATCCTTTGATAAAAAGTTTTGGAGGTCTATGATAGCTACAACCAAGGCTTCAGAGACCTCGAGCTGTGCCCCCACTGAGAAAGACTGAGACCCAAAAGGACAAATAAGTCAAATAGAAATAGCACTTAGCATTATATACTGCTTCATAGTGCTTTTACATCCCTCTCTAAGCGGTTTACATGGTCAGCATATTTTCCCCAACCATCCGGATCCTCATTTTACCCACGTCAGAAGGATGGGAGGCTGAGTCAACCTTGAGCCTGGTGAGATTTGAACTGCTAAATTGCAGGCAGCTAGCAGAAGTAGCCTGCAGTACTGCACTCTAACCACTGCGCCACCATGGCTCATTACTCCTTGTGTTTTCCTGAGGCTTTAAACATTCCAAGCTGCTAATGAGGATGCTTGCCAATGCTTCATGCTACAATTTGTAATGGAAAATGTGGTTCGTTGTACCTTGGAGTATAGACTTCCTAGTGATTTTAAGTATTGCAACTTGATGCCTGCCACGCTGGTGGGGATTGATGGGAAATGTAGTCTCAGCATATGTGAGAGGCTCCAGCTGGGGAAGCTAATCTGCACCAAAGAGCAACAACTCTCAAAAGTTTCAAACAGGAGTATTCCTCAAGTCTACTCAAGGATACTGGGAGTTGAATTGGGACTTGTGTAGGCAACACACGTACTTGCCACTGAAATATGACCATTCCTTTTTTTTTACTGGAAAGATCCTGCCAAGATCTTGTTTGTCCTTGGAAGGGGCTCTTAAAAATAAAGTGGTGAGGAAGATCAAGTCACAAGGGCTTCCACCATTTTTATTAGGTGTCCAAAAAAGGAGGACAAACAGATCTTGGCAAAATGTGGTTGCACAATATATTTTTTTGTTTGCACACACTGATTTAGATGACTAGATGTAAACTTGAAAATAATGATTAGATTTAAAATAGAAATACTATCCATCTCAAGGAGCAGATCTCAGTGACTTGTGTGGTTTCTGAACTTGGACACCAGGAGACTGCTGCTGATAGATGACTTGAAAGCTTCTCATCCCTTTTTGTTTTGAAGTCATGCATAATTCCAGCAGAGAAGTATGGTTTTCAAGGGTGGACTTTCCAAGAGAAAGAATGTAAAAAGGGCCTGCTGGGATTGAAAGGTTGGTTGACAGAAGACTGGCCCCATTTCTTCATGCACACTTTGGCTTCGACAATAGCTTGCAGTGACCTCGTGCTCACTGTCTCCAAGCATTTCTGTTTGTCTGTCAATGAAAACTCAGATGTTCAAAAAAAAGGAGGGAAGATTTGGATATGGATAAGTGGATCACTTGGACCTTCCATCCATCCATCCATCCATCCATCCATCCATCCATCCATCCATCCATCCATCCATCAATCCATAGTTGTGTATATAAAATTACAGTGGTACCTCAACTGCTTTGCAACACATCAAATGTAGTACTCAACTCATTTTGATGCAAAACGTTTGTCCCAGTACTCATTGTTTGTTTGATACTCAATGCAAAATCAGAAGTTGTTGATGTTGATTGCCTTATGACTTCCTACATTAATACTTATGTAAAACAATTGTTTCGGTGCTCATCATTTTTGGTACTCATTGCACCTCCCAGAACCAATGAACGATGAGTACTGAGGTATCACTGTAGCTTCCAAAGCAATTGAAAAGCATTAAACCCAGTGTAATTAGAGATGGGTCTCTTTATCTTTTGGACAGCATCCAAGACCTTCCTATAATGGGGCAAACCAAGTTGTGAGCAGAGCTGGGGTGTAGTTGATGTCAGCCCATGGAAAGCAGATAATGAATTCTCTTTTTTGTGCCCATAATTACATGGATTTTACTTCTTTTCTATCAGATATATTAATGCCCTGACTTTCTATTGCATTATTTATTTATTTATTTATTTATTTATTTATTTATTTATTTATTTATTTATTTATTTATTTATTTATTTATTTATTTATTTATTTATTTATTTATTTATTTTATTCAATTTATACCCCGCCCTTCTCCAAACGGACCCAGGGCATTTAATTGCATTCATTTGCAATTAAAAACACTCAAAAGTAGTGTAGGTAAAACATGTTGGTTTTCAAAGGAGATGAGCGCACAAAGGAATCCTCAACCCGATAGGTCAGATGCTTGCAGTAGTAATAAAGATGAAGAAGGTGCTAGAATCACCTTGATGATATTTTTTAGCCTGGATTTGAAACATCTGCGGGAAAGGAAACATCTTCAAGGTCAGAGAACACCAAGAACCTCATAGTTTAGCCCTGAGCTACACCATTGGCTCATTCATTCATTCATTTAATTTTGTGAAGCACGTATAAGATAACAGATATAAGTATAAACATGATTATGAATACAGGAAATGGATACAAACAAGTGGGGGGCAGTAGGGCAGACCTCTTAGGAATGGGGCGAGGTCAACAGTAGACAGTCTAAGGTTAAAGTTTTTGGGGTTTGGGGCAGAAACCACAGAGTCAGGCAGTGCATTCTAGGCATTGATTATTCTGTTGCTGAAGTTGTATTTTCTGCAGTCTACTTAGGAGAGGTTTTACCTTAAGTTTGTATCTATCGTGTGCTCGTGTATTGCATAAAATACATCATTTTAGCCAGGATTCCCCCCCCCCCCCAAAGCACAGCTTTTCAAAGAAGGAAGTTTTATAAGGAACTCTAATACAGAAAGTTTAAAAATCCCGCTGAATCCAGGCAGGGCATTTAGGTGAGTCAAAATAGCTTTTTGGAACGTAGCCATATGCTATAGTTGGAGATTAATCTTCCATTACAGTGGCACTTTTAGAATAATCATTACCCTCTCTAATAGCAAGTTCGGCCAGTTGAGTGCCAACCGAATTGCTATTGAAACGGAGCCATGGAGGCTCAGCTCTCCTTCACTTTGCAGAAATTTAAATTTTTTCTCTCTTCAAGAGAAGAAAAAAGCAATTATGGAGGCAGCTCCTCCCAAGGAAATAGTGGCTAAATAACTGAGAACGTTTAATGACTACAGCAGGAGGTTGAAATAGGACTGCAAATAACCAGATACATTTGGCTATGGAGATTCTCATTCTGTATTTATTTAATTTTATTAGATTTATACCCCGCCCTTCTCCTTGTAAGGACCCAGGGCGGCGCACAGGCAATATTAAAAACCATACAAAATTACAAAATACATTGTTAAAAAACTATTAAATTAAATCCCGTGTATTTCTTAGCAGACTTATTTCAAAGTCCTATTGTGATAATAAAAGATATAAATATAATCAAAGAGAAATAAAAGATCTAAAATGACTCCTGCATGCAAACTTAAGCTTCTGGAGGAAAAGCGGCATATACATGTACAAATAAAACATGAGAGCTTTTAAGCACCATCTTTTGCTGAATTGTGTATTTAAGAATTATTATATAAATTGTCCCAATTCTTCTTACCTGTAGAGAACACCTTCTCTCCACTAGGTGGTTCAACTGACTATTCATCCTAGATTCATCCTAGAATCCAAAGATTTGTGCTCTAAAACACAAATTCTATTCTATTTCTATTTCTAAAATGTCTTTAATAGACTTCCAAAGTTAAATAAATTGGGATTAGGCATTAAGAGTTGTTAACCTAATCCTACGTAGCTTCTTCTCTGGTAACATTATTTTAAAATCTGGTAACAATTTTAATTTGGTTTTTAGCGCAGGATTTTATTGGAATAAGTTTTTTAAAACTTTTTACATGTTTTTGTATGTATTTTAATATTCCTGTGCGCCGCCCTGGGTCCGTTTGGAGAAGGGCGGGGTATAAATATAATAAATAAATAATAAATAAATAAATAAACACTGCACTACTAACCAGAGTATACAAAGTATTTGCTAGACAATTCCCAAATACTGCTCATTTATCTGGAACCCACACTGCACATCAGACATTAACACAATTGAACGAGTCCAGAGGTATTTCACGAGAAAAGTCCTCCACTCCTCTGCTCGCAACAGAACCCCTTATGACACCAGACTTGAAATTTTGGGCTTAGACAACTTAGAACTACACCACCTTCCATTTCACCTAAGTGTAGTACTTATAATTATCTGCTACAACGTCCTACCTGTCAATGACTATTTCAGTTTCAACCACAACAATACATGAGCACACAATAGATACAAACTTAAGATAAACTGTACCAAACTCGATTGCAGAAAATACGACTTCAGCAACAGAGTGGGTCAATACTTGGAATGCATTAACTGACTCTGTGGTTTCTTCCCTAAACTCCACAACTTTAACCTTAGACTATCTACTGTTAACCTCACCCCATTCCTAAGAGGTCTGTAAAGGGGGCGTGCATAAGCGCACCAAGGTGCCTATCGTCCCTGTCTTAACAACCTCATTCGTATCCATTTCATATATTCATAATCTTGTATATATTTATATCTATTAGAGATAATTATCACAGCTCCTGTTAAGAGGTCCCTTTAAGGGGAGGAGACTCAACGTCATCCCTCTATCTATTATAGATAGATATATCTATAGATATATATATAGATAGATATATCTATAGATAGTTATATCTATTATCTTATACACGCTTGGCTAAATAAATAAATAAATAAATAAATAAATAAATAAATAAATAAATAAATAAAGAAAGAAAGAAAGAAAGAAAGAAAGAAAGAAAGAAAGAAAGAAAGAAATAAGATTACAACCCTGGTCCTTGGTTGGTTGGTTGGTTGGTTCATTGACTGGATGTTACGGCCATTGATACTTTCATTTATTTCAGTGGATCAGGCTGGCAACTTGTTTGCACAAAATGCTTGAATATGTTTATATAATTAACCAATACAAGTCTGCTTTATAGATGAAAAAAGATATTGCGTTGGTTTCTTGGTATGGTTACCAGGAAGGGAGCACCCTACAGCAGTCCTGTGGGCAGTGAAATTGATGTGGACAATTTTGTGGACTGGAAATTGCTGTCAATAGCTTTTGGGAGGAGAAGGGCAATGGAAGAGGGGCTGGCAATAAAAAAACAAGCAGGGACGTACTCCATGCAGGGGTGGTCAGTGGAAGGTTTTGTTTTCTTTTGAATGCGGGTTTTGGGGAACTTCTTTTTGAGGAGCCCTGGCTGCTCTCTCGAGCTTGCTTGTTTTCTTGCAGATGTTTCATTACCCACGCCAGGTAACCATCATCAATGTCCTTGATGACGTTTGGGGTAATGTGGTATTTGCAAGAAAACAAGCAAGCTCAGAGAGCACCCAAGGATCCCTCAAATCAACTCTGAGCTATGCATAATTCTCCTTTATTATAACTTCTCCCCCACACCCACCTGAAAATAACACATTACATCAGTTTGGGGTCTTTCCCATAGTTTTCCCCCCCCAAATGGCAGCCAATCAAGCCATTAGTAAGGCTATTGTCTTACTAATCTGTTGGAAGAGAGACTAAAAGCAGGTTTGAAATTTGGGACAAGGAGCGGCTGTGGGAAAACAGGTTGCTCACTTGTAAAACAGATGGGTGGAATGGATGGCTGTT
>CM077658.1:15711073-15713573 GCA_039707465.1 Rhabdophis nuchalis
GCCGTTTTCATGCATAATTTGGTTTCCAGAAGTGGCTTAAAGGCAGCGTTTTCAAATTGACTACTGTTTCTATCAGGTTAGGATTGGATGCAGACGGCTGGAGGGGAGGCGTGGACAGGGAAAGGAATAGAAGAGAAGATTTGGAACTTGGGGGCGATGAATCCCTGAACATCTGTTGCATATTTTCACCCAAAAATCAGTTCCATCCTGGTCTTCCATCCATTAAATCGCAATATTTTACATTTGGAAGGAAAAAAAAATTCCCATCAAGATTCAGAGTTAAAATCTGTATTTAAAATTCCTACATGCACAGGAAAGCAATGGATTTTCACTCACCTGAACCCCGTGTAACTATTTCAGAAGATTTGGAAAAGTTTGAACCCTGGTTTGCATTAAAACAATCTTGACATTTACACACTTACCCAAGAAGAGTGAAATTCCCATTCAATATGTCTCAGAAGCCATTAAAAAAAACCCTTTCGGCATCTTTGACGTTAACTCAGTTTTTGGATGCTAATCCTCGGAAAGGCAGTAATGTAAGCATTGATGGTTTAATTGTATGATTGTATAATTATATAGGGACATGGTGGCTCAGGGGCTAAGATGCTGAGCTTGTCAATTAGAAAGGTCGGCAGTTCGGCGGTTGGAGTCCCTAGCGCCGCATAATGGAGTGAGCTCCTGTTATTTGTCCCAGCTTCTGCCAACCTAGCAGTTCGAAAGCAAGTAGAAAATAGGGACCACCTTTGGTGGGAAGGTAACAGGGTTCCATGCACTTTTGGCATTTAGTGATGCTGCCCACATGACCACGGAGACGTCTTCAGACAGTGCTGGCTCTTCAGCTTTGAGATGAGCACCGCCTCCTAGAGTTCAGGAACAATTGGCACATATGTGTGAGGGGAACTTTTACCTTTACCTTTATAGACAGCCTGGTCATTATAGAGAATACTACTTTATACCATTTTCTTCACCACAGAGCCCTTTTAAATACCTTTTGTGGCCCCCTCAAAACTTAAGATTTAAATCATAACATTTCTTCAAGCCTTCATGGGTTGAGAACCACTACTGTATACAAATCAGTAATATGATGGGAGGATGATTTGGGACAATGGTGGTTTTTTTTCCTGGCCATCCCAACACCAGTTATTTATGGAAAATCAAGAGACAAAAGCAGGATTCTGTTTGTCTCAGAAGACTGTTGATTTTCAGCTCTTGTGGCTGGCCCTGATTGATATTTGTGGCCTCAGGCAGTATGAACTCTCCTTACTGCGCCCTGATTTTTATGAGAACGATCACGTGAAGCTTATGTTTAGTTGTTTTTGTTAAATCTGCCCTTTACATCTCCTTGTGGATCTTGTATTCTGTATTTAAGCCTTGGGGCACATAGTTTCTTGACAATTGATATTTGACAAGTGATCTCAGGACTTTGGGTTATATAGAGCACTTTAAAAAAATCCTTGTATGAGCGACTGTTGACCTGGTAGGGAGCTGTCTTCAAGATTTCATTTCCTTTAGATCAGCTGTTTTCAAACACTTTGGACTCAAAATCCCTTTATGTTCTTAAAAATGACCGAAGACCCCAAAGAGCCTTGGTTGATATCTATCAATATTTTACTGCTTTAGAAATTAAAACTGAGAACTGTATTTATTTTGTTGGAAGAAATGCCCTTCTGGGTTCAGTTCCAACTGGAACTGAACCAACTGGGGAGAAAGACACTGGAAACATGGTGGCTGCTTAGAAAGATGGTTTTAATGGTGGATGGGACCCCATGGTTTGAGGTCCTGGGGAAAAAAGCGATCACATGCCTTGGAGCTCCTGGGTGAAAAAAAGAAGAGATACTGAGATTCTCTGGGTTTTATGCCCTCTCTGGGCTTTGCATTTTCTGGGGCACAGGAAGAGTATCCTGATTGGTTTCTGTCAGAGGTCATAGCAAGCTTTGTAGGTTGTTGTGCGGTAAGTTTGGTTGAAATTTGGTGGGTACAATGAAGGGCAATGAAATTGGGTAGTTCTTTGTTATGTATAATAGACTGATTGGGGCCTTAATGGCACATCGACAAAGGTGGTGGGACTATGAAGAGTGAGTCTTCTTTCCTGCCTAAAAACATGTTTCTCCATTTCTCACCCAGGGAAATATAATATTAATAATAATAATAATCTTTATTGTCATTATACCAAAAATATATTCTCCCTTTTTAATATTTCCTAAGATGTTTCATTCTTCTAGGAGAGGGTTAGGTGCTAACTTCCTATAATTTGACTCTCTGGACAACCTAAAAAGATCTCAGGAACCTTTAGAGGTCCACGGATCACACTTTTGAGAACCATCAATATAGACCAGACATGGGCAACTGCGCCAACTTTATAACCTGTGGACTTCAACTCCCAGAATTCCTGAGCCAGCCATGAAAACTAGTTTCTGTTCATAGTACATGGCAGATCTTCAGGGCCCTCCAAACCTTTCCCAGAACTAAGCCTAAATCCCCCACTCTCTTTTCTTTCATG
>CM077658.1:15718573-15868573 GCA_039707465.1 Rhabdophis nuchalis
TTTTCTTTATTGGGCAAGGGATGTGGTTTCATTTTGCTTTTGATGGAATGAATGAAAATAATATTTGCTCTTTGCAGTTCCATACAGCAGCTGGGAAAGTGAGTATTACTGCCCAGTCAAAATGTGAGAAAGAAGGAAAGGAAAGGAAGGGATGGAAAGGAAAGGGAAAGGAAAGGAAAGGAAAGGAAGGAGGGAAAGAAAAGGGGAAAAAGGAAGAGGAAGACAAGGAAGCTCCCAAAACAAGATATTTTTTTTAATTGGGCATGAAATGAAAGGAGGGAGAGGCAAGGGAAGAGACAGGTATAGGAGAAGAAAGGAAAGTAAGCATAGGATAGGATAGAATTGGATATCATAAGATAACATAAGATAAGATAACCTCCAGATCATATATTGATGAGATTTTATTGTTGTGGGGGGCATGTTTTAACTTGACCGTTCTCTATACTCTCTTTTTTTTTTTGAAGAGGGAGAAATTCAGATTTATCAGAAATACAAATGAAATAGTGAAAATGGACTGTTTCAGCTGACTGCAAGAAAGGGGCTTTTGATAACTGGTGGGCTTGCATTTGGGAAAGGGAATTGTGCCTGCTGCGTTCCTTCTACCGAGATGTGGGGACAGCTTCGCTCATGATGCAGCTTTTTCCTCTAGGTGCTGCAGTGTTGGCAGTGTGAGTTATACAAGCCCCTTTCCCAAACTGTTTAAGTTCCACCCCATGAACTGACATACTAAGGAGCATGAAAATATCTCATTAGAAGACAGGCAGCTGAGAGAACGAGGTTTATAACCTAGAGCAAGGCGAGAAGAGAGAGGCACACATGTGCGTGCATGTGTACACACACACACACACACACACACACACACACACACACACACACACACACACACACACAGAAAGATTACAGCCAGACAATAGAACAGTATGGGAACACTTACATTCCGTACAAGGAATCTTCCCAGGGGGATGTGCGCAACCCTATTGGTGGATTAATAACATGTACTCTACGATGATTATACACCTTTTATTTTGCAGTTTGCAATGTAGCCAGCAGGTGTGTCTCTCATAGAAAGCAACCTGATGCATGGGGGGGGGGAGTTCTATTCTCCATTGCGGGGCTCTGTAGCATCCTTGGCAAGAATGAATGATGCAGTTCAGAAACCAAAGCAAATAAAATTCTGTTGTATATGGAGGAGAGTCAGTCTCTCTGTCTCTGTTTCTGTGTGTGTGTGTGTCACTCTGCTTCTCTCTGTCTGTCTCTGTCTCTCTCTCTCTCTGTGTCTCTCTCTGTGTGTGTGTCTGCCTCTCTCTTCCTTCCACCTTGATCTTAGGTCCAACACAACTGTCCTGTTGCAATAAATGAAGAGCTGCTACTGGGCCATTATTGTTTGCTCTCCTACCTCCAAATCACTCAGTGGGAGTCCTTTCTATTTGGGGGAGGCAGAGAAGAGTGATAAAATGATGAGTCAGTCTCTCCCGTCGGGGCCCTTTACTCATTTCCAAAACTCTATGCTACAACACATCCTGACATTCATCAAGTGCCCAAGCCCTCCACCACAGCTACAGAAAGTCAATGAAGGTTTATGTGTTACTGGGAGTTTCTCAAGAGCCTTGGCAATGATTGACTGCCTTCGCCATCCCAGCAGCGCCTCGGCAAATAATAAGACGTAGCAAATCAGCAAAAGGGGTGGGAAATGGGAGAGCCAAATGTATATTCTTTGCTCTCAGGGCTGGCTTCGGTTGCAGACCTGTTTGCTTATGCACAGGAAACTAAGCAACTTTCAGAAACCAGAGTTTTAGGATGCCAAGGCAATGGGTGATGATAATGAAGATGATGCTTTTATGTGCATATGTATACTTCCTTTTCTTTCAGGGCATTTAGCCCGCTTTTCCAATGGAGAAACCATCTTTGTGTCATTGCAATTAATCATAAAGGCAGGCCGCTCAATAATTGTTGAGCGAGCATATTTTATTATGCAGTTTCGGTCCTAACTCCCCACTTAGAATTTTGCAATTTTTTAAAGCATTAATTGCGGTGTGGACATTTTGTTGCAAAATTCAGTCTGATGCCGAACAGCCAGAACAAAACGAGGAAAATGAGAAACGGTCTTCATCTGATAGCGTAAAGGCTACTACAGCTGCTACAAATACTCAGCAGGTTGACAGTTGAAATATGCATCCGAATACATTAGATAAGGCTCTGTTTAGATGGAGATGGAACGATTGTGTCTTAATTTTGATGTTTGTCAGATGCTTCTTCTTCTCTCAAAGTTAACACAAGTAGCTATGAGAGCCTCTAGTGGTATGTACTAAATAAGGGAAAAGGTCATTTGTATGACTTGTGCAACTTTCGGCTTGTATTTAGCTATTTCTGGAGGTTACAATCTCTAGCCACTCTGATTGTGGCCTTTAAAAAAAGAAATTGTTTCTATCTATCTATCTATCTATCTATCTATCTATCTATCTATCTATCTATCTATCTATCTATCTATCTATCTATCTATCTATCTATCTATCATTATCTATCTATCTATCTATCTATCTATCTGTCTGTCTGTCTGTCTGTCTGTCTGTCTGTCTGTCTGTCTGTCTGTCTGTCTATCTATCATTATCTATCTATCTATCTATCTATCTATCTATCTATCTATCTATCTATCTATCTATCTATCATTATCTATCTATCTATCTATCTATCTATCTATCTATCTATCTATCTATCTATCTATCTATCATCTATCTAACTATCTATCTGTCTATCTATCTATATTCAATGGTATCTATCTATCTATCTATCAATCTATCTATCTATCTATCTATCTATCTATCTATCTATCTATCTATCTATCTATCTATCTATCATCTATCTAACTATCTATCTGTCTATCTATCTATCTATCTTCAATGGTATCTATCTATCTATCTATCTATCTATCTATCTATCTATCTATCTATCTATCATTATCTATCTATCTATCTATCTATCTATCTATCTATCTATCTATCTATCTATCTATCTATCTATCTGTCTATCTATCTATCTTCAATGGTATCTATCTATCTATCTATCTATCTATCTATCTATCTATCTATCTATCTATCTATCTATCTATCTATCTATCTATCTATCTATCTATCTATCTATCTATCTATCTATCTATCTATCTATCTATCTATCTAGTATCCCGGCTTTTCATCAGATTCAGCTTTCCAATGGTCAATGATCGGAAATGGGGAGTGGCAGCGTCATGCAAAGAAAGTTGAACTGTGTGTTGGTATCATTATGTAAACAAGGCATCTGGGTGTGTGGATGTCTGTGTAAGTCCATAGAGAGGCAGAGGTTCATCCAGAGTCCTAGTCTAGTTATCTTATGCTTTGCTGTACATAGTTATGTGAGCTTTTCTTCTCAACTTTCAATTCGCTACTTCTCTTTCTAAAATGTTTGGGCAATACCACCATCCTCTTTTGCATTTCATGGCTCAGCCAGCTACTCTAGTTATTTGTGTCTTGATTTTGGTGAATGTAAATCTACGCCTCGTGCTAGTTCTGATTAGGGAATCCAATGTTTCTTAAAGAAACATAAAATTATCTTCTTTCGGGGGTGTTGAATTTTGAGGTTGTACCAAGTTACTTCATCTGCATTTGTTTTGTATCTCTTTTCTTGGTTGACTTGTATGAGGGGTTCTTTCCTAGTAGGACATGAATGTATTCGCTCTCTATTAAATGTGAGTTGCTTCTGGTTTGGCTGAACTGGTAGTAGCATTGTGGCATTTTCTGAACATGGGCTCCAGCATGAGGCTGAAAGCTCAGAAGGCAAAACCTCTGGTCCCAGTGACCAACTCAGATTGGATCTTGCAACATTATCTTGGGACACATATATTCACGTTCATTTGTGAATCTTAGATAGTCATCGAAACCTTTGTTCTGAATTGTTATCCCTTAACCTTCTTACATTTTTTTTTCTTCCACTGTCATCTGACTTTCAATTCTTCCATATCTACTACTCACTGGCACGTTCCCTGATTTCTTTCCTCCTCCTTGTCTTGTTTGCTTAATGTAGATTTTATGCCCTCCGGGCATCACATCTGTGCTGTGTAGCACCTGGCATATTATTGGCACTAAATAATTGTTAAGTAGTAGAAGTAGCAGTGAATGAAGCACACTTTCAGATTAGATTTGCGCAGCTAAGCATCTCTATTTGTTTCAGCGAGAATAAACACAAGAGTTCAGGCTAATCTGCCTTTGATCCAAATTACCTGTTGTGAACCTTTATTTTTCATTACTTCACATGTGATTATGTACCTCTATTAAGTTTGAAGCCGAAAGAAATGAGCTCAGGTAAATTAGAGAAGTCTCAACTCAGCCAAGTTTCCTGATGGATTTTTGCAGCTTTCCGAGTAGTAACATCATTCAAAGTTGTCTGCCTCCCTAACAAAAGGGTGCACATCTATCAGAACAGCACAATTATGTGCTCAGGGAACTGTTTGTGACAAGTATCAAACTGGGACTGCTATTGAAAAGGAGCAGAATTCTGCAAACTAGATTGTTTCTAGCTTGCACTTAAATCAGGGGCATCATTACCTTGTGTGAGGACCTGCTTCAGGATACGGTAGCGTGAGGATGGGTCTTCAGATAGTTGTACTCTACAGAGATAAATCAAGGCAGAAGTTGCACACCAGAAGGCTAGAGCTGCACTCAGCAGAATGGAGAGATGAAGATGTAAATGCAGTGGAATTACTTATCACATTGTCATCTAAGAATGTAACCCATAAGCATTAAACTCTTTCTTTCTTTCTTTCTTTCTTTCTTTCTTTCTTTCTTTCTTTCTTTCTTTCTTTCTTTCTTTCTTTCTTTCTTTCTCAAACATGTACAAGATAACAAGTATAGGTATGAACAAAGCAGGGCTGGGTTACTGCTGGTTTTACTACTGGTTTGCAATGCGCGTGCACCAGACCCGCACTGCGCATGTGTCCACTGTTTCATGTAAATTGTTCTGTGCACATGTGCAGAACAATTTACAGTGAACTGCGCATGGGCAGTCACTGAAATCCAAAATGGCGGTGGCTCAATAGCAGCAAGAGAACCGGTTCAGGGGCGTGGCAGGTCTGGGTTGTTGCCGATTTTGCAACACAGGGCTGACTTCCCCTACCGGTTCAGCCAAACCGGTCTGAACCAGCTGCAACCCACCTCTGGAATAAAGGAAGTAAATACAGATAAATGGGGACAGTAGGCACGCTGGTGCACTTATGCACACCCCCTTTACTACTTATGCACCACCACCCTTATCACAATACAAAATCATTCATTCTCATACTTGGCATTTTTCTTTAGCATTCTTAACCTTAACCTATGAGAATGGGGGCACGGTGGCCTAACTAAGTTTGAGCCTCAAGCACCGTGTGATGGGGTGAGCTCCTCTTCCCGCCTTAGCTCCTATCAATTACACAGTTCAAAAGCATGCCAATACAATTAGATAAATAGATACCACTTTGGTGGGAAGGTAAAATGTTCCAGCCTCGGTGTATAGTCATGATGGCCATATGACCACAGAAACTTCTTCAGACAATGTTGATTCTCTTACTAGGAAATGGAGATGAGCACTGGCCCTTAAAGATGGACACAAATGGACAGGAGAAAACTTTTACCTTTTTTATAGCTCAGAGAGGTCTTATACAGGCTTTTGATGCATCATGCCAATTGCAGTCCATGTATCATCCTTGATGATCCTCTGAGTTTCTTCATCTCAGGGACTAAAGAAAATGCTTTTCCGTTGAAGTTTAAATAATCTAAGTATTCCCTCTGACCAAATAATCTTTCCTGCTTTTAAATGACAAATGCCCTGATAAGTTCACCCAGGAATGTTCAACCTTTAACCCATGCAATAAACATGAGCATGGCACAAAGTAAAAAATGTGGTGGAAGATCCATGCATATCCTTGTGGGAAATTTCACATACATTTGGAGAATGTATTGGAAGTCTACCAAACAATCAACTGTTCCACCTTTTGTGTTGTTGGTGCTGCTGCTTCTGGGATTTGCAATTAAGCAGTATTTTGTTTCAATGTGAAAGATATGTTATGGTGGAATGCAAAAATAAAATCTGCTCCATCTCACCTTACTTTGATTGTAGCACATTGCTACTTTCTGTGGGCTTTAAGTGTTTGTGTTGTCTTTGTATATTTGTTCATTGCCTGTCAGAAATGAATGGCAACTTGTGTGGCACTATGTCTATCTACTGCTAATTCCATGGGGGTCTTCTGCCTGATTTTCTGCAGACAATCCATTTGAATCTTTAGAAAGAGCTATTAGTCAGAGATTCTCCTGCTTCTTACTGCTGCTGCTGCTGCTGCTGCTGCTGCTGCTGCTACTACTACTACTACTACTACTACTACTACTACTACTACTACCACCACCAGCACCATTACCACTACTTTTATAACCAATTTAGTTGTATGCATGATGTACAATGACAATAAAGGCTATACTACATTACTACTATTATAAACTTTCTGGAAGTAGCAATCTTACCAGCAACTGCTGGATTTTTCTCTGTTCCCTTCAGGAGTTTATCTGCAGACATAATATGTTCCCTAGACTGCCAGCTTTACATCTGTCTATTCCAGTGGTGGGATTCAATTATTTTTTACTACCGGTTCTGTGGGCGTGGCTTCGTGGGCATCGCAAGGAGAGGATACCGTAAAATCTCCATTCCCTCCCCACTTCAGGGGAAGGTTATTGCAAAATCCCCATTCCCTCCTGATCAGCTGGGACTTGGGAGGCAGAGAATAGATGGGGGGTGGGGCCAGTCAGAGGTGGTATCTACTGGTTCTCCGAACTACTCAAAATTTCCACTACTGGTTCTCCAGAACTGGTGAGAACCTGCTGAATACTACTTCTGGTCTACTCTATCCTCTGAAACCTTCACTGCTAATTCTGGTGTGGCTTCATTAAAATCCAAGGCATCACACCTGTGATTTTGTTTTCTTTGTGGCCTCGTACACCATTTCTGACTCTAGATTCGAGCTTTTGTCTGCCAGTTGGTTAAATCCACTCTTACCCATTGTTCCATTCCGTTGTTGCCCGGTGTCCTGAACAATACGACTCTTGGTCACCAGCCGCCGTTGTCAAAGATAATCTGCTGGTCACATCTGCATGTCAGCGGCAGCCATAGAGAAGAAACCCCCGAGTCTGTCAGAGTGTGAGGCGAAGGCATTAGCGGTTTCAATTCTGCTTTATTTCCCACTTGAAATGGAGGAAAACAGACAAAAAACAAATAAGAAAGCTAAACAGTTGCGTGAGAGCTAGCAATTTGCCGAGGAGCCAGTGACAGACACTGTATTATCATAATTGTCTCTTCTACATGATAGGACAGAAAAATAATAATGTCATTTTATTTATAGACGGGGTGTCCCCTTTATGAGAGTCAAGCAAGTTTCTGCCAACTGGAGTAGGTCAAATGACATCTTTTGATCAGGCCTGTCCAAAGAGATCAAAGATGAATGGCAGGTAATGGATAGCCAATGACAAACCAAATCTAAAACAGAAATAAGACTGCCAATTACTCATTAAAGGCTTACCTAACCAAGGCAGGCTGCTTGACATGTTACCCGATCACCTAAATCAACTGAGCGTAGGTGCTAAAATTGTGTATTATCATTGGAAATGGCTATTATTTCCTGCCTAACATTTCTGTTAAAGCTTTGTTTGTCTGACCAGGCATCTCGGGGAAAGGAGAGAAAAAAAACCCTGCTCCTTCTGGCGAGATTCTTAGGAGTTTGTGAACATTACGATGGGCACCAAAGATTTTCATTAATGATATTTAATAAGAATGTTATCTTTTTGCCCCTGATGAGAACATGCCTCTTCTTGCCCTGAATTTTCCTTTCTCCAAGATGGCCATCTCTGTCCAAATTTGAAGCCCATTTTTCAACCAGTTCAATTTTCAGAAGGAAGCAGAGATGTAGACCTCCGTGAGATATATTTGTTTAATGGATCCGTCGTAAAATTGTTAATTTAAACTGAGAAAATATTAGTGCTAATATAAGTAGTCCTTGACTTAGGTAAAAGTAAAGGTTCCTCTCGCACATCTGTGCTAGTTGTTCCATTTTAGATGGCTTATTAATTTTTTTTACTTTTAATTTGGTGATAGCCGAGGCTTCTGGAGGCCTGCTTTGAAATAGGACGCATAGAATTCAAGCGGCATTATTCCTGGGGAAATGTGTACAGCAGTGGTGGGTTTCTGCTACTCGCGAGAGCTGGTTGGTGAAATTTAGAGAACCGGTGAGAGGGGGTTCCACCGGCGTACCTGGAAGTAAATCTGGCCCGCTGCTGCCAGTGACCCAACGGGAAGGAAAGGACAGGAAAGTAAAGGAAGGAAGAAAGGAAGGAAGGAAGGAAGGAAAGAAAGAAAGAAAGAAAGAAAGAAAGAAAGAAAGAAAGAAAGAAAGAATGTATCATCACAATTGAGTCCAAAATTTTGGTTGCTAAGCAAGAGCATTGTTAAATGAGTTTCACCACATTTTAAAAGGTGGCCACTCCCACCCTGTCACATGACTGCCAAGCCACGCCCACAAAATTGGCCACACCTACAGAGTAGGTTCTAAAAAATTTGAAACCCACCACTGGTGTACAGGGCAACAATCTTAATGTATTTTATCTGACTGGATTTTATTCTTTATTTACCCTCCATAAAAAGCTGAGGTAAAAGAAAAAGTGCCTCTCAACCAGAAACATCAGAAATACTATGCCTGCTCAGGCAACAATATAAATTATGTAAAATTCAGAACGGTTTTGTGGGGATGGTTTTGTAGGGGAAAGGCAGAAAATGAGATGATATGTGAGATATCTGAGAACCAAGAGTGAGGACAGACATGGGCATTTATAAGCAGAGAAGAGTCACCTTCTTCTCATGAGAAGGCCCACACACCTTCTGCTCTGTTCACTCACACTATTTGCCCTCAGTAGTTAAGAGGGCAAGAAGCCTGTTATGGCATTAAGGAGAGGCTTTTGGCAGTAAAATTATGGCCTTTGCAAGTCTGCACTAAAAAATATGGATTCGTTAGTGTACAAGTAATTAGTGTATAGGTGCTCGTTGACTTACAATTGTTCATTTAGTAACTGAAGAAGTTACAAGAGCACCGAACAAAGTCAATTACAATTTTCACACTTACAACTAGTGGTGGGATGCAACCAATTTGGTGAGCGCGCACTTTGCACACACAATCACCATTCAAAGGCTGACCTTTTTAAGCTTCAAAACTTACCCTCTATGTCAGCACCTGATGTGCAGCAATCCTCTGCATCACGCAAATCAGCTGAGCTAAAAAACAGGGAACAGGACAGGAAAGCACAGGGTGATGATGATGATGATGATGTGGTCGATACCTAGGATGCTGGCAGCAATCCGTATCAACCCTCAGTGCCAGTCAATAATATTTGTGATACATTTTTAAATGTTCAGTTGACTGAATTTCATGTTTAATGAATAAAAGTATAACAACAACAACTTTTGTTTACAGGGTTAGAGTCAGGAGATAGATAGGGAGAAGAGTTTTTTGAAATTACAGAAATTTCACTTTATGCCATCTCTGTCTTCTGATATACTTTTCTACTTTATAAAATAATTACTTTTCTTTACATTAACTTCTACTAGCTGAACATTTTGGTCATTTAATGCAGGGGTCTCCAACCTTTGCAACTTTAAGTCTGAAGGACTTCAGCTCCCAGACTTCTCCAGCCAGCTTTGCTGGGAGCTGAAGTCCTTCAGACTTTATTTATTATTATTTTTTATTTTTCAAATTTATATACCGCCCTATTTTCCGTGGTAGGACTCAGGGCAATGCACAGAAAAAGTAAAAACCACAGCACATACCTATAATATAAAATGGAATTAAATAGTAAAATCTGTGCTAAGAAAAATTAAGACCACTAAAATTAACTTTAAAATTAAACCCTTAATCTATACCAGGCCGGCCAGATGGAAAAAATGCGTTTTTAAGTTGCAAAGGTTGGAGACCCCTGATTTAATGTATTGCAGCACTTCATTTCTTTGTGGATTTGCAGCAAAAACAATGAAGAGTCCTGTGACTCTTACAGGTGTGCACATTTATTGTCGCATAAACTGGTTGCACTCTACTTTGTCACGCTGCCTCATTTTATATTTATGAATCTGTGATGAAATTTAAATAGTTTTTAAAATCTGGATTTAACTGTAGATGTTGTGTTTGTAAGACACATGACTCAGAAGAGTGATGAGTGAACATACAAAGAGGCAGTCTGAACGAGAAGTGATTTCCCCCCACTTTTATTGAAACATATATAATATTATATTCTTGAAATATCTTTGTATTCTAATTTCTGTTTGGAAGATGATCTACTATTCCTAGACTCTTTTTTCTGCCCCCACCTTCCTCATGGTTCCATTCAGTCTACATTCTCTTGATAGCCTAAATAACATATTTAGAAGCATAATTAGTTATAATTAGAAGCAAACAAACACAATTTATGCAGGGTAATTGATTATAAAAGATTAACAGGTAGCAGTTGCATTGGGAAATACCTCAATTCAGAATTTAATCACAATTGGTTTGCTTCAGTTTTTTTGGTGTGTGTGTGTGTCTAGACAAAAACACAGCCGCACCCTGATCAGGTAGTTTGGCCAGGGGGAAATAGTTCTTCTCAATCTGTCAACTCAGGTTCACCTGGTACGCCAGTTGCGTCCCTTTCTGGACTGGGGCGCCCTCCGCACAGTCACTCAAGCACTCGTGACATCTCGCCTTGACTATTGCAACGCTCTCTACATGGGGCTCCCCTTGAGGTGCATCCGAAGGCTCCAGTTAGTCCAGAACGTGGCCGCGCAGGGGATTTTAGGAACATCTCGAAGTTCCCATGTAACACCTCTCCTGCGCGAGCTGGACTGTCTACCGGTGGCCTTCCGGGTGCGCTTCAAGGTGCTTGTTACCATCTTTAAATCGCTCCATGGCTCAGGGCCTAGTTACTTGCGGGACTGCCTCCTGCCACATACCTCCCACCGACCGATTCGCTCCCACAGAGAGGACCTTCTCAGGGCGCCGACTGCCAGTCAATGCCGACTGGTGACGCCCAGGAACAGGGCCTTCTCTGTGGCGGGGCCCGCCCTCTGGAACGACCTCCCCCCCAAACTCCGCACCATCACCGACCTTCCCCTCTTCTGCCGCTCACTTAAGACACTTCTTTTCCAGCAAGCTGGACTGGCGTAGAACTTGAATTTTAGAACAATAGAGCCTCAGCCAAGTTAGATAGGTTTTTTAATGGGATTTTAGCACAGGTTTTCTATTTAATTTCTTTTTAACTTTTGTATATTGTTATTTATTGTATATTTTAATGTCCTGTGTACCGCCCAGAGTCCGTCTCGATGGAGATTGGTGCGGTTAACAAACCGAATAAATAAATAAAATAAATAAATAAACTCCTACTAAATTCCTCCTGTTTTAAAGCCAGGCATTGTCATAGAAGAATGACAAAGTCTAAGATCCAGTTGCTACAATTCTTGATAAACTCAGTATTGGAGTTTAATTTTCCCCAAAATCCCAAACCTCAAATCACAATGTAATTGATTTCTCAGACATTCAGATGCTGTTCTCAACTCAACATATATTCAGAGATATATTATAACATAAGGTAAAGGTTTCCCTCGCACATATGTGCTAGTTCCTGACTCTAGGGGGAGGTGTTCATCTCCGTTTCAAAGCCGAAGAGCCAGCACTGTCTGAAGACGTCTCCATGGTCATGTGACTGGCATGACTAAACGCCAAAGGGGCACAAAATGCTGTTACCTTCCCACCAAAGGTGGTGCCTACTTTTCTACTTGCATTTTTACATGCTTTCCAACTAGGTTGGCAGAAGCTGGGACAAGTAACGGGAGCTCACTTCATTAGGCGGAGCTAAGGATTCGAACTGTCGAACTGACAACCTTTCTAATCAACAAGCTTAGCATTTTATTTATTTATTTATTTATTTATTTATTTATTTTATTAAATTTATACCTCGCCCTTCTCCAAACGGACCCAGGGTGGCGCACAGGAACATTAAAATACATACAAAAATACATAAAAAATTTAAAAAACTTATTCGATAAAAACCCTGCGCTAAAATCAGATTAAAATTCCCAAAATTTAAAACTATCTAAAAGTCCTTTTGGGGTTACGCTAGGTCGGCTAGATGGAACAAATGTGTCTTTAGACACTTGCGGAAGAGGCGGAGGTCGGAGATGATGCGAAGTTCAGGGGGTAAGTCGTTCCAAAGGGCAGGGCCCGCCACAGAGAAGGCTCTCCCCCTGGGTGTCGCCAGTCGGCATTGTCCGGCAGACGGCACCCTGAGAAGGCCCTCTCTGTGGGAGCGTATCGGTCTTAGGGATGTATGGGGCAGGAGACGGTCTCGCATGTAACTAGGTCCCGAGCCATGGAGCGCTTTGAAGATGGTCATCAGAACCTTGAAGCGCACCCAAAAGGCCACAGGAAGCCAGTGCAGCTCGCGCAGGATCGGTGTTATATGGGAGCATCTAGAGGCTCCCGTAATCACCCGCGCGGCTGCATTCTGGACTAACTGTAGCTTTCGAGTGCACCTCAAGGGAAGCCCCATGTAGAGAGCACTGAGCCATTGCGTCCCGACTACTATAGCATAACATTGGATAAAATTTCAGAGCTGTGAACAGCTGGGAGCTGTTCCCAGGGGGATAGGTGATAAGTGGGATAGGCACACCATCTCAACGATTAGTGTTTTCAGATGCATGCTTAACACATAACCCCAACACTCATCATGTCCCAGAGTGCAAAAATGTAAGAATAGTCTAACATACTACAACGAAATAGAGAATTAAAGAAAATACATGTAATTGTAGAGATGACCAGGCTGAGCCCAAGGGATGGGTCAAATGCAGCAACAGCCTTGAATCACTTCATGCTCACAAGAATTTAAGTCCAGTCCACCTTGAATTCATTCTTCCGTTTGGAAGAATGTCCGTTTGGAGAAGGGAGGGACTTCTCCGGGTGCCGTCAGCGGGACTTTGTCAGCGGGCGACACCCAGGGGAAGGGCTCTCTCTGTGGCGGGCCCAGCCCTCTGGAACGACCTCCCCCCCGATATTAGGACCACCACGGACCTCCGCTCCTTCCGTCTTAAATTGAAAACACACTTTTTCTGCCTTGCCGGCCTGGGATAGCTATTCCTCTGTTTTTAGGGTTTATTGGGGATTTTTAGTTAGATAGTTTTAATGGGTATTTTAGCACAGGTTACTTAATTTAATCTATTTTTAATGAAATATGTATATAGCTATTGTTCTTATTTCTCCTGTGCACCGCCCCGAGTCCCTGTGGGGAGAGGGTGCGGTTTATAAGAAATAAATTATTATTATTATTATTATTATTCTAATCTTATCTCCCACTAATTTCCTTTGGCCACTAATAGTTCAGATTCTTGTAGAGAGCTTAACCTTACAATAAATCTTTATATCCATGTGAACTGTCTGGATCTCCTGATTTTCCTGGGGCTTGACACAAATTTCATCATGTCATTTGGATACAGGCACTTTGATTTAGATGGGAGACACCTCTCTCTCTCTCTCTCTCTCTCTTTCTCTCTCTCTCTCTCTCTCTCTCTCTCTCTCTCTCTCTCTCTCTCTCCATCTCCTTCACCTTTTCCTTCTCCATCTCCTTCATCTCCTTCTCCATCCTTCCTTTGTACTCACCAATCCGAAATGCTGAATATAATAATCTGAAATAATCTGTCAGCAGATTACAATTTGGTTTAATTTTAATGTGGCTAACTTAAGATGGTTGTATAGTAAATTTATGCAACTGATCACAGTTATTAAATTTCTGCATCTGCAAAAGAAGCAATCAAACCTCTTATTATGGTTGCTGTGAGTGAATGTTAAATGTCAAGGAGTTACCAGTGCGCTGCAGGGAAGCACGTTACAGTTAAAGATGCATAAAATATCAGCACTTTTTTAATGCTTGTGCATTCAACAAAGACTCCCATCCTAATTAACTGGTATGGAAATAAATAATTTTTACAAACTACCTTAGAAACAGATTTTTTTCCCCTCCTCCCATCAAAGTCTACTGCTCTACAGAAATAGCCATGCTGTTGCATAGATGTTTTTTTTCTTCTTAATTTGCAGATGCAATGAAATATTCAAGCCTCACACAGATTTTGAAAACACCATTATAAACCCAATGCCCTTCTGCTAAAAGTGTAATATTGTGTGATCAGTCTGATGATTATTCTTGAGGTCTGGATCCTTGAAAAACGATTTCCTTCCCCCCCTTCTTCCTCCCCCCCCCTGGTTTTCCAAAAGATGGAAATATTGTGAAGCTACTGTAATTTGAAAGATACTCTCCACCTATTTATAGCCTCCATTCTTTCTCCATATCGTCCATATGTTGATATCATGCTATTTTCTCTTAATCCATTAAAAAAAAGGAAAGCATGAAAATTCAAATTGTGGACTTATGACCACAATGGAACCCAAAATTTCTGTTGTTGATTGAGATATTTGTTAAGCGAATTTTGCCCCATTTTATGACCTTTCTTGCCACAATTGTTAAGTGAATTTCTGTAGTTAAGTTAATAACATGGTTATTTAGAGAATCTGGCTTCTCCATTGATTTTCGTTAGTAATAGTTTTAATTATTTTTTCATAAACACAAATGGTACAAATTTCACAGAAAGCCACATCAGAGCACATCGAAGAGCCATCTTCCCTTATGAGTTACCAATTTTTAAGAATCTATTAATTTAGCGCTAATTTCTATAAGTTTCTTCAGCTTCTCCATTGATTTTGCTCGTCAGAAGGTTGCAAAAGGTGATCACATGATCCCTGGACACTGCAATTGTCATAAATATGAGTCAGTTGCCAAGCATCGGAATTTGATCAGGTGACCATGGGGATGTTGCAATGGTCATAAGTGTGAAAAACAGTCATAACTCACTTTTTTCATTGCCATTGCAACTTCGAATGGTCACTAAAGGAAATTGTGTAAGTCGGGAATTGCCTTACCTTTCACATATAGGTTTAACAATATATTCTTTATATTGCTAACAACATTGTTGTGTGTGTTTTTGAGCTGAAACTTATGACGTGGCACACTTGGGAGATTTAAAACCAATGAATATAAAATAGTGTTCTGTAAAGTCAAGGAAGGGATGCAGTGTATAAGTGGCTAAGACACTGAGCTTGTCGATCAGAAGGTCGGCAGTTCAGCGGTTTGAATCCCTAGTGCCACGTAATGGAGTGAGCTCCCGTTACTTGTCCCAGCTTCCTTATATTCCAGCCATGCATTACTACAAGGAAAACCACAGCTTTAACTATATCTTGTTAATGTATCATTACAATAAAGTAGTCTGTTTGGTCCTGCCCCCTGTGTGGTCTATCTCAGAAGGCTGATAACTTTCATCTTCTTATGAAATTTACGCCCAGGAAGATTCACTGGTTTCTTCAATCTCTTCCATCTCTTTTTCACTTTAGCTTGCTTGGTAGTATTGTGTCTCTTCTTATGTTCTCTGCTGTCAATATTGTGTATGCTCTTGGAAGCAGAAACCTTTATTTGGCAGGGCGGGGGGAACCGTACTTTCCATAACACATTATATAATTACCCCCTTATAACAGTGTGCAGCATAGCAACAAGAAACTCAACATCCTCCAGCAAAGATGCCTTTGCTGGATTCTCTATTTTGACCACGTTGCTAATGAAGAAGGGCTCCAAAAGGGTTTTCCCTGCAAATTACATCACATAGTTGCATCCAGAAAATTCTAATGCGCATATACTCCATATGGTGAATAATCGAATTCCTAAGATGGCAATGAGATTTCTCCCCTGACCAAGAGAATCCCCTCAAAGGATCCCCTCAAAATTCAAGCCATTTGGAAAATTTGGGATTGTGCTGAAATGGATAGATTAACCTTAAAAATTAAAGATAAAGAAGACTCGAAACATTATCGGACACGGAATACATTTTACGAATGGATAGAGAGAAGAGGTAGAAATCAGAGGCAACGTAAGTTTGTGAGTGTCAATAATTGTTAGTATGGAAAAGAAAGGTGTATAAAACTATGACTATAGTAAAGGAAGAAATTGTAAATAGGGTAATGTAAGTAGAAATTTAGTTAAAGCTCTTTTTCTTACTCTTATTATAACACTATAATTACTGTTATTATATTATTGTATCCTATTGTATCCTATTGCATCGGCTGGGGGGGTTGGGGGTGGGAGGCACCGTTTTGCGGTGGTTCTCCTCCTACCTCTCTGGCCGATCGCAATTTGTGTTGGCAGGACAGCAGAGGTCGACCCAGAGACCCCTCACATGCGGGGTGCTTCAGGGGTCGGTCCTCTCGCCTCTCCTGATTAATGCATACATGAAGCCGCTGGGTGAGATCATCCGTGGTTTTGGGGTAGAGTACCACCTTTATGCTGACGACACCCAGCTGTATATATCTACCCCAAACCACCCCAATGATGCCGTAGCGGTGATGTGCCAGTGCCTGGAAGCCGTGCGGATCTGGATGGGAAGTAACGGACTCAGGCTCAACCCGACCAAGACCGAGTGGCTGTGGTTTCCGGCTGCCCGTTTCAACCAGCTCACTCCAACGCTGGCCATAGGGGGCGAACATCTTGCCCCTGTGGATGGGGCGCGCAATTTGGGTGTCCTCCTGGATACCCGGCTGTCCATGGAAGATCAAGTGACAGCCGTGGCCAGGAGGGCGTTTTACCAGGTTCGCCTGGTTCGCCAATTGCGCCCCCTATTGGATCGGGACGCCCTTCGCACAGTCACTCACGCGCTCGTGACATCCCGACTGGACTATTGTAACTCTCTCTACATGGGGCTTCCCTTGAGGTGCACCTGGAGACTTCAGCTAGTCCAGAACGCAGCCGCGCGAGCAATTATGGGTACCACAAGGTATACCCATGTAACACCGCTCTTGCGCGAGCTGCACTGGCTGCCTGTTGTCTTCCGGGTGCGCTTCAAGGTATTAATTATCATCTTTAAAGCGCTCCATGGCTCGGGACCTAGCTATCTGCGGGATCGGATCCTGCCTCATACATACATCCTCACGGCCGATTCGCTCCCACAGAGAGGGACTTCTCCGGGTGCCGTCCACTAGACTCTGTCAGCGGGCGACACCCAGGGGAAGGGCTCTCTCTGTGGCGGGCCCAGCCCTCTGGAACGACCTCCCCCCCGACATTAGGACCACCACGGACCTCCGCTCCTTCCGTCTTAAACTAAAAACACACTTCTTCTGCCTTGCCGGCAGGGGTAGTTACTCCTCTGTTTTGGGTTTATTGGGGATTTTTAGTTTAGTTAGTTTTAATGGGTATTTTAGCACAGGTATTGTTTAATTTATTTTTAATATGAAATTTTGTATATAGTTATTGTTTTTATTCTCCCTGTGCACCGCCCCGAGTCCCTGTGGGGAGAGGGTGCGGTTTATAAGTATTAAAATTATTATTATTATTATTATTATTATTATTATTATTATTATTGTTATTGTTATTGTTATTGTTATTGTTATTGTTATTGTTATTGTTATTGTTATTGTTATAGTTACTAGCTTGTGTGTTAAGATTTACTGTTAACTTTTCTTTGGCTTTGCATTGTTTGTAATTGTTATCTAATCTAATCAAGGAGAGAACTAATCAAGGAGAGAAGCAACTTAGAACTAAGGAGAAATTTCCTGACAGTTAGAACAATTAACCTCTGGAACAGCTTGCCTCCAGAAGTTGTGAATGCCCCAACCCTGGAAGTCTTTAAAAAGATGTTAGATAGCCATTTGTCTGAAATGGACTAGAAGACCTACAATGTCCCTTCCAACTCTGCTATTGTATTATTGAATTGTATTGTATTATCCTGACATGTCACTGTCTTTTCAATTAAAATAATAAATGATTGAATGATTGAATGAATGAATGCATGAATGCATGAATTCCCAAGATGACAATGCGATAGATTTCCCCCCCCCCCCCCAACCAAGAGGACCCCTTCAAAATACAGGGCATTCATAGGCAACTTAAAGACTTTATACATCACATGAGAATATGCTGACCTACTTGCCCCCAAATTGAAAATACTGTAGGTTCCTGCTGCCCAATATGCTACATAGTACAGGAGGATCTAATGCAGTGATTCCCAATGTGTGTGTGTGTGTGGGGGGGGGATTTGATTTTTAATGGGGCCAATTTGAACCTTGTTTAAACTAAGCTAATGGCCTTTTAGGCTTCCCCCACCTGAGTAGAGTTCACTTTTTGAGTAAAGCAAGAATTATATGTCACAGGGGGGACATCAGGATTTTAGAGATGCCTAGATGGGCCATGACCCACTGCTCTAATGCCAATGCTAATGTTAATAACAGTGTAATAACAAGGACAATCATTGTGAGTGTGTGGAGGGCAATTGTCATTATTGCAGGCCACTGTAATTTCGTAAAGTGGACTCAACTCAAGAGTAGACTTGTGTGTGACACCATCAACATTTAAGGATGCTTTGAAAGATTCTTCACGCCAAAGAAAAAGGAAAGGGGGAAAAATCCAGTAGAGCATTAAGGAGTTTGCTTCTGAAATGTGTTTAATGTAAATATGCTGTCAGATACCCTTCAAGTAATTGACAAGAGCAGATGATTAGCAGTGTTCTCAATACTGTTTTTGCATAATCTCACATTTTGACAGTTCTCTTCAGCGTCTCTTTATTGTCAGTGCTCTGCAATCAGGAATATTTTTTCTTTTCCTTGACAACATTTACTTTGTCATTATAAATCTTGTAAATGGTCATTTAACTTGTTCGGTGTGCATGTACAACTCTCAATAGGAACACATTTGCAGTATCTTTCTTTGTGGGGAAGAAACTGTCAGGGAACAAAAAAAAAACCTTGCTACTCTCAAAAGAAAGTAGGTTAATATCATTGTTAAAAATAAGAATGAGAAAGGAAGAGAGAAACTGTACCCCTTTGATAATTATGTATGTTCAGCGTATTCCAATCTGATTTAAAAGTAGCTATATTTGCGACTGAAACGGAGAGTTATTTATGGAGTAGTGTGCAAGTCATCAGTGGACTTCCTCTAGTTTCTGAACTTTGGGTAACCAAAATTATTAGCTGATTACATGGCAGGTCACTCAACTTAAGGAGTCATCCACATTTATTGGACATTGGGGTGGTATCATCCATCATAATGGATTTCATTGTCAGAGAGACAGGTGACAAAGCACTGAGTCTGGTAACATCAATTCTTTGTTCAGAAGAGTTGTAGCCACAACAGTGTATAACAAATCCGCAAAGTTTGCATAAAAGAAACAATCAATTAGATCTGGGTCATTTTTTTAAATGTCTACAGGGCTAGGGTTAGGATGCAAAGAAAAAAAATCTGCTGTGAACTCCCCGTGGTGTCAGGAAGGGCATCAGGTCAGTAAATGCTTAATTCCATCCAGTCACTCTGACTCTATCCCCAATTAAGGAACAACAAGGGTCATAAAAGGGGAAGTTTTTTTAGGGTTAGGGTTAGATCTATAGAGAAAGTTATGTACAAAAATTTGTACAGTGTGAAATACTGTCTGTGGCTTTGAGAATCTTTGCAACATTAACATGGGTTGAATTGGCTCTTTGGCTCCCCCTCCATTCAAATCTGGAACTGACCAGAAGTCCAGTTTCCCCACCATAGAGTCTCCTCCTAGCGTGGCATTCTTTTTCCTCTGCTGACCGGACATCCAGTTCTCCCACCATAGCATCCTTTTTCCTCTACCTCTCCTAATTGAAAGCCCTGTCAATTGTGGAGCCAACCAGTGACAGAGAGCCACAACAGAGGGACGGAAGAGCCACATGCGGCTTCAGAGACGCAGGTTGCTGACCCATGGGCTATGCTAACTATGCGACCCTACATTTGTAGCCCTGTCCTGTAGTTAGGATTCAACTGTTTAACCCAGGATGTTGTAAATAGTTGAGTTTTGAAGACAGATTTGAAGGCAAGGAACAAAGTGACCTTACATACATGGTTAAGGGTCGCAATCCTATGGTGTCGTATTCTTAATTCGTAGCATACCCATTGTGCAACCAGTCAATATGATAAACTTTCAGCTTTACTTGAATCATTGGCCTTCTTTCTTCAGCTCTCTTTAATCTATCTCCATGGATTTCCAGCTCATATAGATTTGGTCAGTGACAAGGGTTAGAGTAGTCTTGTAGAACATTTACTTGTAGCAGTGAAAAAGCACACATTCATCAAGGGATTAAGTCGATCCAATTGCACTGGAGATCAATGGGATGCTTACGTGATCCCTCTTAGGCGCCAAGGTTTTTCAACTTCTTTTGGTGAGAATTCACAGACACCCGTGCATTTCTCCACCTTAAAGCCATTTATCTCAGAATGTCAAATTGCAATAATTAACCATTATTGATCTTAAATTCAATTAACTTCATTAACTCAGGTCATGATGAGGGTGTTTGCAAGGAAAAGGCATTTGACAATTGCCTTTTTCTTATGTGACATTGAAGTGATAAACTATTCTCTTCATATGCTGTGTTTGGGACATACATTTTCAAAATTAGCCAAACTCTGGCGGGTACCTTCTTAAGGACCATTCCTGGTTATCCGTAAAGGGAGCACATATGATGGTTCTACTTGATTTTCCCATTGGTGGGACTTGAGCAGTAGGCATTTAGTAACCAAATTCAGCCCCTCACGTTTATGCAGTACACTGAATCATCAATTCACCAAACAGATGAATTGATGATTCAGCTTTACTCTAGGCCTCATAACAATGTCAGTTGAGACGAATACTGACCAGTCTTAATATATTCCACATATCAGAGGTGGTATTCATCAGGTTCTGATCAGTTCTAGGCAACCGGTAGCAGAAATTTTAGTTGACTTGAATGACCTTGTTCCTCTCATGGTAACATGTAGGACGTCCATTTCTTCAGCTAGGAACGAAAGTTGCTTCTTTATTTTTGTCTCCATTATCTTCATCAGAAACAGAGGGATAATTGGCAGCACACCTTTGTTTGGTGAAGGGAACCCAAATTTCATGACATGTTTAATTGATTACTTTGCCTCTGTCTTTCGAGTTTTGGCTTTGCTGTTCAAAACTTGGCAGCAGTGAGATAGTTTAAGAAGGAAAATGGCTTGATGACCATGTTTGATTGAATGGTTGGAAAAACCCTAAAGTTTCTTTGGAACACCTGCTTGCTCTGTGAAGGTGTCAGGGTTCCAAAGAAATAAGACTCCTCAAAGTTCCATTTTATTAGAGGTGTCATATTGGCCCATCTGGGGAAACCCGAATCTGAAAGTTTCCAGGTTTTCCCCACCCAAATGAAAGTCCAAGTCCCTACCCAGCACCCACATGTCCATCACATGGCCCAATCAGGCACCGTCCCAACTGGAGATGCCTCCCAGTCACACCCCTTCCAGGTGCAGGGCAAGCTGTCCTTGACTCTCTGAGAAAGGAATGTTAATATATATCTCCCATACTACATATATCCACCCTCCCATTTCCCCACAGCATTAAATGTGGCAGGCCTGAAGGCCCAATGCAAAAGATGGTTTCCAGGCCTGACAGAAGAGTTACAACCATTAGGAGCTATTTGAGACATAGTGAGAATGACATAGTGAGAACTTTAATATATGGATCTACTTACCCTTGTTCAAGTTGACTGGAAGTCTAGTATTTGTCTCTCATGGGTGAATAAATATTTCCATCTCCAGACTCAACATTTAACCACTAATGTTGGGATTCAGTCATTTGAACACTAACCTATCAATTAACAGAATAACACAGAAAACAGAATTGGAAAGGGACCTTGGAGGTCTTCTAGTCTAACCCGTGCTGAAGCAGGAAACCGTATACCATTTCAGACATACGACTGTCCAGGCTCTTTTTAACACCCTCCAGTGTTGGAGTCTCCACAACTTCTGGAAGCAAGTCATTCCACTAATTAAAGTTAAGGTTAGGGTTAGAATTGGGAGGGGGGGGGTTGGTTAGTTGTCGTTCAAAGTTCATAGTTTTGGTAACAAATTTTGGTTATTCCTTCTTCAGAACCATGTCAAATGGAAGTCTTGTTGACAAGTGCATGGTAGGAACGAAGGAAACTGTCTGATGATCATTCAAACTTCATTTTTTTAATGGTTAAATTTGTATCCAGTTTTTTGGTAGGGCATCCCTGTGCAGTTTATATGCCCCCAACCCCCATTTTTTAAATTCCAGACTAACAACTCAGCCTAAGCCAGTGAAAAAGGTGTCTAAGGCACTGACCTTGTTGATCAGAAAGTTTGGCAGTTCGGCAGTTTGAATCCCTAGCGCCACATAACGGAGTGAGCTCCTGTTACTTGTCCCAGCTTCTGCCAACCTAGCAGTTCAAAAGCACCTAAAAATGCAAGTAGAAAAATAGGCACCACCTTTGGTGGGAAGGTAACAGCGTTCCGTGCGCCTTTGGCATTTAGTCATGCCGGCCACATGACCACGAAGCGTCTTCGGACAGCGCTGGCTCTTCAGCTTTGAAACGGAGATGAGCACCACCCTCCAGAGTTGGGAACGACTAGCACATATGTGCTAGGGGGACCTTTACCTCATTCAATGAATATAGTTGAGCAGAGTTGTAACCTTCTCAATAGGTCCTAGGAAAAAAGCCGATTTCAAGAGGAAAAAAAAACATGACCTAATTAGATGATTGTGAGTGGGTGTGCAAGGCCACGTTAGCCTTGATTTCCATGGATAAATGCTGGCAACGGATTTTCATCAGGATGTAGTTTCTTTGTTTACCGCTTCTAAATGTCACATCACGGGGCCAAGTTTTAAAGAATATCTTTAGGTGCTTCCAAGAGGCTAATTTTGACGAGACAACATTTGTGTAATTAGCAAATGCACAAACAGCGTTTTAAAGGTGAACCGAAGACATGTTCTTTCTCAGAGTGAATTAGGGGGGTAGGGTCCGTATGAACAAATAGGGTGCTTTAAGCTTTGTTCTTCCTGCAGTTAGCAAGGGACGTTCTTCGCACGGAGGGGAGGTTTCACTTGCACCAAAGGAAATTGAAATGGAAAAATTGCCCTCCCCTTTCACTCTTCACATCCAGATGTTCCAATCTCTGGATAAAATGGAATTTGCTTGTTTGTTTAGATGTGTACACCCACCCTGCTCCTCACAGTGACTCCGACTGGTGAACAAACTTGAAATCAGAAACCACAGAATAAATGACCATTAAACATTCACCAGATGAGGGTAGAAACCACAAAATCACACCATTTAAACAGCCATTTATGCAACTGCTAATTTGTTAAAGGTACACGATTGTTCCCTACAATATGCCAACTATTTTCTCTTAAACAATACACCCACCTCCTTCTTGTTACTAGTGGTTGTTTTGTATCACCTGTTGCAAACAGCTGTTGTTTGATAAACATAGGCAGTAAAACCATTTGCAAAGGATTTTAGATTTCAGCTGCTGGTTAACGTGGGTCTGTTGCCTTTATAATCCCTGGGTTAAAATCAATTAATTCTACCCAAGAGGTAACTTTTTAGTCTTATATAGAACAAGCTTTTTGTCAAGAGCCAGGGAAATCAGGAAACCAGGCAGTTTGAATGAATGTAAAGGTTTATTGCAAGCTTAAGCTCTCTACAAGAATCTGAACTACTAATGGTCAAAGCAAATTGGTGGTAGATAAGAATCAATGGGATTCACGGTGGACTGAACTTAGATCTTTTGCGGGCACAGTGAGATTCGTGACTGGTGACATTTTTGACCTTTCCCTCAGGCTCAGCCTGGTCATCTCCTATACTTCTGTTAGTATATCTGAATTACATTTAAATCATTGTGTATTTTAGGTTAGTGAGTATAAGCCACTGAAAAAAACTCCAAACAATTGTTCAGCAGAAGCTTGTACTAAGCGTAGTACACAAAATTATCTGCTACAATGTCCTACCTGTCAATGACTACTTCAATGACTACATGAGCACACAATAGATGCAAACTCAAGGTCAACCGCTGCAAACTCGATTGCAGAAAATACGACTTCAGCAACAGAGTGGTCAATGCCTGGAATGCACTACTTGACTCTGTTTTTACATCCTCAAACCCCCAAAACTTTAACCTTAAACTATCTACTGTCAACCTCACCTCATTCCTAAGAGGTCTGTAAGGGGTGTGCATGAGTGTACCAGTGTGCCTACTGTCCCTGTCCTACTGTCCCCATTTATTTGTACCCATTTCCTGTGTTCTTATTCATGTTTATTCTTTCCTGTTATCTTGTACATGAGTGATAAACTAACTAACTAACTAACTAACTAACTAACTAACTAACTAACTAACTAACTAACTACCTAACTAACTAAACATCTAGGCCAAAAAGAGACCTGGAATTGATAGTCAAACAAAACATGATCAATCTCTTTGATGGCTAAGCCACTGCATATACAGTGATACGGCAGGGGATGGAAGCACCCACATTTGATCACGGAATCCAACAACTCAGGTCTCGCTCTAAGTCTATCTTAAGAATTGTATTAAAATCATTGATCTTGGAAGCTCTGCTCCACTGTTGGTTTTTACTCTCTCTCACACACACACACGCCCCGCCACACACACTTCTGTTTTGGATTTGCTTAGGAGCCACAATTGCCGGCCCCATAAACCACAACTGAATTCACAAAGAGATAGTAGAAAACAACACGCTGTATTTTCTGGAGACAGGAGACCTTCACAAAATCCCCCAGCCAAATACACTTTTTTGAAATGAACAATGAGTGATACACGGCACCCTTTCATCCACTTTAATCAGTTAGCATGTATGGCCTGTGGCACAAATTCTCAACCGACTCCAAATCTCACCAGCTCGTGGAAATTGATGGTGCAAGGAGTGCAGAGTCCTCAATTTGAGCCAGAAAGAAAAAAAAGCTAGTCCGAGGATTTAGTCACTAAATCAGTTCATAAGTGCTTGCTTGGGCTTTGTAAAAAAAAAAAAAAAAAGTAATAAAAGGGAAAATAGAACTTTTAAGGAAATCCACAATTAGAAAAAGAGTCTTTTCTACTACGGTTGGAAAAGGAACTCAAACTTTTAGGTAATGGGTTCAGTAAAAGTGATCTAAATGGTAGGGCCATATTGTTCCACAGAATTATGGAGGATTTGTTGTGAATTATCCGTTTGTTCCTTTTTCTCCTTAATTGCTAGTGTTAGTCTATTCGTTTCTGCACATTCTAATATTTTCCTAATCACTTTCTCTTCAGTAGGAATCTCTTCACTTTTCCAACTGTGCAAATACAATTCTAGCTGCTGTTAATACATGAATAATTGAATATATATTTTCTTTGTTATAAGTTGCAGGCAAGATCCCCACCATAAATATAGAATTTCATTGACTCTTAATTAGGATAAATTCAGTGCTGACTATTAATTGACAGAAGATTCTTGTGTATGGGCCAAAAATAATAAACCCTTTGTGCTTAAACTCGGTGAGTGATCCTGGTACTTTGTACCTGGCAGCATTTATGGAATTAAAAAAATAGGTTTCCTGAAGTTCTCAGAGAACACTTAAAAAAAAAGAAGCCCAAAGCTAACAATGAAAGAAGATAAGAAGATTTTTTTGATCCTGAGACCAGTGAAACCACACTCATAGATTAAGACTGAAGGCGAATTACTGTTCCTTCAACAGAGAAACTTTGCACAGTTACAGATACAAGATAATCCAATAATTTGATACAATTAGGATGTGATAAGCATCAGGCACGCATTCCCTAGCCATGTATTCAAGCCCTATCAAATGTGAAGGGAATGCTAATATACCATTAGAGTGGTGTGTATTTAAGAAACTGCATCTCCATTCTTTGCAATAAATGATAAAACCTTCCAGAAATAGCTTTTGTATCATGTTGCCCAAAGTGTTGTGTTTTCTAGCTGCAATTCGGCAGTTCAAATCTCACCAGGCTCAAGGCTGACTTAGCCTTCCATCCTTCCGAGGTGGGTAAACTGAGGACCCAGATTGTTGGGGGCAAGAGGCTGACTCTGTAAACCGCTTAGAGCGGGATGTAAAAGCACTGTGAAGCAGTACATAAGTGCTTTTGCTATTGCTATGGAAGGCGGTTTTCGTATTTAGTGACAACTTTTCAAATAGTGAGTCGTCAACTATTGTTTTGCGCAAGGAGATACGCAGGGGTAGGTTTCAAATTTTTTAGCAAGGGGTTCTTTGCACAGTTGCTGGGTGGGCGTGGCCATGGTGGGCGTGACCTGGTTGGCCTCCTGCAACATAGCAAGGTGGGGGAACAGGGTGTTTTTGCCCTCCTTGGGGCAAAAGACTCAAGAAAAGCCTCCAGGAGGGTGAAAATGGCCTCGCTAGGCTCCAGAGGTTCTCTGGAGGCTGGAAACGGGCCCATTTCTGGCCTTCCCTAACTTCTGGTAGGCCCATTTTTTTCCATCCCTGATCCTCCATACATGCCCGGAACGTACCTGCATCCAAAACGGGCCGTGTGGAGACTCCTGGGAGGGGTGGGGTGGCTGGGGCCAGCCAGGAGTGGGATTTGGGGGATCTCTGAACTCCACAGAATCTTAGCTAGAGGTTCTCCCTGCGGACCCCCCAGCAGCCCACCCCTGACATATATGTGCGAGCTCTCTGAATCAGGATGGATTCAAGCAAGGGAATATGAATGCATTTAGTTTTTGTAATATATGCATACCAAAGAATAGAATATAAAGAATGGGGAAATCAGTACTTGTTGATTTGCAAAGGGAAGGCAAGTGATTTGGAAAATTCTTGTATTCTAGGTGGTTGGCAATAAAGTTGTTTGCGTTAGCTATTTCCGAGTGGCTCTGGTTGCTGACATTTGCACACATTACATGAAGACTAGCAAGGCTCGTACACCATGAGCAGGAATATACAATGCCATTTCTATCCTTAGCCCATTTTTTCCCCTGGTCCTTGCTTTTTTTCATCCCATTCCCCACCGCCCCCCAATTTAATCTGTTTTCAGAAAGCCTGTTCATACGCACAGGGAAACCAGATTCCCTTAACAACCGTGTTGCTAACTTCACAAATGCAGTGATTCACTTAACAACTGTAACCAGAAAGGCCATAAAATGCGGCAAAACTCACTTAACAAGAGTTTCACTTAACCTCAGCCATTTTGAGCTCAATTGTGGTCGTACATCAAGGACCACTTGTATATTGGTTTGGGAAGGGCAAATCAGATACGTTTGCAGGTGGAGAAGAGCTTCAGTAACAACATGGTCTAGAGCAGTGATGGCGAACCTATGGCACGGGTGCCACAGGTGGCACGCGGAACCATTTCTTAGAGCACGCGAAGCATTGCCCTGTCAGCTGCAGCGTGCTTGTGTGCGCTGGCCAGCTGATTTAGGCCTTCTTTTGAGGCTGTTTTTCGCCCTCTGGAGGCTTCAGGGAAGCTCCTGAAACCTCTGGAGGTGGGGAGGGGAGGCTGTTTTCACCCTCCCCAGGCTCCTAGAAAGCCTCTGGAGCCTGGGGAGGGCGAAAAAAGCACGCCAAAAGCAGGGGGGTCACACACATTGCATTATAGGTGTGGCACGCCCATGCACGGCCCCCCTTGCGCTCCCCCTGCGCTCCCCCCGCTTTTGGCACGCGAGCCGAAAAAGGTTAGCCATCCCTGGTCTAGAGCCTTTAGTTCTTTGAAATAACCCAGTAGTTGTGCAATGCCGTAATATAGTTCGGCTTTTCCGTTGCTTGAATCAAAGTACAGCCTAGTACCTTATACAGTACACGAATCTGTCGGGACCCCCACTGTAGCTTACAGTGAAGAAATATTGACAAAATAGTCTAAAGAGCAAACACTTTGACATTTGTAATGTCCACTGGAAGACCTTGTGTATATTTATCCTGGAAGAATAGGAGCAGAATATCAATTTTTTTTTTACCAGTTTTACAGCAGAGTCGTTCTGTTTGTCTTACTCAATGTCAAAAAGTCTTTGCAACGGACATGAAGTCATAGAGAAGTCGATTATCCCCTTTCCCCATAATACTTTTCTCTCAGTAAATTAATTAAAAAAAATGGGAGAAGTCACCGGATGCAGCAGGTTTTGCTTTAAGAAATGTTATTCCCCAAATTTCCAAATGCCACAAGGATAGTTTTTATAATAATAATAATAATCTTTATTGTCATTGTAATAAGATTGTAATAAAATTACAATGAAAATTTTATAACTGTAAGTTGAAAAGCATTTTGCACAAGCTCAAACATTTTTTCCCCTTTTGCCCACTAATGGGTGAAGTTGGAAGGAATTTTCAATATTTAAAACAAAAAATCTACAGAATCTGTCAATGGAGTCTGTCCTGAATTTTGCTATTCATGGGCCCCAATTTAACCAGGAAAATTATAAAACAAATTCCAGAATTATATCTAAACTCACATCTAGAATGTTTATAGCATTTTTATTTTTATTTTTTGGAGCTTCTTCCTTTATTAGTTTTATCGTTTATTTGTTAAACCACTTTAATCTAGCTGCCCATTTCGCAAACAAGCAACTCTAGATGGGGTATGAGAACTAAAAACAATTAAAAAGTACGTTAGAAAGTATAAAATCCAGGTTTGTATATACTTATAAAACAGTACAAAAAAGTGTGCTTATATACCATTGCATCAAAAAAGTTAAAAATGTTTTATTTTCTGTTCAGTGTATTTTTCCAATTCCAGAATTTTCTCAAGCTAAGAGCCAAATGTTATTTATAAGTTGCCTATCCTACAGAACTAACAATTGTGGCCTGTAAGATCCTGTTTGTGAGGCAGTGGCTCAGTGACTAAGATGCTGAGCTTGTCGTTCAGAAAGGTCGGCAGTTCAGCAGTTTAAATCCCTAGCGCCGCATAATGGAGGGAGCTCCCGTTACTTGTCCCAGCTTCTGCCAACCTAGCAGTTTGAAAGCATGTAAAAATGCAAGTAGAAAAATAGGAGCCACCTTCGGTGGGAAGGTCACAGTGTTCCATGCACCTTTGGTGTTTAGTCATGCCATCCACATGACCATGGAGACGTCTTTGGATAGCGCTGGCTGTTCGGCTTTGAAACGGAGATGAGCACTGCCCCCTAGAGTCAGGAGTGACTACCACATATGTGTGAAGGGGAACCTTTACATTTTAAGATCCTGTTAATTGGAGGGTTGATCAACTGACAAAATTTTGAAAAGCTGACTTATTTATTTGAGTATAGTTTCTAACACTAAGCCTGATGCCCAGTTTACTGTCTGCATCGCTAAACAGCTCCTGCAATAAATGCAAGCTTTTAATTTTCTAATAAGTCAGGGAGACCTTTTTTTCCCTCATCCTTCTTGCTTTGTGGGATTTATTGTTATTCTTGTTGATGGTTTTTATGTTTTATTAAAGATTGGGTCTGGGAAAAAAATCTAATGAGTAAAAAAGAAAATTCTGGCTTAATTTAAATTGTGAATCTGTCTGTTAAGAAATACATTAGGGGTAGAAGAAGCATAAGACATATTAATTGACAGACAGGAACTGCTGTCTCTGAGGTTGATACAAGTAATTTATTACTTTAGAAATGAATGCCACCTCCAGAATGTGCTTCATTAATTTCAAATTTAGTTTTAATTTCAAGCTGTTGCCCCTTGAGAAGAATAAGGTGGCAAATTATGTTTGAAGAGCAGATTTTTTTCCCCTTCCCTTCTTCCTCTTGCTTGGAAGAAATGCTAAAATTTGACTGTTCAATTTTAACAAATAAATGCAATTCTTTGACTGAAACATGCCAGCTGCTGATAGAAATGGAGACTAGCTATCACTAACTGTGTTTTATTATCTGTTTTCTCTCTCTCTCTCTCTGCTAGCTTATGTTTCGGATGATCTGAAAGCCGCTGCCATGGTGGACGATGACTTGGAACCAGAGGAGGCCGCGATGGATGGAGAACCTTCTGCGAAGTACGCCTGTCCAGAAAAGGACTTTGGCAAGAATTGCCAGAGCTATCAGAACTCTCCAGCGGCCGAATTTTCCAGCCATGAAATGGACAGCGAGTCCCATATCAGCGAGACGAGTGATCGAATGGCCGATTTTGAGAGTGGGTCTATTAAAAACGAGGAGGAGAGCAAAGAGGTTTCCATAGCGCTGGAAGAATCCGTGGTGTCGGACAGCTTGGAGCAGATGAAGGCCGTCTACAATAACTTCCTCTCCAACTCCTATTGGTCCAACCTGAATTTGAACCTCCACCAGCCGGCCGTTGAAAAAACCAACGGCAGCAGTAGCAGCAGCAGCAGCAGCAGCAGCAGCTGTGGCAGCGGGAGCTTCGATTGGCACCAGACTGCCATGGCCAAAACGTTACAGCAAGTGTCGCAGAACAGACTTCTCCCCGAGCCCAGCCTTTTTAGCACAGTTCAGTTGTACAGGCAGAGTAGCAAACTTTACGGCTCCATCTTTACCGGAGCCAGCAAATTCCGCTGTAAAGACTGCAGCGCAGCCTACGATACTTTGGTGGAATTGACGGTGCACATGAACGAAACGGGCCATTATCGAGACGACAACCACGAGACGGATAACAACAACCCCAAACGGTGGTCGAAGCCTCGTAAACGCTCCTTGCTTGAAATGGAAGGGAAAGAAGATGCCCAGAAAGTATTGAAGTGCATGTACTGTGGCCATTCCTTTGAATCGCTTCAAGACTTGAGCGTGCATATGATAAAAACAAAACATTACCAAAAAGTGCCTCTGAAGGAACCCGTAACCCCTGTAGCAGCAAAAATCATACCAGCCACTCGAAAAAAAGCCTCGCTGGAATTAGAACTGCCAAGTTCCCCAGATTCTACTGGTGGGACCACCAAAGGAACTCTTCCTGATGTCAACGACCCTCTTCAAAAGAATTCCAATCCTTACATTACACCGAATAACCGCTATGGACACCAGAACGGTGCCAGCTACGCCTGGCACTTTGAGGCGAGGAAATCTCAGATCCTCAAGTGCATGGAGTGCGGCAGTTCCCATGACACCTTGCAGGAGCTCACAGCCCACATGATGGTGACAGGACACTTCATTAAAGTCACCAACTCTGCCATGAAGAAAGGGAAGGCCATCATAGAGTCCCCTGTCACGCCGACCATCACAACGTTGCTTGACGAGAAAGTACAGTCTGTGCCTCTCGCAGCCACCACCTTCACCTCTCCTTCCAACCTGCCGTCCAGCGTCTCCCCGAAATTAAACATGGAAGTCAAGAAAGAAGTTGAGAAGGACAGAACAGTTGCTGAGGAAAAGGTGAAAGACAAAGATAAATTAAGCGAAGATGAGGAAAAATATGACATCTCCTCCAAATACCATTACCTGACAGAAAACGACTTGGAAGAAAGCCCGAAAGGGGGCCTGGATATTTTAAAGTCATTAGAAAACACGGTCACTTCAGCTATTAACAAAGCCCAGAATGGTACCCCAAGCTGGGGTGGATACCCCAGTATTCATGCTGCTTATCAGCTGCCCAACATGATGAAATTATCCCTAGGATCGTCAGGAAAGAACACGTCTTTGAAGACCATGTTTGGAAATGCTGAGTTAGTCTCTCCCACTAAAAGTCAGCCCCTGATTTCACCTCCAAATAGCCAGACTTCCCCCGTGTCCAAAACAAATTTCCACGCCATGGAAGAGTTGGTGAAGAAAGTCACAGAGAAAGTGGCCAAAGTGGAAGAAAAACTGAAGGAACCCGAAGCAGGGAAGCTTTCGCCCTTGAAGAGAGCCACCCCTTCGCCGTGCAGCAGCGAAGTCAGCGAACCCCTCAAGATGGACACTTCCAGTGACGTTGGGTTCAAAAGCCATCAGAACAGTCCAGGTTCTCAGAGGGAGAGCTGCAGAGACAGCCCAACAGGAGAACCGATGGAAAACGGCAAGGAGGTTGTCAAGAAAATCGCAAATACCTTGACCAGCAGCGCAGCTATTATTACTGACCATCCTCCCGAGCAACCCTTTGTAAATCCATTAAGCGCATTACAATCTGTCATGAACATTCATCTTGGGAAGGCAGCAAAACCTTCTCTCCCTGCCCTAGACCCCATGAGCATGCTCTTTAAAATGAGCAACAGCTTAGCAGAAAAAGCTGCCGTAGCCACGCCGCCCTTGCAGCCCAAAAAACCAGATCACTTAGACCGTTATTTTTACCATGTCAATAACGACCAGCCCATCGATTTGACGAAAGGCAAGAGTGACAAAAGCTGCTCTTTGGGTTCAGTGCTTTTGTCATCCACATCAGCGTCTTCAGCATCTTCTTCATCTACAGTGACAACCGCAAAGACATCTGCGGTTGTGTCATTTATGTCAAACTCGCCGCTACGCGAGAATGCCTTGTCAGATATCTCGGATATGCTCAAGAACTTGACAGAAAGTCACACATCAAAATCCTCCACACCTTCCAGCCTCTCCGAGAAGTCTGACATTGATGGCACTACAATTGAGGAACCGGAAGAAACCACTCCGGCTCAGAAAAGGAAGGGACGGCAGTCAAACTGGAATCCTCAACATTTACTCATCCTGCAAGCCCAGTTCGCTGCCAGTTTGCAGCAGACGTCGGAAGGGAAGTACATTATGTCAGACTTGAGCCCTCAAGAGAGAATGCACATTTCCAGGTTCACGGGACTCTCCATGACCACCATTAGCCACTGGTTGGCCAATGTGAAATACCAACTCCGAAGGACAGGGGGGACAAAATTCCTTAAAAATTTAGACACGGGGCACCCGGTGTTCTTTTGTAACGATTGTGCTTCTCAAATCAGAACTCCTTCAACGTACATCAGTCACCTGGAGTCCCATCTAGGTTTCAGATTACGAGACTTGTCCAAGCTCTCCAGCGAGCAGATTAACAATCAGATAGCACAAATCAAGCCCTCCTCTGAGAAACTGTCGGCCCCTTCGCCGGAGGAAGAGCTGGGGACTTCCTACCAATGTAAACTCTGCAACAGGACTTTTGCAAGCAAGCATGCTGTGAAACTTCATCTCAGTAAAACACACGGGAAATCTCCCGAGGACCATCTTCTCTATGTCTGTGAATTAGAAAAACAGTAGCGTCAACTTTTCCCCCTTTCTTTCGTTGTCACAGACAAGCTACCCGAACCACTGTACTTGGCTTTGAAGAAAACTGTCAGACATGCTGTTGGGTTTCTCCTTTGCCCCTTACTCACCCCTGTTCTTGGCACATAATTGTTATTTTAACTCTGGGGGTGTCACTCTAACTCTGGACGAGTCTCATTTTTATATATATATATAACTGTATAGTGTTTAATAGAGGTACATAATCAGCTGTTGTTACTGGTAAAATATGAAGGTTAAAAACGCAGTGGTAAGTGTTTGGAACTTTGTGTAAATTGGGGTTTTTTTAGTTGCTGTGCGTCACTGTGATGCCTCAAGCTGCATGCATTGACAAGACAGTTTACTTAAGCATTTATTAACTAAAATCATGGTACACTCTTTTCATGGCAAATGAAGTGTGCTGGCTGTTTCTCACCTGTAAATCTTTAGCCCTCTGAGTACTTTGAAGCACTTTTGCATTAATCTGGTTTCCTTTTTTTTTTTTTTAGAAAAAAAAACCCAATATAGACATGTTTTATTCTTGGGTATTTTTTTTTGAGAAAAATCCCATTCTGGCTTAGTATTTCATTTTTCTGGTGAAGGCAACAAGCCTGAACAAAAAAGGATTAGCAGCCAGTCATGGTATTATCATGTGATGTTTGAAAGGATACTTCCCCCTTGAGATGTTGCAAGAACTGTCACCACTTGGACACGTGGACCAATTGAGCAGCAAATTGGTGGTAGTTCTTGAGATATCCCAAATAGGGATGGATAAAGCATACAGTTTCAGACTGTCAGTCTTTCTTCCAGGGCACACCAGTCCAGATGTTCTGAAGAAGAAGTAGTTTTCTGGAAGAAGATCTTTCAGAAGAGGAAATGGTTCATGATGATCTAATCATTTCCTTTTCTGGAAAATCTACTTCTAGCTGGAATGTTTTGAGAAGAGTGGGACCATCAGTCTTTCTTCCAGGGCACACCAGTCCAGGTGTTCTGTATAAGAACCTGTAGTTTTCTGGAAGAAGATCTTCCAGAAGAGGAAATGGTTCACAATGAGACTAATCGTTTCCTTGCCTAGGAAACCTACTTATAGAACACTACTGGACCATTCTGATATTGGATGATTGAGATGGTGCTCCCTATGAACCATTCTCTTCCTAAGGGAACATTTTTTACATCCCTGCCTTGTTTAAATACTGCCAATATTTATAACACATGTTTTACATGTTGCATTAGCTCACTCAACTGTTTGTTCCATTGGTCCCCATGGTCAACAGCAGGGGGGTTGGCTGTGTCTTCTGAGACTAGAATGTGGCCTTTTCTGAAGGCTTTTCGAGTGGGTGGTTCCCTCACCCCCCTCTTCAGCGCTACATAATAATAATAATAAACTTTATTGTCATTGTACATGTTTACAATGAAATTGGTTACATTCCAATTAACCAGGCTTCACCAATGAATTCAGGGTCCAGGCACAGTTGAATCTGCTGCAGATTTCCAAGTAAGTTCAAACCTGGGCTTTAACAAAAGGGTTGAAGAGGATCTGAACATTCAGCTTTTTCTTTGATCAAATCTGCTTCTTCCTTGCCTCTCCCATGTGTTCCTCAGGCACATCATAGAGATCCTGACTTGACCACTGATCCCCCAGAGGTGTGTAGGTCCATAGTCAATATAGACTGACCAACCTTTCCATTTGCCTTCCTGCATGGATGGATGGTTGGGTTAGACTTTCGCTAAGTTGCAGCCTTTGCAACTGGTCAAACTGATTAATCTGAGATCTGTTTCCTAAGATCTATATCTGGATATGTTCTTTGTTGGAATTAATAATCCTCTGTCTATGCAGGGGTGTGGCACCCATCTTGAAATTTGAAAATATATTATTTTCACATTGAAACACGTGTGTGTATATATTGTACAGATTTCAGAATCCACGAATGAAAAAAAATGTGATTGTGGACAATGCCATTTCTTCTTTGACGTTTTTATCGATGATGGGTTTTCTACCTAATATGCTCTTGAGTCTAAGTGGTACCTATAAATATATAAATATATATATATAAATATATAAAATAATAATGTATATTTCTTTTCTAGGTCAAAAGGGTTTTCTTTTAACATCCGAACAATGTAAATTATGTGAAAGATAACAACAGATAGCATTTATAAAGTATTCAGAAACATTATTCTTGAAGCAAAGTATGATTATTGTTTCGTTTGCTATACAGTACATCTATATTGATAGAGGTTCATGTTTAAATTATACATATTTATTAGTTATTTGCTACTTTTTTTAAAAAAAAAAGAACATTCTGATAATGAAGCCATGGACTGGAGTGCATTAGAACTATTTTGCACAACACAAATTTTAAAGGTATTTATTAGTAAAATAATAATAAAAAATTAAACAATAATTAATTGAAGAGAAAGTTCAAAATCAACTCAGTGCTCAAAGGGTTAAATCTATTTGGGGGTGGGAGAATTGGAGCGGGAGAAAAATCTTGTACTGTATTTCCTAAACATTGATAAAAAAAGAGCCTTTAAACCGTTTGTACTGTAATACTTTGCTTAAAAGTTATGAGGCATTCTATGATATAACCTCTTAGTTATTTATAAGACTCTTGGTTGTTATTTCATATCTAGAATGCCTTCTGTCTCATTTTCTTTCTCTTTCTCTCTCTCTCTCTCTCTCTCTCTCTTTTCAGTTGGTAACTTTCTGTTTTGTTCTTCCTAATTATTCTCCCAAGATTTCATACTGCAGTTTTATCTTTAAGCATATGAAAGGTAACCCGTGGTTACCAACACACTAAGTGATTCTGTTCGTCTCCATTTTTGGCGGTTAATTTGCAGAAGTAACTGACAGCTGACACCATATGAAAATCTATGTGTACAATATTGGCATGTAAACAGCACAGACCCCAAACTGCACACTCTGTGCCCTCTTCTGTTGTTGACAATGTGGCACCATGATATGACTCTTCATATAACCTTTTTTTTTCTACAGCCGCATTAAAATTGTCTTTTTTGCTATAATGTTGTGTCGCATTCACAATTATATCTGAAATGTGCTACGACTAATGAGCACATTAAAATTAAATTGTACGCTTGCTGTTTATGATGGAAACTTGGGGAAGGTTTTTTTTTTTTTTGTATACCAGGTGCTGGCAGGCGAAAATTCTACATAAATCACAGGAGTTTTTATGAACTTTAGCATTTAAAAGAGCAGAGGGACACATATTCAAAGGCTGAATTAAAAAAAAAATTATTCCCACTTCCCTACCATTACTGAATGAAGTGTAGGTTACACCTTTGATTTTTCTTTGAGTACAAAGAACAAAGGTTATAAGCAGTGTTAGTGACGAAACAAACAATGCCAAGTGTGGGTTAATATCCAGTAAGATCCTGATGCAGAGTGGCTTTTAAACAGATAATTTCAGTTCTATGATTTCATTTTATCTTCATTAGCATGTGCAAATGGCAATCGTCCTGTATCTTGGGTGGTTAAGATGGGCAAAAAGGAGGAGGAGGAGGAGGAGGAGGAGGAGGAGAAAAGAAGGAAGGAAAGAAAAAGAAAGAAAGAAAAAAAGGAAAGGAAGAAAAGGAAGGAAGGAAAAAGAAAGAAAGAAAAAAGGAAGAAAAAGAAGGAAGGAAAGGAAGGAAGGAAGGAAGGGAAGAGAAAAGCCACCACTTAATGTTAGTGTCCTCATACAGAAGGCTTCAGTTTATTCTGAGTTATCTTCAACTTTGAGAGTTATTTGAAACTGCAGCTCTGTTTAAGTCATTCTTCTCCAACCCAATTCCTTCTAAAAGACGACTCCCAAATTGGCCATACTAACTTGGAATTCTAGCAACTTGAATCCCCAAACCTGGAATTTTCCAGGCTAATGTCAAGACACTAGAAAGCTGCCCTCGGTGAAAATAGAAAAATCTGAACAAGTTAGACCAATTTTTATATTCAGTTTAAGGGACACAAACTTTATAATTTTCATGCATCAATCTAAACAGAATACTGTACTCTATTTAAGGATACAGGATAGATTAAGGATGGATTAAGCAACTTCACATAGCCAGATGCAGTTCTTGGTGGTTATTGGCACATGGCACAGTGCTGCAGGGTGAACAGAATGTGAACCAAATAACCCCAAAGATAGAAATATGGGTTCTTCCACTACCTTCTAGCGCAGGGGTCTCCAACCTTTGCAACTTTAAGTCTGAAGGACTTCAGCTCCCAGACTTCTCCAGCCGGCTGGAGAAGTCTGGGAGCTGAAGTCCTTCAGACTTAAAGTTGCAAAGGTTGGAGACCCCTGTTCTAGCGGATTCCCTTCACAGCTTAAATTATCAAATGACACTTGTTCCTTCTCAAGAAGGAGCAAAAATAGAATCTCAAAGATGCTTTTTTTCTCTTTCAAAAGGCAACTAGACTGTTTCTTCCTTGAAGAAGAAGAAAATGTTTGGCTGCTCATCCAAGAATCTTCATCAGTTCTGAACATCTGAGCATCAGAACTGATGAAGCTTCTTGAACAAGAAGCCAAATATTTTCTTCTTCTTCCTCAAGAAGAGGAAACAACTACCATTGAGACGACTACGATCTGGATGACCGAGACCCTTGGTGGCACAGTGGTTAGAGTGCAGTACTGCAGGCCACTTCTGCTGCCTGCCTGCAATTTGGCAGTTCAAATCCCACCAGGGTCAAGGTTGACTTAGCCTTCCATTCTTCCGAGGTGGGTCAAATGAGGACCCAAGATTGTTGGGGGCAAATAGGCTGAGTCTGTAAAGCACTGTGAAGTGGTATATAAGTCAAGATGCTATTGCTATCTCCACAGACTTTGAACAAAATAGAAATTCCTCTCCCAGAAAAGAGTCATACATGAAGCCCAGAATGGGTGAAAATCAAGAGTAACAAAGAGCATCTCTAAATCAAAAATGCAGGAGGATGACCCTAGACTAACCCTACCCAAGTTGTTGGCTTGTTCCTGCAGACTGTATATCTTGCAAGCCATCAAATTTACACAGTATCTTAAAATAACATTGGTGATAAATGTGCAATTTAACTAATTTATGGTACTCTGGTGTGCTCAGGGCTACAGGGAAGATGAAAATCTTAAATGGAGCTTGAACAGCTCACTTCTCCACAAGAAATCAATATACTGGATGTACGAAAAGGAGCTCAACGCAGGCAGCGTTTTAACATGGGCATCCACAACACACCCCTTGCTTTGTTAAAACAAATAAATAAATAAACCACGCGAAGGTATCTTTAACTTTTCAGCAGCCCGGCTTCTATAATTAATTGAAATCTCGCATGTAGTGATCTCTGCAGCAACTTCATTATATTTTCTTTTGGCATCAGAAATTTGCAACTTGGCTGTTCTAATTATACCGTTGCCTTCATCATGCAAGAGAACGTTGTAATTTTTCTATCCGGAGGAAGGCGGCTTTGCATTGTTTAGAACTGTAATATTCATAATATTAGGCTAAGCTCTTTCTTTCTTTTTCTTTCTTTCTTTTTATAAAAAAGAATATCTTTGTTAGTAAATACTCAGATAACTGATTTTAAAAAGAAAAGAAAAAGGGAAAGAAATCTGTTTCAAAAATTCCAGGGCAGAACGGGGTTTAAGATATATATATTTTTAAATGACATATTTATATCGTTGTTTCATTAAATGTTCAAAATATGGCGAGGGTGGATAAAGATATGAATGCTAACATTTCTGATGAATATTTATTGGTTTTTATTTTAGTACTACGGCACAATTTTTTTTCCAGATCTTTTCCAGATCCAAGGATGCATTCTTTTTTCATTGACTCACTAGGATCCACCCATACATACACACATTCATATTCTCTCTCTCTCTCTCTCTCTCTCTCTCTCTCTCTCTCTCTCTCTCTCTCTCTCTCTCTCTCTCTCTCTCTCTCTCTCTCTCTCTCTCTCTCTCTCTCTCTCTCTCTCTCTCTCTCACACACACACACACACACACACACACAGTCAATGGCAAAATGAAAATAGTGTATGATTTCATTGAATTCAAGTTAAAGGCAGGGATTGATTTGACATTTATAGCACTGCTCACTAGATAAAAGTCTATAAATTATGTGTGTGCTTTTTAATTCTGCATTTTCTGATCTGCGCAAAGCTGTGGTACATTTCCAAGAGGAAAACAGATGAAAAGTGTGTCACACAACAGAAAGATTTGGTGTGAAAACTGTAGTTTTATTTTATTATTATTATTATTATTTTTTGCATTTCAAAATGTAGCATGACCTTGAGATGGGAAATGGCCTGCCTGGAATTCATAATATGTTCCAAGGCTGAAAACGTTGTTTTCTTCTAGACTCTCAACTGGGAAGGTTGCCATTCTTTGGCTGTTTGGATATCCTCATGGGTTACCGACTTGGTGAAGAATGCCTTCCTATAGTGAGCAAACCTGGTAAGATTTGGGGCTAAGGGGAAGCATTACTCAATGTTACAGAAGACATTTGTAATAGTCCCAAAGGTGCTTTTTCAAAAGGTAACTGGATTTTGTTTTTCCTTTAAGACATTTCACTTCTCATCCAAGAAGCTTCTTCAGTTCTGACTGAATGGCGGAGGATGGAAAGATTTATATTCTCTGGTTGTTAACAGTCTTTCTGAGAGTTGATGAGGATCGCCTGAATAATGTAAATGGGTGTGGAACCTCCTTGGAACTGCTGAAATGCCTGTGTTGAAAGCAGGAGAGAGGTGGTGTTGTGTCCCTTCTCCTTATTGAGAGATGACTGTTCAATATTAATGTAGCCCTTTGAAAAAGCTTTGAAAAACTACAGATGTGGTGGCTCAGTGGCTAACAAGCTGAGCTTGTCAATCAGAAAGGTCGGCAGTTTGGCAGTTCGAATCCCTAGCGCCATGTAACGGAGTGAGCTCCCTTTACCTGTCCCAGCTTCTGCCAACCTAGCAGTTCAAAAGCATGTAAAAATTCAAGTAGAAAAATAGGGACCACCTTTGATGGGAAGGTAAAAGCGTTTTGTGCACCTTTGGCGTTGAGTCATACCGGCCACATGACCATGGAGACATCTTTGGACAGCGCTGGCTCTTTGGCTTTGAAACGGAGATGAGCACACCCCCTAGAAACGGGAACAACTAGCACGTATGTGCAAGGGAAACCTTTATCTTTACCTATTGTGAGCCACTTAGTATTATCATGCACAAGAAAGGCAGATATTATATGTTTTCCTTCATACTTCTGCCCAGTTGCTGGATTTGAATTTAGCCATTTCTTCAAAGACCATCCAGGAAGTGAAAAGCGATGGAAGGAGTCATTACTTTGGATTGGGGTAGCACCTACAAGGTATATCAACTATGGCTTTGTGCCATCTCTGGCTACTTCAGTATGATGCAGATGTGTTTTTAGCTACCATAAATTTCAATGTTTTTATGGTTCCTCTTTATGAGGAGGTTCATAACACACTCCTCCTACATCCAGACATTCTCGTGATGACTCTGCTTGAAAGGGGAACACAGTGGTGAGAAAAATCTCTGAGATCTCGGGGATACAATATTGATTCATCTGGGCCAATAGTTTGACCCATGTGAGTCACTTCTAGTTCTGTGCTCTCCTTCCTTGTTTAACTGTAGTGGAGAACTTTTCTGATTGCAAAAAACTGAAGCAGAAGTCATAACAAGGGAAGGTTGTTGCCTCTGTGGCATTTTCTTTGGGGTGGGGGGACAGGGGGGTTATGAGAAAAAATATTTCTTTCAAATATTCTGAGCTGTTGCTACAAACCAAAGTCCATTTTGAATTCCAAATCATCCATTCCCAAAGAATAAACCTGTACGATTGTATGAGTTTGAATCCAATTTTGGCATTTATCTAGGTTGATAATCATTGCCAATATTAATATTTATTTCAGTGCTGTTGTTAAAGAGAAATGATTTAAACTTGACTTGTTGATGGCCGGGGGGGGGGGATGCTTATTCAGATTTATACCCACCTCATCCGGTCTCTCTTTAACACAATTGATAAATAGGGCAATGCCTTTACATCTGTCATAATCGTGAGTTACTGATCTTTCCAACCCAATGAAATGAAATAACTGGAAAATGAAATTCTTTTTTAATTGGAACATTGATAGAGCAAGAGGGGGAGGGAAAAAAAGAGAGAAGAAGGGAGGATGGGAATTTGCGGGCAACTGAAACATATATTCCCATTGATTCCAGCCAGAAGCAAGGAAGATGCGATTCCCAAAGATTTCAAATCTTTGCAAAAGACGATGAGAGGAGGAGGTAGGTGTGTCAGGAAGCAATTTTGTTCTTGGGTAGGTTTTTTTTTTTCTTCCCCTCCTGTCTAATACATTTCTTTTTTTTTTTTTAAAGAAACTCGAGGTACAGTCGCTGTAGTTACGCCTCAATGCCCCTGAAACCCAGTCGGTGAAAGCTGAAGGATTCAGCTCCTGAAAGCCTCATCAGGACTTGTCATCGCTCTAATGAATATCATTTAAATTGCTTTGTATATTGGTGGAGTTTGGATGTCGATTTAATTTGTGCATGTGTTTTGAGTTCTTCTGCATGGCTACGCTAACAGAGAGCAACAGCCTAATGAAAAGTGAGTTGGTGACAGTGCGATGCTCTCCAACCCAATCAAATAGGCTTGAAGAGCTGTTTTGACTAGGATCTTTAAATGGGGGGTGATGGTGGTGTCTTCGCTTGCTTTTTTTTATTGTTGACATTTCAGGCTTTGGGTTCTCCCCCCCCCCCCCCCCAACTCTTTCCTTCCTTCCCAGAACTTTTGAAAGATTCTTCCCAGATTGAATTATTGGAAGTCTCTCAGCTTGGTTTTGAATTGCAGGAGGCTCCTATCCCAAATGCCAATCAGAATGTCTAGGCACAGAGCTGGACAGATGAATGAAACAGGATGAAACATTCCTCTTTCAAAAAGATGGAAATGTTCGGGAATGATTTAACCTGAACTTCCTTGGAGGCTACCCACAGCTTCAACTATCTGGGTGCACTTTCTCTGTATTATAGACTTTGGCGGTGGTCCTGAAGCCCACCAGCACTCTGCTATCCTTAAGTTGAATACAATGAATCTTTCCAAAGTCCTTGACATGTTTCTAGAATTTAGAGGAACGTTTCAGCAAAATCCTCTATGGGATGTGCCAAAAGAGGTCTCCACATTCATAAGGTGAATTTCAAGATTCCATCTTTACCCTGGACCAGTATTACGGACACCTTAGGAGTAAGGTATCTCAGAACCAGGCCAGGTGTCACTGTAGAGTAGGCCCATTGCCAATGTTGGTGTTCCACTAATATTCCTAGCCATTGACTGGGGATTTGAGTTGGATATCTCTACCTAAGGAATCAATAACCTGCTAGCCTAATTCATCCAGATATGCAAGATCAAGGAAGCAAGAATTAAGATGTCCATAATACTAGTCCAGGGTAAGGATGGAATCTTGAAATTCACCTGATGAATGTGGAGACCTCTTTTATTGTTGGATTCATTGTGGTGGAATTTTTTTAAAATAACTCAAAACACATCATTCCAGATTTCTGTATACATGGGTTAAGTTGCATTTATGAAATCAGCTCTTAGCTGACATGCCTACAGCCTTTTGACTGTTTATATCTATGTTTTCTTCCATGCCTTTAACAGTGTCCCAATAACCCATTACACAACCTAATTGATGCCTAGTTCAGAGATCTTCAGAGGGGCAGACAAGAAGTTCAAGCTAATTTGTAGACAGTTGTTTCCTATTATAAGGCTCCTGTTAAAGAAAAGAGATGGAACATTCAAAAAAACACAACCCCACACATCTAGCTAGGTTATACCCTGTTTCCCCCGAAAATAAGACCTCCCCAGATAATAAGCCCAATCGGGTTTTTGAGCACATGTACTAAAATAAGATCTCCCTGAAAATACTGCAACACAGCAGCAGTCAAGAGGTGACCACGCTCTCCTTCTCCTGCACAATAATAAGACCTCCCCAAAAATAAGGTCAAGTGTTTATTTCTTGGGGGGCGGGTGTTCCAAAGAAAATAAGACCCTGCCTTATTTCCAGGGAAACACAGTAACTTCCCAAGAGACACTTCTCTTCTTTTAACCCAACCTCTCGTGCATTTTTGGATGTTCCTTGAGAAGCTTTGTGGTTGAAATTCAAAAACAAAGGAGGGAGGGATTCCAGATGGCTGTGGAGGACTTGCTCTACAGACAAAACAAGCCAATTATCAAATTACTTTCTCTTAGACACTTGTTCAGCAACCCAGTAAAGGAAGTCAGTGTTATTGTTCCCAATTATGAAGATTGGCTAAAATTAAACAGTTTGCCAAGCGCATGAAAGGGATCCAATTGGCAAGATAGGAAATTTGAATTGGAGCTTTCTTGTCTGTCTGGTTCTTATAGTGGATTATATGCCATACCGTGCAATATTTCCCAGCAATTCCTGTTCCTATTTGAGATCTTTTTCAGATCTACAACAGCAGTGGTGGCTTTCCATTTTTTTTACTATCGGTTTGCTCATGCACGCTTGCACACTCGTGCAGACGGGTGATGCTTCTGCGCATGCACCGAAGCGTCTGAGCAGGTGGGTGGAGCCTTCTGCCACTGTCACTACTACCGGTTCGCCCGAACCAAGCCAAACCGGCAGAAACCCACCTCTGGTGGGGAGGTCAGCATTTCTGCCCAAATCTACACTTCATCTTTCTTCCTTTAAAAACCATGGCAGGCGCCACTGGATTACAGCGTTTCTGGTATGAGTCCATATTTATGCTTTAATTTTTTTAAAATGCCTGTTTAAATAAAAAGGAGGAGAGCTACCATATGGCTAGCTTTTGAGAGCTACCATTGAAACACTGCACTAATCATTCAGTGACTCTCATTGATTGCTCCGATTTTGGCAGATCTATTCATCATCTCTTTGATTCTAGGAGTGCAATTATAGTGTGCAGTTAGCGCCTTGGTTTTTTTTGCATACAGTTCTTTGAAAGTCCAATTGTGTCGAACTGTATTATCCAGCATCTACAAGCCTAGATGTACCACAGACATATCAGGTGTCCGCTCTATTTATTTTCAAGTTCCATAGCTCTGCATGGTGTAGGATTCAGACATCTGTTAAACTATCTTCTTTCTTATTTCTACAGTACTCTGCTTTTACCATCAGTTGTAAGCTGGATCTCAAACAGGGAGAGGGCCTCTCCAGTGGTAGCACTGTATCAATTAAAAGCCCATTTAAAAAGGCTTAAAAGTAAAGGTAAAAGTTCCCATCGCACATATGTGCTAGTGATTCCCAACTCTAGGGGGTGGTGCTCATCTCTGTTTCCAAGCCAAAGAGCCAGTGCTGTTAAAGATGTCTCAGTGGTCATATGACTGGCATGACTAAACACCAAAGGCACATGGAATGCTGTTACCTTTCCACCAAAAGTGGCTCCTATTTTTTTACTTGCATTTTTTACGTGCTTTCGAACTGCTAGGTTGGCAGAAGCTCACTCTGTTATGCGGCGCTCGGGATTCGAACCGCCAAACTGCCAACCTCTCTGATCGACAAGCTCAGTGTCTTAGCCACTGAGCCACTGAGTCCCCTAAACAAAAAAAAAGTTTATTTGATGCCAACTTAGCTACCATCATTTCCCCCAGCATTTTTAACTTTGGGAACAATTGCATTTATTTTTACAAGTTTTCTACAATTGGTATTACTGTTTGAAATCCTTTTTAGGCACTGTGGGATTGCCAGGAGGATGGTGAGCACAAGAACATAGGAATCCACGAGAAGAAGAAGGGAGGGAGGGATACCTTGGGTTGTTTACTTTACCTTAGAGATCCTGGGATTGCCATTCTGGAATCCATCAGATTCCAGACTCAATGGATTGTATGTTCCAGATATGTAAATCTGACACAGTCAACCTTATTCATCAGAACGCTGAATAGTTCCATCTGGTATCCAAAAACTCAAAGCATGATTTATACATATGGGCAGAAGAGTTTAGAATATATAGAATCAAGCATTTCAAAGTAGTCCCAAAGGCAACTGGACTTCCTTTGGGTTTTCTTCTTTGAAGACGCTTCAAAGAACTAAACTGAACTGAACTGAAGAAGCTTCTTGGATGAGAAGTAAAACATCTTCAAGGGGAAAAAAACAAAGAAAGTTTAGTTATCTTTTGAAAAAGTACCTTTGGGACAGTCAGGACCTGGATGATTAAGAATGTCCCTAAAAATTTCCAAGTAAATAAGGTTTTTCTTTACATTACGAAAATTATGCCAGTTATTGGAAGATCTTAATGGATCCGAAGAGGAAAGGCATTTGACAAAGGACTAGATTTTTTCTATCTCTACTTTTTAAATTTGTTCTACATAAATTAGAATCCACAGGACAGTCCAGGAACCTTTCAAAACCAAGTAGATTGGTGACTTTCCAGATAACTATCTAGAACTTTGTGTTTGTGTTTGCCTTATTGAGTCCTATGATTTAGGACTCAACTGGGAAATAAATGTAAACCAGAGTTTGCCAAGGTCCCATACATTAGATAAAGAAGTGGTGAAGTCATTGGAGCTGTTTTCAGGGACATAGGCTGATTCTGTTGCTGGGGGGGACTCATTTAGCTATTGAAGCTTTGTTGGATGGATTGCTATCAATTTAGCATGACTACACTGTCCTGTTCTGCAGGGCATTTTGGGGAAAAATGGCATTAACTATAAAAATGATGCTTCCCCACTAGGAGAGACAATTTTTCCTTGGAAAATGCCCTTCAGTGTTGGGCATTGTGGGGGGAATTTAAACATAACACTGATGTGATGGATTTTTGAAATCTCCAGTAAATGAAGACAGGAGAAGTCATTTCTCTGCCTTCTCCTGAATTTTGCAAGGGGTAGGTGATTTATTATTTTCATTTTTGCTGAAATTCTTTCCTTTTCAGCTGCACATTCTGATCAGCCCAGCAGTTTAGGAATTTTTCAGAAAAAAAATCACATTAATTAGTCTTTGTATCACATAGTTCTAATGTATGAAATTTGGCTTACAGTTTCCTAAGCAGGAATACACTCCTGCAAACATTTTTCCCATAAGGAAATGCTTATATTTTGCATATCTTTTCCCTAGCTATATGCATTTTTGACCCAATGTACCTTCTTTTTCTTACAGATTCTATCACTTAACTCTGCAAAATTAAGATCACAGTGCAGATTATTGTTTTGCACAGGTTCATCTGATTCTAAACTGACATATGTATCCAAACAAATGGCCTGAAATTTTCAAAAGCTCCATCTTTTGATGTCAGAAGCCTAACCCAAATTCAAATAAAAACATTGGTTGGAAGCAATTGTCAATTGCTAGTAAACACTGCATCAAATTTTAGAATGCTGTACATCACAAAAGGTTTGAATGTTGGATAACTCTAGTCGCAGAATTTATAGATTAATTTCAAAGCATTCGTTTGCCAGCATTTGTACACGCATAAGCCCATGCAGCATATAAAATATAAAAGTCACATCTTCCTCTTTTATTAATATTCTCTAATATTACAATTTTCTGTCACCACCCAACTTTCTTTGTCTGTCCAACGTTCCTAGATTTAATCTACCCATTCGATTTGCATTAATTTGAAAGTTGCATTTATTTCCCCCTAATTGGAAAGACATGTTGCGAACATGAGCAGCCGTGATTTGCACGGGCTTGGGTAGAAGAAGGGTGGGATATTATTTGACGCAAATAACTTGGCTATTAAAGCCAGTGGTCGCCTGCAAAAGCAAAGATTAAAAATACAGAAATTGTTGATAGGGAAGGCCAAAAGTGGGGCTGGGTTATTTACAGACAAACGATTTTTCAGGTCCACGTGACGAGGAGATTAAAATATACTTCATTGTGCTCTATTTTTCCCTACTGATCCTTGATTCCTCCTAATATAAGTTCAGACAGTAAGACTTATTTTAGGTCTACAGATATATAGTTGTGATTTGGCTTTCATTTGGCAATCTGAATCCAATTTCTGCAGGGAGAGAATCTTCCTCAATTCATACCCAGAGGAATTTGTCTTGCTTGCTTGCGAATTTGTACAGTGCAAATAGGAAGATTTTTCTCCTAAACTGACTGGCAGATGTAATAATTCCTTCTCTTCGTCAGCCTCCATTGTCTTTATTTTGCCAAGCGAACGATGGAGCTACCGAGGTAGACTTTCACAGCGATGCATATTTTAAGGGTTATTTGGCACCACACGGAAAGCTAAAAGTAGCCTCTTAATCTAATTAATTGACATTTCTGAATCGTGCTTTCACAACAACACATGGTTTCATGTTCTGGATTTTAGCACTTGTCAAGCTTTTTTGGAGAATGTTTTGGTCAGGATGACAAGATAATTCATGACTGAGTCTCTGTGCTGGAGAAGTGTTTAAGGCTATAATGATTTATTATCATCACAGAATAACAAAATTTACAAAGCACTTGATCAGAAATTGGGGAGGGGGGGGGCAGGGGGTGGGGTAGGGGAAGGCAGACATTTGCCAGCACAGTAGTGCATCAGGAGGGAACGTGTCACGGTGGTGGGTTGGAATTGAAGGGTGGAAAAGTACGAGCGTCTATCATTTAGCATTTGGAAGATTGATGTCTCCACCTTTCAATATTGCACAAAAATCTGCAAGGAGGCTTCCCAGATTAAAACATCGTAAAATATAAAACATCGTAAACTACACTCAAGGAATAAAACTGCAGAGAGCAGCTAAAGCCAGATTCAAATGGCAGGGAAGCTAAATAATCGTGATGTTGAAAGGGAAAAAAAAAAGTAGTAACTAAACGTCATCACTACAAGGCATTAAAAAGGGTATTGAGAAACAAACAAAAATAACAAGGAGGGTGATTTTTTTAAGGTTGCACTACAATTTAGCAGAATTGGTACCCGCAAACATCTTGGGGCGGGTTTGATGTGACAAGGGAGACCCCCATTCATAGCATTTTTTTCCCCATTTCACACCACAATTTTGGGCAGGTGACTCTTTTAAAATGATGCTCTGCATCCATAAAAAATGACGATAGAGAGGTGTCTTCAGCACAAAACATCAACAAACACCCATCTTGCGTTGCTTGAATGAGTTAGAATTCATTAATCACAGCACTGCCATGGTGGTATTGCTCCGAAAGGGCTAGGACAACTGTTCCCATCATCCCTAACTCATACATCGCTAGGGCAAGGTGATGGGAACTGTAGTCCCAACCCAATGGATGGAAGTGGCTGGAGTATAGTTATTTCTGCTTTCTGCAGTGGGATAGAATTTGAGGGGTATTTAGGATTTTCAATAGGGTAGGTGCCTGGTTTCTCTTTCTCTGTGTTCCCCCCCTCCCTTCACCATTAAACAATCAGGGTCTTAATGGGTGGGAGGAGAGAATAGATGGATTTAATCCTTTCCCCCTTGTTGTGATCCTGATCCTTCCTTTCCCATGCTAATGACAAAACCAAGTATTCTGAATTTTTAAGATGTGTGTGGGAAAGGAGATATATACAGTACACACACACATAATGTAAAAGACTGTAATGGAATGGAATGGAATGGAATAGAATAGAATAGAATAGCTTTATTTGGCCAAGTGTGAATTGACACACAAGGAATTTGTCTGTGGTACAGAAGCTAAAAAGACCATTGTACCATAAAGCAGCAATCGTCACTAAGTTGGAAGTAGGGAGGGATTCCATGGGATTGATCATGCCAAACTTTTTCTCCCCAAACTAGGCCTTGATCGGTCCTGATGCAGGAAGGTTTTCCTCATATAAAGACTTAGCAAAGGCATCGTCATAATCATCATCAGGCAAGCAAATGTCTTCAGGCCAATTGTATATATGAACCTAGATTCAGCCCTTAGTAGAAATGAGGAGCATAACTTATTACAAATTCAGCAGTCTATCCTTAATATCCTTCCATCTCACTACAGACCTGGCAGAAAGTTGCATTCCTTCCCATTTTTTTTAATAAGTTGGAACAGGAGACAGGAGAGGTAGAAAGTGTGTGTGAGAGAGAGAGAGAACGAGAGAGAGAGAGAGAGAGAGAGAGAGAGAGAGAGAGAATGAGAGAGAGAGAGAACGAGAGAGAGAGAGAGAATGAGAGAGAGAGAGAGAACGAGAGAGAGAGAGAGAATGAGAGAGAGAGAGAATGAGAGAGAGAGAGCGAGAGAGAGAGAGAGAGAGAAAGAGAGAGAAAGAGAGAATGAGAGAGAGAGAGAGAGAACGAGAGAGAGAGAGAGAATGAGAGAGAGAGAGAGAATGAGAGAGAGCGAGAGAGAGAACGAGAGAGAGAACGAGAGAGAGAGTTCTTTCTAACTTCCAGAGCTTTCTAACTTTTACTGAGCCTGGAAATGTTACATTCAGTAACAAGCACTGTGACAAATATATAAACGTACTGACATTTACAGACTCTCTGTGCTTTCCCACCCAAAGAAAGCACGCAACATCACTCCTGATTCTTGCCTTGTCTTTATTCCTTGTGACAGTGCTGGACTCTTGGAAACAAATTGTCTGACGTCGAATGCATTTGCACTTCTTCTTTCTGTAATTATGTAATTAGAAACAAACCTGGGATGGTAAGTAAGTTTTTTGGAATTTATGACAGTTATCTGACTTCACAGTCAGGAGAAAGAAACATGACTTACTATCCTGTTACTCTAAAAAGTGGGCCTTTCCCCCTCTTCCTTTCTTATTGCTTAGCATTCTGTTCCTAAAGGTAAAGGTTCCCCTCACACAGGGGGCCGTGCTCATCTCCGTTTCAAAGCCGAAGAGCCAGCGCTGTCCGAAGACGTCTCCCTGGTCATGTGGCTGGCATGACTAAATGCCGAAGGCGCACAGAACGCTGTTACCTTCTCACCAAAGGTGGTCCCCATTTTTCTACTTGCATTTTTATGTGCTTTCAAACTGCTAGATTGGCAGAAGCTGGGGCAAGTAATGGGAGCTCACTCGGTTACGTGGCACTAGTGATTCGAACCGCCAAACTTTCTGATCATCTTAGCCACTGAGCCATATTCTGTTCCTACTAGACATTAAAGTAGAGAGCATGAGAGCATCAAACGTCTTCTCAGTCAAAAATACCCGCAAATATATATCTGGAAGGGGAAAAGAAAGTTTTTCTGCAGACAGGAATATTTAGAACTTGAGATGGTTTGTGAATTTTTAAAAATTGCACAAGGAAAATTCACCCATCAAAGGATAAAAGAATGGATTTATATTAAAAAGGACATTTGAAGGCAAATCATATTATGAATTACATACATGAGAGGAAAATCATAAAAGGTCTTAGGTTACACTAGTTTATGAACATAAACAGTTTGAAAACACATGTGATTTGCCTTTGAGAAAAATACATTCTCGGGAAGTGCTACCTGAAACCCAACCTATTTACCATTGGAACAAAGCTTCATTAGATAGCACTAGCAACAGCACTTAGACTTGTATACCGCTTCATAGTGCTTTTACAGCCCTCTCTAAGTGGTTTACAGAGTCGGCCTCTTGCCCCCAACAATCCGGGTCCTCATTTTACTAACCTCAGAAGAATGGAAGGCTGAGTCAACCTTGATCCTGATGAGATTTGAACTGCTGAACTGCAGCTAGCAGTCAGTTGAAGTAGCTTACAGTATTACACTCTAACCACTGCACCACCTCGGCTCTTAGATAAACATAAAGTAAGCCTCCACACCTCTTCTTCTGTATTAATCCATCTGGGGTTGATGCTGATTTTAGAAAGGACTTGACTCTACAGCATAGAGACATGGACACCCATGCTCACGTCTCCATTTCTCTTGATCATATCAGCTATTCTATGATATACCTTTGGCTGTATGGAATGGAGGCCATTCAGATGGACTGTTTTGGAGTTCGGTACCTCAAATCGAATTCACTTGAATGTAGCCCACCACTAGTTTTTGCAACATCTTCATGACTTCTTTTATATATTCATGGAGATTCTTAGGTGAGGAACATTTGTGGCCATCCAGATGTTCCTGAATTACACCTATCAGCAGCACTAGCCAGCATGGCCATTGACAGACCATGGTTTCCTCTTCTCTTGCTCCAAAAGTTGTACTGATGCTTAGCTTCATGTCAGTGGAGAATTGCTTAAACTAATTGATGAGGTCAGATTTCTAATCTATTTTATAAAGGAAGTTGTGGAGGAGGCAGATGAAATGTCACCAGGTTTTGGCAGCGGATCAAAAGTCAATTCAGAATGCAGGCACCCATGTAAAAAGTCAATTCATTCTCTCCAAGCCGCCCAAAGAGTGATTCTTGAGCAGATCATGTTGTCAAGAGGTAAGTCTGGGAGTGACACAACTGTCAATCTCCAACACTGACTTAGGCTCTGAGATGAAGGGGACAACCGTCTCATGAGTCAGTGGAAGACAGATAAGCAGATGTGACTCCTGCAAAAACCTAAGATGATGCTTACATGACAGCTAGCAGACATTCCACTATTCAAGAGAGTGGCTAAAAAAGCCCCCATATTTTCTTTTTAAAAAAATCTGCCACTCCAAAGAGATAAAAGTGCTAAATGATAGCTTTAATCCAGTTGTTATGAGGAAGGAGCTTCTCTCTAGACACACAATTCCTTCAAACCCAACTGCAACCCAGCCGGTCAATATTAGACCATTTTATTTTAGATTTCCATGGACAATGGCCAAGGGTTATGGCATAACAACAGAAGACTACTGGTTCCCTGTTGAAAGATACGTTAATGGCCTGGATCAGTGCAAAAAAGATATTTTGTTTGTCAACAACAGCATATCTGTTTCAGAGAATGAGAAACACACGAATCTTAGATCCCATTCCTTATGTTACTATAAAATTCATGGTTAGAATTTAGTCCAGAAGAATTAATGCCTTCTTTACAAGGAAGCATAATATCGAAGTATGATGTTCTAAGTAAGATAAAGGTAAAGGTTCCCTTGGCACATATGTGCTAGCCGTTCCCGATTCTAGGGAGTGGTGCTCATCTCCATTTCAAAGCCGAAAAGTCAGCGCTGTCTGAAGACGTCTCCATGGTCTTGTGGCTGGCATGACTAAATGCTGAAGGCACACGGAACGCTGTTACCATCCCACCAAAGGTGGCTCCTATTTTTCTACTTGCATTTTTACATGCTTTTGGTTGGCAGAAGCTGGGACAAGCAACGGGAGCTCATTCCGTTATGTGCGCTAGGGATTCGAACCGCCAAACTGCCAACCTTTCTGATCGACAAGCTCAGCGTCTTGGCCACTGAGCCACTGCATCCATTTTGATGTTCTAAGTATTGTGAAAGCTTGTTTTAAAAACACTGAAAGAATACATAGATGTGACCTCCCGGACAGATAGTCCTTGACTTGTAACACTTCGTTTAGGGACCGTTCAAAGTTGCAGTGGCGCTGAAAATTGTGACTTGTGACCATTTTTCACAGTTATGACCTTTGTAGCATCCCCATGATCATGTGATCAAAATTCAGATGCTTGGCAACTGGCTCGTATTGATGTCTGTTGCTGGGTCCCAATGTGTCCCTTTTTGCAACCTTCTGGCAAGCAAAGTCAATAGGGAAGCCAGATTCACTCTACAATCATGTGAGTAACTTAACAACCACAGTGATTTTCTTGACAAAGGTCATAAAATGGGGCAAAATTCACTTAACAAATATCTCGTTTAACAACAGAAATGTTGGGCTCCATTGCTGCTTGTATTGAAACATTTCCTAATCCATGAGCCGGAAAGGAAATCTTTATTACAGCTGAAATGGTTAAATGTAATTCTTGGGAATCCAGCATGTCCTTTTTATATATTATGTCAAGCACTAAACTCTCTGTGTTCAAATGCCTGATCAGCTTGGCATATTACCATACTTGCATTAAATATTTAACTTTTTATCCAATTTAAGGAAGGAAAAATAAGTATGGCAGGGTTTGTTTTTTGTTTTTTGAGAATGCTGTAGGATGATATGTAGCACAGCGAAAACCTGTTCCAACTGTACTTTGATTAGCTGGAAAGCTGTTTTGTGTGGCTAATGAACTTACCAAGTGATATTGGGGAAGCTGCTCTCTGAACATAATTAAATGATAAGTTTGCGTACAAGGGGCAATTGTTTAAGTTACCAAGCCTGTCATACCCAATGCCAAAAATAGGCTGTCTCATGACGAAAACCGCTATTAACAGTGTCTCTTCCCTCTGCTTTAGAATGGGCAAAGGAATTCCATAAGAGCTTAGGTTGATTTTACAACAGTTAAGTTAAATCCACTTGGGGGGGACGGGACGGGGACGGGGACAGATGAAAGGTTTATGCAAAAGGGAACTCAATAGCAGAGAGCAAATTTAACTTGTAGACGGCATTATCAGCATTTATCATACAAATCACAAATAGCCCCCATCGTTCGAGGCAACTGAGTTTCTTGTCTCTATAGGTAGAGCTGGAAAAGTATCTGAAGGGATAGTTGAGATGGTATTTCTGATCTGTGATAAGAGCATGATACAAAGTTGAATAGGCAACACTCCCCTCATCTTCTTGTCCATTTGATCCATATTTTGCTGTTCTGAAAACTTCTAAAAGCGGTGGCCAAAGCAACAGAGTCTTCCTCTTGATATAGGACCAAATTATTATGAAGATCCCAGGCATCCATATAGCACTCATGGCAGGCTTGAGGATCAGGAGTGGGATTCAGCCGGTTCAGACTGGTTCTCTCCCTTGCTTTAATAACATGACCTACAAGTATCATTTAATAATATCAATTTATTAGGTTTAAAAGACAACATTTTTTAAAAACAACAACAACCTCAAAGTAATGTATGGAGTTAAGCCACCTTAAAAACACAAATACAACGAATGAACAAATACAATGCCTTAGGGAGAATTTAAATAAAGACTGACAAGTTACTGGAAGCATGGAAGATTAGATAAATTGTTGGCTGAACAAATAATTTGATTTATTGGCATATGTGCATCCAATGTCATTTAGAAATATGGGCTTGTACGTTGGGTGAGTGCCATTCCCCCGTGTTTGCCTTTTTTACATTACACCATGATCTTTGAAAATTTACTATCTCTACGCATCCCTAAAAGGTGAAATTATAGGAAGGAATTGCACTGAACACAATTTCTGCAGATCCTCCTGTTTGGGGCATGCTCAGTTGAAATAAATTGGATTGCCATCCTTCATTGGGACATACAATACTTGTAGGTTTTGCAAAGCTAGCAAGAAGTCATTAATCTATTGCCTTCTACTAAGATGACAGTGATTTCTTAGATCCGGCACTCTAGTGGAATATGAATTACAATTGGATGTTGCTGGATAACTGTCCCAGAAGTTCCTTGATGATATGTGATGAATCTATAAGACAATGGTTGTGGGGCATTTTTGTATATGCTGTTAATCTGATGCATGATGACGCGACCAATTATAGCAGGCACATGTTCAAAAAGCATGTCAAAACCTGTGTATCAGCCGATGAAATCTCTTTGGCTAAGGAACAATTGACACACGGAGCACCATCCAGTTCAAAGTTTCACTTTAGACAGAAGGTCGGTTGTAATGCATGGAAATTATTTTTATCCGGGCTAACCACAGCTTTGTATTATTACCGTGTTTCCTCAAAAATATGTCCTACTCAGAAAGTAAGTCCTAGATAGATTTTTACATCTGTGCTCAACATAAGCCCTCCCCCTCCCCAAAATAAGCCCCAGTTAAGATCCTGCCCGCTCTAGGATGCACAGGTAAAAATTAAGCTAGGGTAGGGTTGGATGTGTGTGTGGAGCTGCCCTACTACTTACCTTTGGATAGTTGCAGCCAGGCCACACACACCTTGACCCGTTTCTTCTGCCAGCAAGTCTTTCCTTGAAGGCCTCTATAACTGATAACAGAGCTCTGGAACAATCTGCATCTCTGTTATCGGCTGCAGAGGCCTTTGCCGGGCAAAGAAGGTGCACAAAATGCTGTTACCTTCCTACCAAAGGCAATTCCTATTTCTCTACTTGCATTTTTTATGTGCTTTCGAACTGCTAGATTGGCGGAAGCTGGGACAAGGATCGGGAGCTCACTCTGTTACACAGCGCTAGGGATTCGAACCGCTGAAGTGCTGACCTTTCTGATCAACAAGCTCAGCGTTTTAGCCATTAAGCCACTGCGAGAAATGTATGCATTGGTCAAAGGAGAAGAGAGGAGAGGGAGGGAGGGAGAGAGAGAGGGGGGATTCTTTTAATCCCAAGCTTGGATAGGAATGAGCTGAAATGAATACAACATTTGAAGGAGGAGAAACCAAAACTGATGGATTTGCCCATCTCTAGAGGAAAAAGAATTGTCAATTTTCAAAATGCTTCTGAACTATTATGCGGTGTGTGACAATTCACCTCAGTCTACACATCTTTAACACGATTGCTAGTAGGGAACCTTTCCTCCAGTGGAAGATCTTACCATAGAAAGTGTTGGAGTCCTTGACAAAGAGGATTGGGCAGCTCATAACTTTTGTAGGCCTGAGAAGGAATGGTTGAGAGGCAATATAAGTGGAGAGGTAACCTTTCAGGAAAATAGGCTTGAGTTAAAATGCAAGGATTGAAAAAGAGTACACCGTCAAAAAAAAAATCTATAAAAATGCAATTGCGCTAATATAATTTTATCACTTATTTAAAAATTTAGTCGACCCAAAAGACTACCAAGTGTGAAATTAAGGAACAGCTCCTCCACTTTTATGGAAATCACTCTTCTTCACTTGTCTAATAGCCTGATTTTGTCAGATCATTTATTTCCATGGTTTTAAAATGAGCTTGACAGACAGAATTTTATAACACCACTTTACTGCAAATAAGAACATCATTTTCGCTTATTAAAACTGAAGCTTAGAGAAAGCATTAAAATTAACAGTTCACTCTGCTTTAACCTTTTGAATACTACTGTGACTTTATACTCTAGACCATATTGAAAGTGAGAGCTATTACTGCGGAGTAGAGGGTTTTTTTTCAGTGAGTGGAAACGCTAAAGGGATAGAAGGCTGAAAACGAAATTCGGTTATCAAGAAGCTAAAGAGCAATTAGGATGGTGCTTTGAAACAGGAAAAATTCTGCTCCCTGGATATGAGGCCACACAGCCTTATATCTAATGTACACAATTACTGAATAATGATCATCCAATTGCTATCCTTGCAATTTGGAATTGAGCAGAATGAAAACTCAACATCTCTTCTCCTTCTGAGCTTCTCAGGCACTGCCAGAAGCTTTGGTTAATCAGAGTTAAAGTCAACTACAGAGACCTTTCATTCTTAGACGGATGGACGGATGGACGGACAAACACACCAATCACTTAACCTTTTCCTGAAGAGCAGAGATTCTTAGAGGAAAATGTTATGTTTAGTCAGGTGCCAGATCATGTTAAGGCCTTTGAACTCTGGTGCTGGAGGAGACTCCTGTGAGTCCCTTGGACTGCAAGGCCATCCAACCGGTCAGTCCTAGAGGAGATCAACCCTGACTGCTCTTTAGAAGGCCAGATCCTGAAGGGGAAACTCAAATACTTTGGCCACCTAATGAGAAGGAAACACACACTGGAGAAGAGCCTCATGATGGGAAAGATGGAAGGCAAAAGAAGAATGGGACAACATAGAACGAGGTGGCTGGATGGAGTCACTGAGGCAGTGGGCATGAGCTTAAATGGATTCCAGAGGATGGTAGAGGACAGGAAGGCCTGGAGGAACATTGCCCACGGGTTTGAGATGGGTTGGACATGACTTTGCAACTAACAACAACAACAACAACAACAACAACAACAGCAGCAGATCATGTAGTTCTTGCACTGGATAGATGTTACATGGAAATATAATGCAAGTGGTGCAAAAATTCACATGCATGGACATCCATGTATGCAACACAATCCACTGTGCCGAGGCAAAGGGGTAAACACAAAAAGTGACCATTGCCTTGCAAATCCTGTTTGCAATTTCCATGCAAACATCAGCAGGAGGAAATGCGCAGGGCCACAACATGTAAGAATTACCTGGCTGCCAACTAGAAAGGACTCAACTCAACTCTGATTTAAAGGGTGCACGTTGCTTGCATGGTGCTATCCATGGTGCTGAAAACAGAACCCTGTCTTGCTGCTCTGAGGATTCTCCGGTCCTAATAATAATAATAATAATAATAATAATAATAATAATAATAATAATAATAATAATAATAATAATAATAATAATAATAATAATAATAATAATAATAATAATAATAATAATAATAACAACAACAACAACAACAACAACAACAACAATAATAATAATAACAATAACAACAACAACAATAACAATAACAATAACAACAACAACAACAACAACAACAACAATAATAATAATAATAATAATAATAATTATTATTATTATTATTATTATTATTATTATTATTATTATTATTATTATTATTATTATTATTATTATTATTATTATTATTATTATTATTATTATTATTATTATTATTATTATTATTATTATTATTATTATTATTATTATTATTATTATTATTATTATTATTATTATTATTATTATTATTAATTATTAATTAATATTAATTATTATTAATTATTATTAATATTAATTATTATTATTTTATTTATAACCCGCTCTCTCTCCCCGAAGGGACTCGGGGACCTCGGGGACCTAAATTGTGAAAGAAACCTAAACTGGATCACAAGATTATGACACTTTGGGGATTGGTGCCATCTTCAAGTTACGTCTGAGCCTCAATTTTTTTTTTAAACTGCTTGCATTGGTGAATTCTGGATTTGCATGTTTTCTGTCCAGACTCCTAAGTGATCCTATTCCCAAACTTTGCTTCCCTTGAATGTAATTCTTTGTTAAACAGAGCATTATCCCAAAACAAAAACTTGATTATTTTGCAGATGGGCATATCCATGCTTCCTTCCCTGGCAAACTATTCAAATGCTTCAAAGAGTTAAATAATTGAAATAGTTGAAATCCTGTACTTTTTGTCAGTCACATAAAAATGCTTTGATTCAATTGCCTTCATGAAAAAGGCAATTTATTTAGCATAAAATTACCTTTCCCCCAAGAAACTGGATTTTAAATTTAAAATAATCCTCCTCCTCCTCCTCCTCCTCCTCCTCCTCCTCCTCCTCCTCCTCCTCCTCCTCCTCTTCCTCCTTTACCAAAAATATTTTTGAGGTCACTGTTTTTTTCTTTTTTTTTGAAGATGATGGATATTCTCCAGTATTGCTGAGTCTAGCTCAATTTTTGAGACAAAATATCTTCCCTCTGTCTCTTTTTCAAAGAATAATGACATAAACACAAGTACAGCCTGACTCATCCAGCGGTAGTAGATTCAGCACGGATAGTACAAATCAAATTTTGCCCATGATTCCACTTAAAAAAAAAAAAACATATTCTGCAGCATTGCTTATATCCGTTTCCTTAGGTATCTCATGGTGTCATTAATTTGGCAATTATTGTTATTAGGGCATTATTATAATTATTATTTACTACCAGTAGTAATTATTTTTTTTCAAAAATTAGCTGAAAAGAGAGTGTTCGGTATTCTCCATGGAAATGCCACTGTTTTGACATGCCACAAATGAAAGAGATTCACTATCTAAACTGAATGCTATTATTAACGTCACATTATTGTAGTCTCAGATCTGTTGAGCATCTTTGCACCCCTAATAAAAGAAGGAAAGCTGGCAGGCAAATGGGAGGCAGCTCTTCCACCCGTAGTCACAGCAGGTCTCCAATTTAGCTCAAACTCTAATTGTGGTGTTCTTTGGGTGTGATTGAACCATCCGTTCTTGGCTTGCAGTTAGATGGCCTTTAGATGGAAGATCTAAGACTACAAATCAAATTGCCTCTTTGCCCTCAAGACTGAGGCTCAAAATGAAGCTTCCTGAAATGAAGAGCTGTGATTACTCAACTGCCCCTTTGTTCTGTGCTTCTAAAGAAGCCACCATAGAAATGTAACATTTTGGTCGCTTTTTAACTCTAATAGGAAATCATATTTTAAGGTGAAAGTCAAAATTAGATTAAAACTGGGGAGCTCTCAAGCAAGATATTCATTACGCAACTGTAGGACATGGCTAGGCTGAGCCCAAAGATGGGGTCAAACACATCATCAACTTGGAGTCGTTATGCCCCCAAAAGAGACCTAAGTCCACCCCCTCCTTGAAGTTTATTGACTCTTATCTGGTGCCAAATGACCATTAGTAGAGTTCAGATTCTTGTGTGTAGGTAGCATGAATAAATTTGTAGTACTTTTGAGCTCAATCCTGGCTCCTGACTTCTTGCACCTGACAATAGCCACTGAACACCCAGGTCTGGTGCATATAATCTAAAATTTGCCGAACCATTGTTTATTGAGTGACCCCATTGACAGTTGACAAACCATGCCATACCAGTGGCTTAATTTAAAGCTATGTTTGTTATGTGAAGTCTCAGTTTTCCCTTTCAGCTTTTGTTTTGTAAAAGGTAAATAGTTAACAATCATATATACTGGTTTAAACTCTTTGAAATTAAATGCCGGATACACAATTAGTAAAGAAATGTAAACAGCTAGATCAGGAATCCCTGTGCTATTATACTGTGTAGGAATCCAGTGTTATTTAAGACTATTGCTGGTGTAGAGAGGATTGTTACTGTACTGTGTTTACTTGTGGAGGTGGTGAAGGTGATGTATGTGGGTTGACTCCCAAGGAAATATTACAAATAACATCATGAAATAATCTGAGATGTATTTAACTTCTTCATTGTAAACGTCTTGCCAGCCTCCTCAAAAGAATTCACTCCAGATTGCCATTAATGAGAAGTTGTAGAAATCCACGCAAGGGTATCTCCTTGTTTAAAACCCAAACATGGGTCTTAAATGGCATTATAATCTTTCAAACTAGTCTATGGAAATTTTCAGTCATCCAGGACAAGGTTGTCCCCAAAAGGCTTTTTCAAAAGGCAACTGGACTTTGTTTTTCCTTGAAGACATTTTTGCTTCTCGGCTATGAACTGAAGAAGCATCTTGGATGAGAAGTTAAATGTCTTCAAGGAAAAATAGGTCCAGTTGCCTTTTGAAAAAGCATCTGTGGGATATCTCCGTTTCCAAGAAATTTAGAGCTTTGTGGGCTACATACAAAATCCACTCTGAATTATCCTGCAGGTTCCTGTCCCCTATAAGAGCCACTGTGTGGCAGAACCTGTGTTGAGAATAGGCCATGGCTGAAATAAATTTGAGCCTGGGTCTCTTTGAGTCAAGTCCAACATGTTAATTTCTCTACCATACCGCTTCTCCGTGTGCCACTTCTTCATAAATAACTGAAGAAATTTTCATTCAGAAGCCCTCGGTTCCAATTACATAGAATGATACAACCAAACTAAGTTTCAGATGCCTGTCTGCATTTATATATGAGGTGTGAAAAATAAGTTTCTGTTTGCAGTCCCTTAGCAGCACACTGGAAGACAATACAATTTGCTGTCTGTCTCCCCCCCCCCCCCGAAATCTATATACAATATTCAGGAAAGGGGGAAGGGAAAAAAAACATACTATAAAGTGTGTGTACGTGGGGATCTCTCATTGTCAACTTGTGCTGTAACAGCCAATTAGCTATTTGGTGGTCTTGCCTGCCATAGATAAAGCATCAATCTACAATGAATCTGTGTCCTATAACTGTGCAGAAACACACAACCAGAAACACAACAGCTGCAGTAACAGGTGGTGGGCAAGTGGTGATTGAAAGATGGAGTAAACGCAGAGAGCTTTCGGAGTGTGTGACTCTCTGCCCAAAATATTCCGGGTAAAAGAAAAGAAAAGAAAAGAAGGAGTGGGGGCAGGCAGAGAAAGCGAGAGAAAGAGAGGGAGAGGCGGAAAGAGACAATGAAAACGTTGCAAGGGAGAATTATGTCATTCTTTTTGAACGTTCCGTGATGTGGATTCTCCAGGGCAATTCCTTTGGGAATGCCGGCAGTGGCTCAGCCAGTTGTGTGGCTTGAAATAGGAAGCTTGGAAGGCGTAACTATCTCTGTATTTTCTTGTTGGTGCCAAGGGTTGCCATTGAGTAGTCCTCATCTTGACATAAAACCAATGCAGAATTTTGCATCTGGCTTTTAAAGCCACCGCTGGGACTTGTGATAAAACACTGCGTGGCTCACATCGGGGCATCCCGGGAACTTCCTTCTCAATTACCATCAAAAAATGTGTCAGTGGCTTTCTCGAAGCTTACGGCTCAGCAAGAGGGAACGTTATAAGTGGAGGCATTGGATATTCAGCAAGCTTTATAGTCTCACGGCAATTGACAATTAAAAGGTATATTCGGAGACTTGGCCAACTCATTTTTGGATCACGAGTCCGTCCGTGTTTGCATACATCTCTTCTGTCCCCCAACACTGTAAAAAGCCATGAATATTCTCTGTTGTGGTTCGTCAGCAGCCAGCAAAGCTGGCAGCAGATTCAAACAGAGAGGAGGTTGGGGAGGAACCTGGGCCAGTCCTGGAGTCTGGAGAAGGCTCCAATGAGGGCTCTGTGTTGGAGACAGAGAAGGGGCCAGGGCCGTCTGACAGTTATCAGCTGCCTTCAGAGTCAGACATCAGAGAGGCAGATGAAAAGCTGGAATCTGTTCCCAGCAAATCCACACTCATTAGCACTGAAGACATTACCTAGTCTGGTAATGAAACATCTGCAAGCAAACGGGACCTAGCTATCTGCGGGATCGCATCCTGCCCCATACATCCCTGTGGCCGATTCGCTCCCACAGAGAGGGACTTCTCCGGGTGCCGTCCACTAGGCTATGCCAGCGGGCGACGCCCAGGGGAAGGGCCTTCTCTGTGGCGGGCCTGACCCTCTGGAACGACCTTCCCCCCGAAATCAGAACAACCACGGACCTCCGCTCCTTCCGTCAAAAATTAAAAACATACTTCTTCTGCTTGGCTGGCCTAGGGTAACTAAACTGTTTTTAGGGGTTTTTAGGGCTTAGTTTTAGTTTTTATATGGGATTTTAGCGCAAGGTGAGTTTAATTCGTTTTAACTTGTATTCTGTATTCTGTTTGTGGTTTTTATTAGTATTTTAATTTCCTGTGCCCCGCCTCGAGTCCCTTCGGGGAGAGAGAGCGGGTTATAAATTAAAAATTATTATTATTATTATTATTATTATTATTATTATTATTATTATTATTATTATTATTATTATTATTATTATTATTATTATTATTATTATTATTATTATTATTATTAAACAACCTAACTCAGAAAGAACCAAAGGCTCCATACATTACAAAAAAAAGAAGAAGACATATTGATGGCTTTTCATTGCCTCGTGGTGATTCCTGGTCCTACTCAATATGTTAAGTGCAGCCCCCCCATTCATTAGAAGTGATACGCTCGTAGCTGAGGCCCACAGCGTTACTGGCAGCACGATCAACTAAAAGAGATGAAGTGACAGGGGCCTAGATCAGTCTTCCATCATTCTACCCGATCATTTTATGCAGCCCCATTTGGCTTTTGTCCTCCCTCCTTTAATCTTCCTGCAATTTTCAAAACGTTCTCCTGAGGTCTGCAGAATTCCAGAGCATTTATAAAAGAATGAAATAACAACGTTCCCTGGCCGGGTCGTTCTTTTGCTGACTGTCCTGACCAATGAAGCTCTTGCATGGGGGAAGGGAAAGAGGGAGAAAGAAATTTCAGAGGTTTGCAAAGTGTGGGGGACGAAAACAGGCCGTCCTTGAAGCGCGAGTGGGAAAACACGGTCATCTTCTTGTACGGTTGCTTTCGTTCTTGCTTTTTTTTAATCCGTGGGGAAATTTGTAAACGTGCATTCCTAGATCAAAATTCCGTCTTCCGTTCGGGCATTTTGGATTTCCCTTGGCATTCCGGCCACACTCTTAAAAGAAGTTGCGGGCACTTAAACTTGTTAACTCCATTGGCATCTTTTGACATATTTGAAAAACCGTAGCTTTCTTCTTAGAGCAGAGGTGCAAAATCTGAAGAAAATAAATAAGTCACTCTTAAAAGCTTGGATACAACTCACAGAGACGTCCAAAAATTAATACAGAATAACAGCTTTTCAGAGGAATGTTTATCCACACGCACCTTATCTCGTTTAGAGCACTGCCAGATCACTAGTTTCCAAACACAGGGCAAAGCAAAACTTGGCACAGAGTCTCTTATGATCACAAACAGAACTTTATGGACTGAATGGTTTCCTGCAAAAGCCCATTCCCCTTTCCTTCCTCTTTTGTTTCCTATGGGAGGGGCCAATCACCTCCAGGGTGTGGCTTTACTCTTAAGTTGACCCTGCTTTCTTAGTAGTCCTTGTCTTCTGGCAGCTCTGCGCATGTGCACACTGGGCACAGGCTCCAGCTGTTCTTCTGCCTCGCTCCCTCTCTGCCTCCAATGCAGAACCCTCGTCTGAGCTTTCCTCTACCCCTGCGACAGGCCCATGTTTCTCCCCAACCTCCTCATTGTCTGACTCTGTTGCCAGCTCCACTGGCCAGCACACTTCCTCTATTGCTTTCAGCCTTTGCTCCCATAACCCGCTTCATTATATACTCTTTAAAATGTAAATAATCTCCTGATTATCTCCTTGTAAACAGCAGTCCTATGGATCCAGGATCATCTTTGCATCTCTGACAATCAGGGTGCTTTGCTTATTTATCAGATCTGTCTGCACCTGTGCCATTACTCTTGATTGCAGTTTAGGAAAAACCTAACTTAACTGGATGCAATCTAATTTTTTTTTTAAAGGCGGCATGCAGATGTGAAGGAAACTGCTGATATTAGCAAACCAACCACAAGCGTATGTGTAGCCATGCATACATGCATGCACATGAGGGAGAAGATGATTTTGAGCAACTTCAATTCGTGTTCTTCTCTGAATATAAAGCATCAGTTACTTTGCTAAAAGCCTCACTTGGTGTCAGGCTGGAACATCCGGAGCTACTCATAAATAGTCTCCAGGAGAAACTTCATTGTTAGTCACATATGTTACAAGAATCTCACTAGAATGACTGCATTCCCTTGGAAATGGTCAGATGTGGCTTCAGGGATTCTGGGGGAGATCAAGTCTATTGTTTCCCACCATGAAAGGATTCTAAACTTGACCCCCTCTTAACGCCTCCCTCCAGTCTAGCTGGAAATTCCACCTCGATAGCTTCTTCAAAAATAGATTTGCAAAAGAGACCTTGGGTGTTTTATTTGAAGGAGAGGGATGTGATGCATTTGGATGAGAAAGAGACAATGTTCACAGTCTTGCAAAAAAATTTATTGGAGAATTTAATTCAAAGTGGATTTCAACAGCAGAGCTGTGGGTTGATCTGTGGGCTGAGAGACTTACTCAAGTGACAACAATAAAAGGCAGTGGAGGAGGTTAAATGGTAACAGGTAATGTTTTCTTTAACATCTTTGTTAACAATCTGAAGGAGGGAGTAAACAGCTTGTTCCTAAAAAAAATCCACAGAGGGAGGCACTATGCCTATCATGGAAGAGAGCCACATAATGCAGGATGAAAAGAGGAAAATTAGAAGAATGCATCATGCAAAGAGAAGGAATTAAATAGAAATCCATTTTTTCCCCAAAGGTTTGGAGAAAACTGAGATACAAAGAGGAAACAAGTAGAAAGTGTTGTACCAGAAGCAAAATCAGCTGTGCTGTTTGTCAAGCTTGGCAGCCTGAAAATGTGTGAACCTCAGCTCCTAGAGTTCAGAATTTGGAATCCCCAAAAGCATGGCTAGCTGGGGATTTCTGGGAGTTGAAGTCCACATGTCTTCAAATTGCAAATCTTGAGACTTGAAACACTTAGATTGGGTCAAGAATTCTACCCTGATTGACAGAATCCTACTTGGAAAGCCAATGAAGTTCAGTGGTGGGATTCAGCCAGTTTGCACCTATTCGGGAGAACCAGTTGTTAACTTTCTAAGCAGTTTGGAGAACCAGTTGTTGGAAGAAATCTCCCTTTTTCCCCACTTTACAGGGCTAATCCTGTAAGGAAGGCAGGAAGGAAACATTCTGGTGTTGTTTCTAGCCTAAGCTTTATTGCCCTGCTTACAGAAACTGTCTCTTATTACTCAATAATTAACCCTTATTACATTGGAGCAGCTAAGACAAAGCACCCATCGACCTGAGTGACATTGAGTTGGCCATGCCAACCCAGTCATATGACCAGCTGGTCATTAAGGCAGAGAATGCCCACACACGTGCACCTTTGGTCAGTTTGGGCATGCGCATGCACAGTTTGGGCACTTGGTGTCTAAAAGGTTCTCCATCACTGGACTAGCCCATTGGTTACTTTATCTCCTTTATTTCTATTTAGCTAAGAACAATATTTGTTCATGGATCAGTTATATCACATATGTCACTTATATATGGCAATACGACAAGGGTAGATAGGTGGCTAGACGCATCTGTAGCATGTAGATTCATAGAATAACAGAGTTGGAAGGAACCTTGGAGGTCTTCTAGTCCAACCCTCAAGCTCAAGCAGGAGACCTATGCCATTCCTGACAATGACTGTCCAGTCTCTTCTTAAAAACGTCCAGTGATGACACAGCCACAGTTTCTGAAGGCAAGCCCTTTCACTGATTAATAGTTGTGACAGTTAGGAAATCTCTTCTTAGTTCTAGATTAGATTCTAAATTAGAAGATGGTTAATGGAGAAGGACAACGACTCCTTTAAAAAAAAGATTTTTCATGGTTATACAAAACATGCTTATATATTTACACCTTGGCAGCAACGTTTGGCAGTAATAGTTGCAGGGATATGTTTATTAAGGATCACAGACTCAGACAAATGTAACACATATAATAAGCATGCCTGTGATCCTGCTTACGCTACATTGATGTTGGGAAAACATGAATCCTACAAGCTGCAATTAAAAACTGAGCAAGGGCAAGAATTATTTTAGAAGTTTTATCTGTCAAAGGAAAGTGTATTTTTTTTTTTGGATCTGGCCAGGAAATGGACTAAAAAACAGTAATGTAAGCAGCCATGTCAGTAACCTGAGTCATAAATTATAAATTAGAATTTTGACATCAACTTCTTTCAAAAGGAATTTCTTACCAACTACAGTCATGGCTGTCAAACGGCAGGGTTATGAATCAGCATGTTGTATTCAAAAATTGCACAGTGAGGCTTAGTCAATCATATTACATATATAATGTGTGTGTGTGTTTAATCTCTTACCTATTTGTAAATGTGTTTGTAGAATTTGTAAATGCAAAAGGGGGCATATGTAAACCATGCTGCGATGTATAAATCAGCTGAATGTTTTTTTCCTAAATCTAATGGTTAAAATGATTTTTGATTCAAAACTTTTGGCTGAAGATTTACTGGCAGGTTTTATAAATCAGAAGCAAGATATATAATTCAATCCCTGGGTAGCATAGATTTATAAATCCAACTTATAAATCAATGAGATGGGAGAAGGGAACCATGTTTGAACTTAAATAATATTTTATAAATGGCACCCTCATACATCATGCAACTGCCACAAAATGTTTACATGGTACTTGGTACATCTAATATGTGACTGAGATTTTTTTTAAAAAAAACCCGTGAAGTAGATGCAAGTAGACGCAATGGGTAGTATAAATTTTAGTCTGTGTTAAACATGTGGTAGAAATTTTCTGAGGACATTATTTCACTCCTGAAAAAAATCAAGGGTTTTTAATTTAGGCAATGGTGGGTATTTGTCACGACAATATATATGATAAAATAATAAATTGACAAATGGATAGCTCAGGAATATATACATTTGAATAAGGAGTACATCAATCACAATCTACTGCTTCATTGGAAAATTTCAGCAGCTCGGTAAGAGTTTCTAACATTGAATTGTAAGCCAACAGAAACAATAAAAATCATCTTTTTCAAAGCAAGCCATTCAAATATTTGACTAGTAGTAATCATACTATATAGTAGAGCATTGTGGTGGCCTACTAGTGGAGATGCTCATCTCCCATTCAGAAGGTTGATGAATATATATATATATTCAGCCACAATGGCAACATTAGCTAGAAAAGGCATTATAACAGAAATGGCATTAAAAAGTCTCCTCAGAAGCAGAGGACTACTAAAGCAAAGGACTACTTCAAGACTTGTGGACTTCCATTCCCAGAATTCCCCAGAAAGGATCATTATCACTTCTCAAGTTTTCATGGACCAGTAAGGAAGTATAGAATTCTGGGAGTTGAAGTCCACAAGTCTTAAAGTCCACTGGTCATAAAGTTGTCAAGGTTGGAGACCTTTGTAGAAAAGAAAAACACTTCACCCTGCGAGTACAGCTTTAAGAAATCACAAGGATTAGCCACAGCTGAGTCTTAGGCCAGGCCCTGGGAGGGCAACTGCTGAAAATCCTCCAAGTGAGTGTAAAGGCAATTTGAAATCAGTTTTAAACATTTTTGTGCTATTCCTAGCTGAGTTTTGTACTTTGTTAACTTCTGTCCTTTATCTTAGCTTCACTCAAGACTTTAACCCAAGACTTCAGGATCTGGGTTCATCTTGACATGGGTTGACTATCCTTCAGCTACCTCTATTATTCTGCTGGCAAAATTTCACACCTGCTATCTAATACAGGTATGTTAGTAATATGCCATGATGTTATGCTGGTTTTTCTATAATTTCTTACTGGTCCCCAATGACCCAAGAAGTCATACTGGTCCTTTCTCTCATGTATTATAATCATAACCATTACCTAGAATAGCTATTAATAATCCATATAATTGCAGCATTATTTGTTCAGATGTCTCCCATGCATGCATTTTAAATTAGTTTACCGCTACGAAGAGACTTCAAAGTCTCAGAGTTTTCATTAGGATGGTCATTTGGGCCAAATAAAATTTTGGTACTGAGTACTAAGTTCATTAAAAAAATGTATTTTGAAGAGCTGAACAACTTAATTCATTTGCTTTTTGAGTGATTTAAAAAGTCTGTGAGGCTCAAAGCTAAATTAGAAGGTTCCGGTTTCATGTAAAATTCCATGGTTTGGATAATACGATAAGAAGCATCTTTTCAACTGCTTTTTCTCCTATTGTTGACTGACTGCTCTTCATTTTAATGCCAATTGATGTTTTCAGTATTGGTGTCCATTTTGTGCCTTCTGTGGAGTTAATCTCTCTTAAGCTAGCTTGTTGATATTAGAAATGTTGTAATGATGGTATTTCTGTGATTTTTCTGAGGGAAAAGTGAATGTCTAGTGAGCTGTCTTGAAATGTATGGCATTTTAGGATTGTATAGGTGTTTTTAGGTGAGAGTTTGTATACTTACAGTGCATATAGATATAGACTATAGCTTTATTGATTATTTATTTATTTATTTATTTATTTATTTTATTCAATTTATATCTCGCCCTTCTCCAACAGGACCCAGGGCGGCCTATAGGCCACATCAAAGCACAAGGTTCAAACCTTATTATTAATTTTAGCACAGGGAATATTTAATTATTTTTTTAATAATTTTGGATTTTTGTATTTTGGTATGATTTTAATGATGCCTGTGTGCTGCCCTGGGTCCTTTTTTAGGAGAAGGGTGGGGTATAAATTTAATAAAATAAATAAACACATATCACCAATAGAATCCTATGCAAACAATTTAAAATAAGAGTAAGATAAATACAATATTTATAGGCTAAGGCAATGTAATTTAATATATAATTATGTAAAATAGACTAAAATGACATAAAATTATATTTCGGTGTCACCCTTACAATCTACCCCTATCAGTCCCACTTATGCAGATCTCAACTGAACCATTTTGTTTAAGTATTTTGTTAAATATAGACACACACACACAGAATCTTCAACAGTCTTGATATCAAGTTATACCCAGGCATAACTATAAAATGATGAAGCTATTTCAGGGCCTTAATTTCCTAATTTCTGCAGCAATACTGTCTTACTGTGGCACTGGGGTGACACAGTGGTCAGAATGCAGCAGTTTAGGCTAATTCTGCCAACTGCCAGCAGTTCAATCCTGAACAGATCAAAAATGACTTGGCTCTCCATCCTTCCAAGGTCAGTAAAATAGGGACCCAAATTGTTGGGGGCAATCTGCTGACACTCTAGGCTTAGGGCTATTAATGCTGTTTTTCAATAGTCAAATATGTATCAGTTTCATTTAGGTTAGACTCAAGAACCAACTTGATATGCCCAGAATGAAGTAGACATGTAATTGGCAAGCATATAAAAGCTATTAGCATTGATGGAGCTTTTAAGTTAGAATTCTCCATCAAGAGCTTCTGCATATGTGCTTACGTAATCATATAAATCCACAGAGGGAAGCTAAATTGTATTTAGAGAGCCAATTTGGTGTAGTGGTTAAGGCACCAGTCCAGAAACTGAGAGACCCTGAATCCCTCCGACCAGCCATGAAAGTCAACTGGGTGGCCTTGCGCCAGTCACTGCCTCTCAGCCCTAAGAAAGAGGCAATGGCAAATCCCTTCTGACAAATGTTGCCAAGAAAACTGCAAAAAGGGATCCAGGCCAGGAGTCAACGCTGATTTGAAGGTATATGTCAGAGGTGGTATTCAGCAGGTTCTGACCAGTTCTGGAGAACTGGTAGTGGAAATTTTGAGTAGTTCGGAGAACCGGCAAATACCACCTGTGGCTGGCCTCACCCCCATCTATGCTCTGCCTCCTGAGTCCCAACTGATCGGGAGGAAATGGGGATTTTGCAGTAACTTTCCCCTGGAGTGGGGAGGGAATGGAGATTTTACAGTACCCTTGCCCTGTCACACCAACCAAGCCACGCGCACAGAACCGGTAGTAAATTTTTTTGAATCCGCCACTGCTATATGTATGCATGTTTTGGGTATGTATGTATACACATACATATGTACAAAAATATATGTACAGTGTATATGTATATACTGTATGTATGTATATATGTGTATGTTTGTGTGTGTGTGTAGACAGATGCTAAAAAAAAATTAAAGATACTTTTATAAATCAAAAACATACTGTTTGATACTCCATCCTTGCCTCCCACTCCAGAAACTAAAAAAAATAAAAATAAAACTAATTATCTTATAAGTAGACTTCAAAAAAACCCAAACCCCAATAATTAGATTGTTAAAATATGCTTTGATTTTATTAGGCTTCCACAAAAACCCTACAATCAAAAAAACCCAACTACCCACAATGTATTTGAAACATATTTGCTACAATATAAGGCACCTAATTGTGAATTTTATACACTACCGAGTTATGCAATTAGATACTACATGTCTATTTCTCACAATTAGCTGTTGCAGAAAAAAATCTGCCTATAAACAGCATGATATATTTAACAACTTTTTAATGCAAAACAGTTGACATGGTTAATGCCATATTCGTTTAATTCAATTTTAATTAGTTAAACAGTAGTTAGAAAAATGTGAGCTTTTCATTAACTCCCAATGCCAATATTTTTTTGCTGGTTGTCTTTTATCGTTGTTTTCCCCCCCCCCCTTTTCTTCAAATTACAATTGAGTAATGGGATAACATCCGTGCAATGCATGATTATTTATGGCATACAGTGCCAAAACTGCTAATTTTTGATTTTTGGAAACCATGAGTTCTAGTTGTGGCTTAGGCTGGGGGACTATGGGCCAGTCACTCCTTCTCAGCCTAATCCACCTCACAGGGTGGTTGTTGTGGAGGAAGAAATATGTTGTTATGTTTGCGGCCTTGGTTTATTTGTAAAAATTGTCAAGATGGGATACAAATCTCTCTCTGTGTGTCTCTCCCTCTCCCTCCCCCTCCCTTTCTCCCTCCCTCCCTCCCTCCCTCCCTCCCTCCCTTCCTCTCCATTGCTTCTTGTCCTGCCTTCTGATGCTTTGGAAAGCAGGTTAACCCCTTCATCTTTGTGATAGGGAGATGGACCCATTGTCTGATCTTAGCCATGCTGTCCTTTGGTAGGAATCAGTGGTGGGTTTCTGCAGGCTCGCACCTACTTGCGAGAGCCGGTTGGTGAAATTTAGAGAACCGGTGAGAGGGGGTTCCACCGGCGTACCTGGAAGTAAATCTGGCCCGCCGCTGCCAGTGACCCAACAGAAAGGAAAGGAAAGGAAAGGAAGGAAGGAAGGAAGGAAGGAAGGAAGGAAGAAAGAAAGAAAGAAAGAAAGAAAGAAAGAAAGAAAGAAAGAAAGAAAGAAAGAAAGAAAGAAAGAATTTATCATCACAATTGAGTCCAAAATTTTGGTTGCTAAGCAAGAGCGTTGTTAAATGAGTTTCACCACATTTTAAAAGGTGGCCACTCCCACCCTGTCACATGACTGCCAAGCCCACAAAATAGGCCACATCTACAGAGTAGGTTCTAAAAAGTTTGAAACCCACCACTGGTAGGAATCTAACCCAGATCAAACCTCTTTGTACGCTGGAGGTTAGCTGTGGCATATAATAGCACTTGCAAGAAATGACCAGCAGTAAACATTAAAATCCATTTCCAAAACTGATTGCACTACAGCTAGGAAGAGGAGGACAACGAGGCAAGGGAGAGCTGGTGATGATGGTGGCAAGCAGCTCCCTCCCTCCCAACATTATGCTATTTTAACCCCAGCAGCCCAGGTCCCCTAGTCAATAATGACCTATGTTAGGTCATTTTGAAGATGATGTTTATGACTCTATTGCCATGACAATATCATTACATTCCTAAGGGGTAATTAAAGATTTGCCAAGATGTATAAGGTTTTATCGATATGGCCGGATGAATGCCAAAGAGACACATTGAGGCTGGCTTTTACTCAGCACTTTCTATAGCTGTGTGGAATTGCAGGATGACTTTAGTGCTTCTTAGAAAATGTGTGGGTTAGGCACTTATATGAAGGGCTGTTATTAGAATGGGAATGTTATAGACTCTGTAGGCACAACATTCCGGTTCTGCACCTTGGTGGCTGCTGCCCTAAATGTGCTGGAGAAAAGTCAGGCCAGGAAAAAAAAAAACTTTTCAACTTTATCAAGAAGCTTTTTAAATACATTCACGCATGGTGTCCACTAGTGATACTGACATTTCACACAACTTCTTCTTCTTCTTCTTCTTCTTCTCCTCCTCCTCCTCCTCCTCCTCCTCCTCCTCCTCCTCCTCCTCCTCCTCCTCCTTCTCCTCCCTCTCCTTCTCCTCCCTCTCCTTCTCCTTCTTCTTTCGCTCCTTCTCCTCCTTCTCCTCCCTCTCCTTCTCCTTCCTCTCCTTCTCCTTCTTCTTCCCCTCCTTCTCCTCCTTCTCCTTCTCCTTCCTCTCCTTCTCCTTCTTCTTCCCCTCCTTCTCCTCCTTCTCCTCCCTCTCCTTCTCCTTCCTCTCCTTCTTCTTCTTCTTCCCCTCCTTCTCCTTCTCCTTCCTCTCCTTCTCCTTCTTCTTCCTCTCCTTCTCCTTCTTCTCCTTTTTCCTCTTCTTCTCCCTCTCCTTCTCCCCTCTCCTTCTCCTTCCTCTCCTTCCTCTCCTTCTCCTTCCTCTCCTTCTCCTTCTTCTCCTTCTTTTTCTTCTTCCTCTCCTTCTCCTCACTGCAGCCTCCTCCTCCTCCTCCTCCTCCTGTCATGTTGAGGACTACCTGTATTTTCATGCAAATATTTAATCTTAACTAAAAGACTGAGAAGTGAAGAATTTTTCATAATGTCCAGGGACTTCTCTCCTGTGATGCCAACTGATACAACAATCTGAAGAAGACCAGATAGGCTTGAAGTCCAATAGGTTCACTATAAATCCTTTCCTTAACAGGCAACCCTGAACAGTATATCCCACTTTCTGTCTTCCTGAAAGAAAGGACCTGTTTTGTATTATAACACTAATGATCCGCAAGTGGATGCAAGAAAAGATTTTCAAAAAATGCAGTGAGAAGTGCAAGTGAAATCCTGGCCCCTTAAAAAGCGCACAATGATAATGTCTTAAGCCCAGGACAACAGCAACAATAAGAAGAGACACAGCAGCATAGTTTCAATTAAATGCCTGGGTGAACAAATCAGTTGTTTGCTGGTGCTGAAAGTTTACAAGGCCTGATGCCAGTTGTAACTGGATAGGAAAGGAATTCCTCAGTGACAGTGCTTCTACCTTTAGGTTCCCCCCCCACCACCACCACTTCCTACAGAGCAGACAAGGGCCCTGCAGATTTCAATGAACATAAGGAGACGGTAATCCTTCTGAGCTGCACAGGGGTTTACACAGCAATAGCGCTTAGACTTACATACCACTTCACAGGGCTATTGCAGCCCTCTCTAAGCGGTTTACAGAGTCAGCCTCTTGCCCCCAATGATCCGGGTCCTCGTTTTACTGAGCTCGGAAGGATGGCAGGCTGAGTCAACCTTGAGCTGGTGAGAATCAAACTCCTAGAGTGAACAGCGAGTTAGCCTGCAATGCTGCATTCTAACCACTGCACCATCACAGCTCATAGCAACACATGGTGTAGAATTCAAACTAGCCACTTTATTGTTCTATGCTTATTCTACAGGAATCTCCCCAAGCTGGCAGCTTTTGCTTGGGAAAGACGAGATAAGGCGGTGGCTCAGTGGCTAAGATGCTGAGCTTGTTGATCAGAAGTTGGATAGTTCAGCAGTTCAAATCCCTAGCGTCACGTAATGGAGTGAGCTCCCACTACTTGTCTCAGCTTCTGCCAACCTAGGAGTTTGAAAGCATGTAACAAATGCAAGTAGAAAAATAGGGACCATCTTTGATGGGAAGGTAACAGTGTTCCGTGCACCTTTGGCATTTAGTCATGCCAGCCACATGACCACGTTAGACGTCTTCGGACAGCGCTGGCTCTTCGGCTTAGAAACAGAGATGAGCACCTCCCCCTAGAGTCGGGAACAACTAGCACACAAGTGTGGGGGAACCTTTTCCTTTAGATAAGGCTGATAGAGAGAAGGGGTCAGACCTTGCCCTCTTGTGCTTACATAATGTGTCCAGACTAATTCCTCACTTGATCCCTCTTCTGGACTGGGACAGTTTATCTCCAACAGAAACTGAGTTCTAAACGTCTTCTGGACAGAGGCAGTAAGCTGTAAAATCTAGAACACAATGGACCAACCTGGTTCTATTTTCCTTCCTTTTGTTAAGCGCCGATTAATGTATTTATTTCTAGTCCGTTCAGATTATATTTGGGTAGCCCTGTCATCTCACAACTTAATGAGCACTGAAGGTGGCTGCAGTCACTATTGTAGATACTCGCTTCAGATCCCACCTAGCAGTTCATTATAGAAAGCCTTGCATATGGTTAAATTAGCAGTGTGGTTGACAAGAAGGTGACACAGCTTAACTTATTTTTAAAACTGCTTTAACTTCATGTGGAACTAGTTGTCTAGGTATTTATAGAAAGAAAGTGCCACCCTTCAAATCTGAAAATATAAAGAACTCCATGCCTATTCTACTCCAAGGGTAAATTGGAAATGCATTTGTTCATATATATATATATATATATATATAGATTTTGCAAGATTTTGGAGAAGAGGGGGTTGACCTATTCTCCAAAACACCTGAGGGCAAGAGATAAGTAATAGGTGGAAGCTTATCAAAGAGAGATTCAACCTAGAATTAAGGAGAAATTTCCCAACAATAAGAAGTGTTAATCAGTGCAAGAGGTTGCTTCCAGAATTGGTAGATGCTCCATCATTGGAGGTCTTTAAGAAGGGAATGGACATTTGATTATCCATGCAATAACAACAGCCAGAGTTGTATTTGCACAACACTAGAAAAGTGAAGAGATTCCTACAGATGAGAATGTGATTAGGAAGATATCCTAATCTTCTAGAAGAGGGAGTCAAACTTTTCTCCAAGGCACCTGGGGGCAGGACAAGAAGCAATGGGTGGAAACTAACCAAGGAGAGAAGCAACTTAGAACTAAGGAGAAATTTCCTAACAGTAAGAACAATTAACCTCTGGAACAGCTTGCCTCCAGCAGTTGTGAATGCCCCAACCCTGGAAGTCTTTAAAAAGATGTTAGACAGCCATTTGTCTGAAATGGTATAACGTTCCTGCCCATGCAGGGGGTTGGACTAGAAGACCTACAAGGTCCCTTCCAACTCTGCTATTGTATTGTATATTAGAATGTGCAGAAATGAATAGGTTAACACTTGCAATTAAGCAAATGGAGCAAACGGAATATTATAGCCTATGGGAACTATTCCCACCGATGGTTAGAGAATAAAAATGAATGTTAGAAATGGAAGTAGATTAGTGAAATATAGAAAAGATATTAATAGAATTAAATATTTTAAGAAGACGATTGTTCTACCCTGTTTCCCTGGAAATAAGACCTCCCTGGATAATAAGCCCAATTGGGCTTTTGAGTGCATGTGCTAAAATAATCTGTACCCTGAAAATAAACCCTCCCATAAAATATTGCAACACAGCAGCAGCCATGAGGTGACCACACTCGCTGCCTCCTGCATCTCAGAAATAATAAGACCTCTCTGAAAATAAGGCCAAGTGCTTATTTCAGGGGTCAAAAGAATATAAGACCCTATCTTATTTTTGGGGAAACACGGTCATATCAGATATGTTCAGTATATCAGTATTAAGTCATGAGTAGATAATGAATATAGTTGTAAATTCTAATTGTTATTGCACAAGATATTTGTACCCAGATGACAGACTGTTTAATGGAAGATAGATTGTTTGTACTAAAATAAAATTTAAAAAAAATTAAAGGAGGAGGAGGAGGAGGAGGAGGAAAAGAAGGAGGAGGGAGGAAGAGGAAGAGGAGGAGGAGGAGGAAGAAGAAGAATGACATAAGGTCTCCTACTTGAGCAAGGGTTGAGCAAGGCTCAAAGACCTCCAAGGTCCCTTCCAACCTTGTCGTTCTATGTTCTATGGATTTGAAGGGAACAAATAGGGAAAACCTTGGCATGGTGTTTTGAAATCGTTCCCAGTGGTCTCATCCAACATAACCGCTAATTCAAAACTTGGGAATTGTAGCTGGACTTCATCTTATGGTCCAAACTCTCCTTCCCTACAAAGGAGCTCTTAAATCGCCCAAAAGTTGGACAGGAAAAGTTAAATCTTCACGGGTCGTGCTTGAACATGACGAGACAGAATACTTTTACTACCCAGCTGTGTTTTGGTTTCCCCTGACAGCCTCCCCTCGTACAGCTGGGGTTTTCTTTTTATTTAAGGTTGAATAGTTTTTCAGTACAGCCATTTCAGAAATCCTGGTGGATCAACATATTCCAACCGGGGTTGGCAGAAGAGAACTCGTGTCTCTGGAGCTGAAAGAGGCTGGCCTATTTAATTATGTAAAAATGATTTAACCGAACATTAATATCACAATATTTTGACTTCACTGGCTTGGCTAGGGAAATAGGAGTGAGCAGCATACCGAATGCCTTGATTTGGGATAATCTGAAGACAAATGGAGACAGCAGTACTTGAATTATAAGAGACAGGGGCTTCGGTTTTTTAAAAAAAAAAACACATGAAAAACCCATCATATTTTTTCCCTCTTTCCTTTCCAGTAAGATAGGGGATATTTCAAAAAAAAACAACCTAGCAGACCTTCCTGTAATCCAGGGGTCTCCAACCTTTGCAACTTTAAGTCTGAAGGACTTCAGCTCCCAGACTTCTCCAGCCAGCTTTGCTGGCTGGAGAAGTCTGGGAGCTGAAGTCCTTCAGACTTAAAGTTGCAAAGGTTGGAGACCCCTGCTGTAATCCTTTTCCAAAATTAAATCCATCCTTAGCAAGTTGCTTCTTTGTTAAGCTGGGGGTTTTATAGCAGGGAAAGGAGGGGTGGGGAATCCTTTTTGGGGAAATGTTTGTAAATATTTCTTTCATCAACAAAATGGAAGCTCCCAAATTTCAGCCATTCTTCTTCCGATCCCCAGAGTTGTCTCATCTTAGACTTAGAAACTCAAGGTAGCTTACATGGGAATACTTTTCATTTTGTTCTTACGGTAACCAACAAAGTGTCAACTAGGAAGAATGAACTGAGCAAAGTCAACCATTGAGGTAGAGATTGTACCTGGGCTTCCCTATTCCTAATCCAACTGCTCTACTATTGTTCTGACCGAGGCTTCCCAAGAACACACAAAAACTCCTTGTCCCGACAAAAAGCCCTTTTATTAATTTCCTGTGAATTCTGCTCATTCACTTCCAGCAAAGTCTTTCCAGGGAGGATTTGCCATCACAGACCTTATCTGGTTTGGAGAGCTGCCAGGCCGATATCTGCAAAATTTGGTAAGGAGTCTTGGAGAGTTACAAACTAATTAAGCAAACTAATTGTCTCCTGCAAACTCCACTCCCCTTTCGCTCCTCTTTTATTCCTTCTGGGAGGGGCCATTCACCATCCACTTGTGGCCTTACTCCCACGTTGCCACCTGTTCTTTAGCTGTTCCGTTCAAAAAAAGAAGCATTTTGAATCATTTAGGGAGACTCTGCCTTGATGAACTCACTAGAAGTTAGGCTGGGCAATTTTTCTTGGAGTTTCTGACGTCCTTATTTATCCAGACTAGCAATAAAGTAGTCTTAACTTTGCTCCTCTAGTTTTGGGGGGTTTGCCCTCCCTGCATGGAATCCAACATGAAGTCACTTTAGTTCTTCTTGGCACAACTCTTAAGTACTAAATTTGCTCAACCCCCATGTCAAATTAGCTGGCTTTGCAGGTCCTGCGAAAACCATAAGACCATGGTTTACATACAAGGCGCAATGGCTAGGTTTACATATCGCAATCTGCTAAAACCAAACAAATCGTATTTAAAAAAAAAAAAAATTAAGCAGGTCGCACAAGTCTAGAGACTGAATTAATAATAATGGCCTGTCCCTTCCATGGTCCGTGATCATCAACCATCAGGCAGAATTTTACATTTTTCAATGTTATGCTCCTCTCTCTTTGACAAACACATTTTTATTCTCTCTCTGTGTGTGTTTCTCTGTGTGTGTCTCTGTCTCTCTGTCTCTCTCTCTTTCCCTCTGTCTGTCTCTGTCTGTTTCTCTTTCTCTCTGTCTCCCTCTCCCTCCCCCCCCCCCTTTACACATTCGATCTCCCTACCAGTTCCTGGAGAATTCTGTGTCTCCATATGGGTTACCAGAAGTCTTGAGATGCATCACAGGTGGGCCCCCGAAAGCCCGAGCATAACTTTTTCTGTACAAATGTTATTCTTAGCTCCTGCTGCACAGATCATTTTCCTGAGAGAGATAATCTAAACAGTTTTTCTTAAGCTTGGTTGGCCTGTCTAAAATATTGCCGAAAATGTCAACGACACTTCAAGACAGATTATTTTAAAGCAGCAAGAGTGAGCTTAGTTGGGGTGAGCGACTACTTTTAGGGTTTTATATATATATATATATATATTTGTTCATCTCCCACGGTTTTGATAACCGTTATGTGTATATTGGTGAACAGGGGAAACCTGGCTAGGCATACAAAATCCGAGAAAACCTACATGTGGTATGACAAAGATGTCAAGGATCTGGAATTCGGCTTTGGACTCCCTGCATGGAACTGACCTTGGCTTTTGTTGGTAATGGAGGTTTTCTATAACTGTTCACCTTTAGGGGTCTCTAGGGTCAGCTGCCAGTCAGAATGAGCCGTACGAAATGGCACAGTCGTTTAAGCTAGATCGACAAATAGCAGCTACAGAGACCACCAATCTCCTGGATTCCTCCCTCCCTGAACAGAATTTAGAACACAGTTTTGAAAGATAAAGTTTTATATTGATGGATTGGGGTAAGGTGAACCAGACGCAAATGAATTATCGTAAACTTCTTCCTTTAAAAAAATAATAATAATAACAACTCGACGTTTTGTATGTACCATGTTACCACCAGACAGAGGTTTTCGAAACACTTCAAACAACTCGCAGCCCAGGGGTGAAACCCAGCAGGTTCTGACAGGTTCTGGAGAACCGGTAGCAGAAGTTTTGAGTAGCTTGGAAAACCAGTAGCGAAAATTTTGAGTAGTTCGGAGAACCGGCAAATGCCACCTCTGGCTGGCCCCAGAGTAGGGTGGGAATGGAGATTTTGCAGTATCCTTTCTCTGCCATGCCCACTAAGCCATGCCCACAGAACCAGTAGTAAAAAAAATTGAATCTCACCATTGCCACAGCCCGAGGTTAATACGATTACAAGTAAACCAGTATAATCGTCCTAAGTCATGGATACGCATTTAAATTAAATTAAATAAAGAGTTTAATTCTATTTGCGATAGATAGGTTGTTGTTTTTTCTGGATGGCGAATGGAAGCTTATGAGAAAGGTTGCAACTTAATGTGCTTTACAAAACTGGAGGAAGAGGGCAGAGAAGAGAAAGAATAGCCAACTATTTTGTTTATTATTACTATTTACTTGAAATATTTTGCCACAACCAAATAAATAAAAACCATAAAAGCATGAAACTGTAAGAAAACTGATTATCACTGCGAAAGAGAAACTAGCAGCAAACAGAAGCAATTAGATAGTCAATATTATTTAATGGGATAAGAGTATTTTTAGTTGGAAACAATCAAACAGCAGAACTGATGGAATACAAATTCATTTGCCTGGTGCAGCAAAAAAGCCCAAACTTCATTAAATGACTATGGTGGATGCTTGGAATGTATGAACTCATCACTGAAAATTTTAACACGGTTTTCCTGTATGTGTGAATCGATCTACTTGGCTTGTTAAGGAACCCTAGTTGAAGCCTTCAATTAGCAATAAAAAGGTCGGCAGAGTAGTTACAAGATAGGGATAGCTGCAAAGATGGACATATTTAAAGGTTGGTTCATAACTGCCTGGAACCCCAAGTGCACATTGTGGAGGTGTGTATCCTGCATGCTGATTGTTTGATCTGACTTCCTGTTTTGTGTTCTTCTCATTGAGTGCCCCCTAGCCAGAATGTTAAAATTTGTAGACGTAGGAATGCAACAGCTATGCAACCAGTGGTGGGATTCAAAACTTTTTATTACCAGTTCTGTGGGCGTGGCTTTGTGGGCATGGCTTTGTGGGCGTGGTAGGGGAAGGTTACTGCAAAGTCCTCATTCCCTCCTCACCCCACTAACCAGCTTTCCAGCTCAGTTCTCAAAAGAAGATCAGCTGGGATGCTGGGAGGCAGCGGGGGTGGGGCCATCCTATTTGACGGTTCTCCAAACTACTCAAAATTTCCGCTACCGGTTCTCCAGAACCTGTCAGAACTGGCTGAATACCACCTCTGTATACAACCCTCTACGAATGACAGACTCATATATTCCCCCGTGTGTAGTACTGGAGAAGTCTGTTAAACTCTCCTACTGGTGCCAACAAACCAACCCTTGGTGTAGTACATACAGAAATGTCTTAAGATAATGGACAAGCAGATTCGTAGGACTCTTTAAGTTTTCAGAGCCTTCTAAACTGAAACTAATGGAAAACAACAAAACACTTTGGTGGGTGTGTTAAAACAGCACAGATGTGCCCTTGTGTAGCAATAACAATATTATCTAGGCTTATATACCACCCCATAACGCTTCACAGCACACTCTGGGTGATTTACAATGTCAGAGCATTCGTTGCACATTGCCCCCAACTATCTGGGCCTTCATTTTACCCACCTCAGAAGGATATAAGGCCGAGGCAACCTTGAGCCTCATCAGGATCGAACTCCAGACTGTGGGCAGAATTTGCCTGCAATACTGCACTTTAACCACTGTGCCATCAGGGCTCTATCCTATTATGATCAACAGAAGCTTACTTTTATTTCAAGAAGATGAACTTTTCCACTTAAAAGTTGACATTTATCTAAAAGAATGGCTTGGCAATTGGTGAGAAGCCCGTCTAGAATTTTTTCATCCCCCTCAGCATACAGCTAAGCTCCCTCACACCACAGGGGGCGCCATCCACATTATTCCTACTAGGGCGTGTACCGGTTAACGCTCCCCCAATTAAATCCTAGTCATTGTCACTCACAAGCGCTTGGCTCGATTGGCTTCTTGGGAGGCTCCTTAATAATGCAGCCCTCCCAATTAAGTCTATCCTCATTAGACGAAGTATACAATATTACCGTTTTATTGCCGTCCGTAAAGTGCTCCCACTTTGAGCTGCGGAATTATTAAGCGGCAACATAAACAGAATTCCCAGGGACCGGACTGCTTGCTGACCCCATCAATGGTGAGAATGGTCCTGTTGGCGCTGAAAGCACTGGGCCCATCTTCCAAGGTGCTTATGATTACTTTTGGAGAGCATGAGGAATACAGTGTCATTTAATTCTGGCCTTCTTTGCTTTGCTGACATCAGAGAGAAGCATAAAAAAAAAAGAAGAAGAAGCAGCCAAAATGCTGATTTCTACTTCCTGGAGTTTTGAGGAGGTTAATGGCCATGGTTCTCACAGCTCTTTCAAACACACCTGCCTCTGCACGCTGCCAAATATGTATTTTAGCCCTGTACCAACCATGGTTTTGAGTCTGCCAATTGGAACAGACATCTTTGGGAGTCTGTCGCTTCCTTTCCAAACCTCTCAGATTTATTTATTTTTTCCCCCTGCCGGGATAAGTGCAAAATAAAAACCACCATGAGATGGTCATTAAAGGCACCCCTTCATTTTGGCACGGGAGAGGGGAGACCGAAATGGACACAGGAATTATGTGCCTAAAGAGATAGGCAGACTCGTAGAATGAACGATTGTGTTCTGACTTAAGCTTCCCCAGCAGCACAAAGCCGAGTCCTCATCCCGATAAAACCCCTTTTGTTTAATTTGCAGTGAATTCCTCTCCAGCAAAGTCTTTCCTCTCCCACAGTCTTTCAAGATAGTTCACTGTAACGGACCTTTATCAGGCTTGGAGAGTGGCCAGGCCGATATCTTTCAGACGCTGCTTCAGCTTGTCAATGTCCTCTCTCAAATCCACAGAATTAGACACAGAATATGTTAGGTGTGATCTGAACAGAGAACAAAGAACCAGCATTTTAATGTCAATTCATAGCATCTCTGGACAAGCCTGAAGGCTGGGTTCACATACCATGGCATGGAATAAATCCAAGTCAAACAAACCACGATATGGCCTTAGTGAGATACGAGAGCCCATCTCACATATTCACTGGTCACGCTGTTGGTTTAAGCTTGTTTCCACGGAGGGCGAGCACTTGGTTTGTAGTGTGTTATCAGAATGGCTAGATTTTTCCAATCATGCGCCTGATGCAGAAACATAGTGGACTCGAGCCAGAATTAATTTTTACCCTCCCCTGCAGTTAATAGTGGTTCAAACCACAGACTAACTTTGCTTCTAAAGGAAACTGGGCACATCCATTGGGGTGGGCATGGGTGCTTCTCTGCCATTGGCCATAGTTGTTGTGGCCAACATCCTAAATCAGAGGGACTTCTGGTGTCTCTTTGGTTGAATGCAGAAAGGCTGAGCCTTAGATTTTTTATGTTGTCTGCTCCCAGTGGAGGCTATTTCAAGGGAGACAAGACAGAACAGTTAATCATTCAGAGACATAACGGACAGCCCACTCAATGACTGGATGGATTGATGGCATTAATGAATTCATTAAAGGATAACAGGAGCCTTAAATTACTTTGCTAGGCATGGTAGTCATTCCCTGACATCATGTAGATTTCTGGAAGGGCTTTTCAGAGGGAGATGTGCTTTTTCCTGAGTGTTTGCATTTGGTGTGTGTTACGTGAGTGAAGAACAATGTTATTCTGAAAGGGGACAAGCTTGGTCTCTTCTCATTCTGGCCATTTTGAGCATCTATGTTATAGAACCAAGTGTTGTTGCTGTAACTTGAATCTAATGGAAATGACAGGGAAGGCAGGCAAATGGTGTGCCTGCCAAAAGATACACATAATCAGTGTTGGGATTCAGCCAGTTTGGGCCGGTGATGGGACCTTCACCTGATGAGACTCACACCCAAACCATTACAAGATCCTCACCTGACAGGAACATCACCGCTCCATGGCATGGGACCTGGTTACTTGCGGGACCGCCTCCTACCACATACCTCCCTTCGACCTGTCCGCTCCCACAGAGTGGGCCTCCTCAGGGTGCCGTCTGCCGGACAATGCCAGCTGTCCCAGGAGGAGAGCCTTCTCTGTGTCAGGCCCCGCCCTCTGGAACGACCTGCCCCCCTGACCTTCGTACCATCACGGACTTACGCCTCTTCCGCCGGGCACTAAAAGCACACCTATTTTATGTGGCCGGCCTGGCATAGCCTTAATGGTATAGTTTTACTTGATCTTAATAAGGTTTTAACTAAAATTTTAGCACAGACCTTTACATTTAATCTATTTTAAATCGTTTTTTGCATGTACTGTTTTTATTGTTTCTCTGCACCGCCCTGAGTCCCTTCCGGTAGATAGGGCGGTATATAAATATGATAAATGATAAATAAATAAATCACCAGTCATGCTCTCCACATCACAAGACCTATTGATCACACAAAGCCCTTATAACCAGAACATCCCCTAATCTTTACTGAATGTTACCTAATCTGGTAATGAATGTTTGGAAACCAACCCACAAGCTCGGAAACTCATCCTCCACCTGACCTACAGATATTCACCAGCGTTGCAAATAATAACAGTGGAAAGCATGGAAAATTTCTGCAGCAAAATAAAGGAAGACTAGACCAACTATGTCAATTAAATGGTAGCACTTCCCCTCACCCTCATAGCTGCAAGCAAGAATAGTGACATCTATCCCTGATAATTATTTACATCCTTATTTGCACCCTCCTCTTTTCTCTCTTTAATAAAAAAAAAAGCTGTTTTCTTCTCCAATACACCGCCGAGTTATGCGTATGTGAGAAATTTCTTGATGGTGTAAAATTTACTTCTGGAACATCTGATTGCTGGAAAATCAAAGCCCTTAAGAATGCTTTGTTTCTCATGTTAATATTGACACTTTTTTAATTTTAGAGGAAATTTAAAAAGGGCAAAAATAAATCTGTGTAGCAATGGGTAGGAACAGGCCTGAATTAGAACCTGGCCAAGCTCAAGTAGCTTATATGTAAGAACCTTTGAGAAGAGTGGAATTTCAAGGCAGTTAGTGGAGTGGAGTGATTATCCAAATTATTTTCCTTTCACGTTCTAGAAAACAGGTCCACCACAAGAGAGTTTTTAAATATTTAAATGATCTAATAGGTTGCCATCTTCTTTTAAATGTTTTATTTTTTACTCATTTGATGTATGACCTCTGAAAAACACACAGAGAGGGACCATTGTCTGTCTCTCTATATCTATCTATCTATCTATCTATCTATCTATCTATCTATCTATCTATCTATCTATCTATCTATCTATCTATCTATCTATCTATCTATCTATACCTACCTACCTACCTACCTACCTACCTACCTACCTACCTACCTTCATTTATTTATCAGCACAAATGCAACACACACACACACACAACCCATCCATCCATCCATCTATCCATCCATCCTTACCTTAAAAGCCACATCCCCATCTCTTTCACTTAGATATCTAATGACAGTCTTATTCATATATCATAATCTCCTCTCATAACCTTCCAATATCCAGGCTGCAGAAGTATGTTGGTGAACTAGATCTCCCTGTGCACAAAACAGAGACCATAATCAGACCTCAATCCATCTCTTTCCAGAACATAGGGTGAGCCAGATTAGGGGGTTTCCTTCCCCGATTGGAATGCATTGGATTCCTTCTAAAATGATCCCGATTGCTCATCGGATTCCAATCCGAATCTCCAAACACAACCTTTTACGGAGCCCAAACCTGGACACCATCCCTGTGGACTCAAGCGAGACTGATCTGCATACCCAGAAGGGCCCTTGATTTGCTCGTACACCTTGCACGTTGCTAAATGTGAACTCCCTGCCTCCTTAGATGTAAAAAAACCCTGCCCTGTGAACTATGGTGATGGCTTGACATCCTTGCCCTGACTTTTTGGAGTTAATTCTTCACCAGGGGTTAGGTGCATTCTCTGTTCAGTGACTCATTTGATTGTCACCTACCTCGCACAGGCAGGCACACAACAGAAGGGAAGAGGTGTGGGGGGGTAGCCGGCAGCCCCCCAAGCCGTGTCTGTTGCGGCTGACAGCTAGTCACAGTCCTGAGCAGTGCGCGGGAATAACTGAGTTAGAAAGAAGCTTCTGGCACTGTAATAAAGCCTTTAATGGACACACCGCCTCTTCTCCCCTCCTTGGGGTAACACTAAATCCCATTTTATTGTAGTTTGCACAGATGTTAGTGAGTTATCCATTTCTCTAATCATCCTCGAAGTTAGCACATCTATCTTAAGTAAGAAGACTGACCCATTGTTGGAGAGAGTCCCTTTTTCTAATAAACCTGTGTCAGTTCCAGGTCAGTTTTACCAATACAAATAACATTCAAACAAATAAAAAGTATATTGTTTTCTGATCAGATGTGTGTAATTGAGTCCCTTGGGCTGGTTTAAACGTAGGCGCCCTGAGTAACCTTGGGTTGAAATGTGGATTCCACCCCCTGTGACTAAGCCATACGTCCTCATCCTTTGGGGTGGTGGTTGTTTTTTCCCTCTCTTTTTAAACGCAGCTTTAAAATTGTGGCTCAGTGGCTAAGACACTGAGCTTGTTGATCAGAAAGGTTGGCAGTTCGGCGGTTCGAATCCCTAGCGCCGTGTAACGGAGTGAGCTCCCATTACTTGTCCCAGCTTCTGCCAACCTAGCAGTTCGAAAGCAAGTAAAACTGCAAGTAGGAAAATAGGGACCACCTTTGGTGGGAAAGTAACAGCATTTTGTACACCTTCGGCGTTTAGTCATGCCAGCCACATGACCATGGAGACGTCTTTGGACAGCGCTAGCTCTTCGGCTTTGAAACAAAGAGGAGCACCGCCCCCTAGAGTTGGGAATGACTAGCACATATGTGCGAGGGGAACCTTTACCTTTTAAGGGGCCTTGTGATTTCTCAGACATTCCCAGTATGCATTGGCTCCAAATACGCATTTCTTTTCTGGCTGAAGTGATCTGTCTATGAAGACATCTCCTGGCTGTTTTGCCACCTTATCCCGTCAATAAGTCATCAAGAATGGGATGTGTCGGGCTGTTTCTTTCTTCTACGAAGAAACCTTAACGGGATCAATAAATGCAGAATATTCACATTTGCTTGTCTTCTTTCTGGAGGCATTAGAGGCCAAGGGGAGGAGGAAAGGAAGAGAAAAAACCCCATGTCTTTTCGGTCTCCGTGTCGGTGGATTTTCTACATCTTCATAAACGGTATTTTCTTTGGTGAAAAAAATGTAGCAAAAGGGAATTTGTGATCATGTCAGAATCATCCTCCCTTCCTCTGTCCTTCCTTTCTGGCTCCCTTATGTTTTCTCCTTCCTTCCTTCCTTCCTTCCTTCCTTCCTTCCTTCCTTCCTTCCTTCCTTCCTTCCTTCCTTCGTACATCCTTCTCTCTCTCCCTCTCTCCTTCCCTCTCCCTCCACTTTTCTCCTCATCTCCCTTTCTCTCTTCCTTTCTCCCTCCCTCTCTCCCTCTCTCTCCCTTCATCTTTCTCCTTTTCTCCCTTTCTCCCACTCCCTCTCTCCCTTTCTTGATCCCTTTTTCCCTCCCTTTTTCCCTCCCTCCCCCTCTCCCCCCTCCCCCCTTCCTTCTTTCCTTCCTTCCTTCCTTCCTTCCTTCCTTCCTTCCTTCCTTCCTTCCTTCCTTCCTTCCTGGATAATTTTGCACACAACAAGATGTTCCATCTACTTCAACTTCCCGTATGCCCACAAAGGTCAGCTAAAGTTCAGGGAAGGATAAATGACTGCTACTTTAAGGGGGTCCACAATAAGGATTGTCCTTTTTTTTTGTGTGCACCGAGTTGATGGGTTCACAGCGGTAGCTGAATTTTGATGGATTGGCAGACACTGAAAGGAAATGCTAAATACGCTACTGGGATTCTGACTCGCTCTGTTTTCTAAGGCCAGAGAAAAAGAGACAAGAGGTTTGCTTTCAAGGGCAACACCATCCTCCAGCATTGCTGACAACTTTGTTGCTTGTAGCCTTGCGCCTAGTTATGGAACAAAAGACCAGACCAGCAATGTGGGTGATCAAGATAAAAATCCAATCTCTGTCTCTGTCTCTGTCTCTGTCTCTGTCTCTGTCTCTGTCTCTGTCTCTGTCTCTGTCTCTCTCTCTCTCTCTCTTGTCACTCTCCCTGTAGCTCTCTCTCCCTCTCTGTCTCTCCCTGTCTCTCTCCCTCTTTCTCTGTCTGTCTGTCTGTCTCTCTCTGTCCTTCTCTCTCTGTGTCTCTCTCTCTTTCTCTCTCTCTCTCTCTCTCTCTGTCACTCTCTTTCTCCCTGTTGCTCTCTCCCCCTCTGTCTCTCCCTGTCTCTCTCCCTCTCTCCCTCTCTCTCTCTGTGTCTGTCTGTCTCTCTCTGTGTCCTTCTCTCTCTCTGTCTCTCACTCTTTCTCTCTTTCTCTCTCTCTCTTTCTCTCTCCCTCTCTGTCTGTCTCTCTCTCTCTGTCACTCTCTTTCTCCCTGTTGCTCTCTCTCCCTCTCTGCCTCTCCCTGTCTCTCTCCCTCTCTCTCTGTCTGTCTGTCTGTCTCTCTCTCTCTCTGTCCTTCTCTTTCTCCCTGTCGCTCTCTCTCCCTCTCTATCTCTCCCTGTCTCTCTCCCTCTCTCTCTGTCCCTCTCTCTCTCTTTCTCTTTCTCTCTCTCTTTCTGTCCCATTTCTGCTGTGTGTTCATGACAGATGCAGATGCTCTTCACAAATCACTAATTACAATACAGGTAGTTCTCGACTTACAACAGTTCATTAAGCGGCCGTTCAAAGTGACAACAGCACTGAAAATTGATTTGATAGTTTTTCACACTTGCGACCGTTGAGACATCCCCATGGGGACATAATCAGAATTCTTGGCAAGTCACTCATATTTATGATGGTTGCTGTGTCCTGGCCCCCCTTTTGTGACCTTCTGATGAGCAAAGTCAGGGAATCCAGATTCAATCAACAACTGTGTTGCTGAGTTAAGAACTGCAGTACTTCACTTAACAACCAAGGGGGAGGAAAGGTTGTAAAATGGGGCAAAGTTCACTTAACAAATGTTTCTCACAAGAATAGAAATTTTGGACACAATTGTCATAAGTTAAGGACTATCTCTCTTTGCCAGTTTCTCTTTAAAATGAAAACTGGCATCCTTATGTATACATCTGTCCAAGCATTACGTTTGCTAGAAAAGGGATTTTGGTACTATTTGATGAATTACGTGTCCCTGGAAAATGCCTTCTGACTAAAGAGCCATATTTATATGTATATATATATATATACAATAATACAATAATACAATAGCAGAGTTTGAAGGGACCTTGTAGGTCTTCTAGTCCAACCCCCTGCATGGGCAGGAACCTTATACCATTTCAGACAAATGGCTATCTAACATCTTTTTAAAGACTTCCAGGGTTGGGGCATTCACAACTTCTGGAGGCAAGCTGTTCCAGAGGTTAATTGTTCTAACTGTCAGGAAATTTCTCCTTAAATATATATATATATTGCAAGCATATGAACTTTCCATCATGGGCAGAAAGAACTTGAGATTTAAAGAATTCAGATAGTTTTCATTATGGTCGCTGATCAGAAAAAAAGATGAATGCGAAGAGTGCTCAGCTCTTGGAAATGTTGCGGTAATGATTTAAGTTGCTATTGTGTCTTTTTTGCTGATCAAACAAAAGGCACGTTAGAAGCAGCCTTTTTAGTTGCTTACTTTACAGAAACTTTCAGAAGAACTAACTCTGGTGAGTCTCTAAGAATTACAACGTACACCGAAAGTCCTGAGTGATTGAGTAACAAGATGGCATTGATTATTATTATTAACAATAATAAAACAATGTGTGTGTGTGTGTGTGTGTGTGTGAGAGAGAGAGAGAGAGGAGAGAGAGAGAGAGAGAGAGAGAGAGAGAGAGAGAGAGAGAGAGAGAGAGAGAGAGAGAGAGAGAGAGAGAGAGAGAGAGATTACAACAGTTGGAGTCACATAATTTCCTGATCTCCACTTCAGATTCATTGGGGCCACCTAGTTTGTGTCAACCTATCCTACAATTGCTGGTAAATTGTATTTGGCAAAATTTAAAAAAATTAAAAAGGGAAAACAAGGAAAACCGCTTTCATTCCATTGATTCCCTACAGTAATTTCTCTCCTGTATTTATATTTTTGCAAAGGTACCCGCTTTACTTTTCGTCTTTGTTAGGGGCTTGGCTTACTGGTGCTTTAAAAGTAAGCGAGGCAGTGAGATAAACAAGAACAAAAAAAGAGAAATAGATGGCAACAGACCAAGTCCTAAATTTTGGTTCAATTAAAAATTAATTGCAATTAAAATTAAGCAAATTAAGTGTAGATAATATGATTATTAAATACCTGGGGATCAATTTGCCTCATCTGCTACATTTAGTCTGTTTTATAGAACATGCTAAGTTGAGGTTTGCTGAGTGAACCACAGTGTTCTACATTGACACAATCTGATGATGAGGACCTTGTGGGTTGGTTTTGTGTTAATCCCTAGCTCAGTGATCCCTAGTTCACTGAGCGCTCAAACTGGAATGCAATGGCATGCACGCTGGAGTGCCAGAAACCCGAAGACCAGCATGTGCACACCGGCCAGATAGTCCACAGCTTTCGAACTGCTAGGTTGGCAGAAGCTGGGACAAGTAATGGGAGCTTACTCCATTAAGTGGCGCTGGGGATTCGAACCACTGAACTGCCAAACTTTCTGATCGACAAGCTCAGTGTCAGCCATTGAGCAACTGCGTCCCTTATGTAAATAATACCAAGGTGTTATATACCAATAAGATATTTTTACTTCCAACATTTTGGGAGCTCTTCAATCCTACCTATTGGAGCAACAAGTCAAGATTTTTAATGCTGTTTGAGGAAACCTTTGATAGGAAATTAACTTCTTGTATCTTTGAGAAGCAGTTTGTAGCAAGATGCGCTGTAAGGTAATTGCACTTTCTGCTCAAAATATTTTAAATGAACTCATTCTTATAAAGAAATAAGTTATGAAGTTAACTTTTTTTTTGCCTGTGTGTGAATAATTAAAGTATTGTCACTACTCTAAATTACCATCCATTGTTAACTTACATCATTAAATCTTGCCTCTTTGCTGAAGAATAATGAAAAATACACTTAATTAACAGTTATTGCAAGCTTTAGGCTATTGATAACACTGTTCGCAGAGTGAATTTCACAAGTGTGTTTTGTACTACACCAGAAATTGCTTTGCTTTGTGCCAGACCCCTGCTTAACTATGTAGGCATAACAAATTCTTATATCAGCAGAGCAAACACCCCTCCAAAATTACGTCAATATTAGTTAAGATGGAGGTGGCTGCATGCTGAACAAAATGGATATAAATCTTATACTTCTTCTCCTTTCTCCCCACCATTTCCCCCCCAATGCAATATGGAAGAAGCACCCAAAGATTAGACTCTTGCTGTGATCATTTGTGCACTGAATTGATGAAGAAGCATAAAATAAAGAGCTTGGTCTCATCAACATTCACTCTTCTATGCGTTAATCGCCTAGAATGTATCTTGCCTGTCTATGTACATTGAGAGCATCTGCACCAAAGACAAATTCCATGTGTGTCCAATCACACTTGGCCAATAAAGAATTCTATTCTATTCTATTCTATTCTATTCTATTCTATTCTATTCTATTCTATTCTATTCTGAATTTCTATTCTATTCTATTATATTATATTCTGAATTTCTATTCTATTCTATTCTATTCTATTCCATTCCATTCCCTTCCCTTCCATTCCATTCCATTCCATTCTGAATTCTGTTCTACTCTATACAACAATGACAATTGAGAGAGTTCAGAATTATTTCAAGAGAAGAGTCCTCCATTCCTCTGCTCCCAACAGAATCCTTTATGCCACCAGGCTTGAAATTTCGGGCTTAGACAACTTAGAACTTTGATCTGACCAAAGTGTAGTACATAAACTTACCTGCTACAATGTCCTACCTGTCAATGATTACTTCAGTTTCAACCACAACAATACACGAGCTCACAATAGATACAAACGTAGGGTAAACAACTCCAAACACGATTGCAGAAAATCTGACTTCAGCAACAGAGTAGTCAATGCCTGGAATGCTCTACCTGACTCTGCGGTTTCTTCCCCAAATCCCCAAAACTTTAACCTTAGACTGTCTACTATTGACCTCACCCCATTCCTAAGAAGTCTGTAAGGCACAGCATAAGTGCACCAATGTGCCTACCATCCTTGTTCTAATGTTCCCTTTTATTCGGATCCATTTCCTGTATTCATAATCATGTTTATAGTTCTATCTGTTATCTTATACATGCCTGACAAAATAAATAAAATGAAAATTGGGTCCTTGCAAGGAGAAGGGCGGGGTATAAATTTGAAAAATAAAATAAATAAATAAAATTAAACTAAAATTAAATTAAATTTAAAAAACAGAACAATGTGGGGGGGGGGGAAGAGACACGTTTCATTCCTCCCATCAGTTCTCATTGGAGACCAGAGCAATAGTTCTGAAAAGATGATTCATGTAACATCCTTGCTGTTTTGATCAAAGAGAGGAGGTAGGTTTTTGACCCTCCTTCTTATTCCCCCCCCACCCCACTTCTAGTTCTTTTCTTACCAAGATATGGTTAAAAAGGTTTGCCAGCTCAGTAAAGAATACACTGCATTCTTCCGATGAAATAAAGCCAATCACTGGAATAATGAGGAAAGTAATATCTCCCTAGAGAATCTGATTGGGTTTTCATCAAATCAGCCAACCTTTTCTAGTCATTTAAACCAGTGCTCACTTCAGGCCGGGCTGTCTCAAATCTTCTCTTTCCTCCTCTTTTTTTTTTAATTCCTGGAGCTTTTTCTTTTAAAATCCCCTCGCGACTGTTATTACTGATACATGGAATAATTGGCAGAAAATAGATGCACCTCTACAGCTTTGATAGCCCATAGTGTGTCGTACCATCTATTGCTCTTAGAGTCTATAGTAGGTAGGTTTCTGAGCTGTGAGAATTGGGGTGCCTTTATTTTAAGCGTTGTCTTCCCTATGTTTTTAGAAGCTATTCTATAACTGAACTGATCTGCAAACAAGTCAGAGTGATAATATATATATATGTGCCATATATATATATTATCACTCTGACTTGTTTGGAATCTACCCAAAGTGATATGTCTCTCTGGAAAGTGCCTGCACCCCACTTTTTTTAAAAAAATGTGTGGGCAAGCCTCCCATGGATTCCAGCTTATTTAGTGCAAAGTCTACCACCCCGTGACAAGATACCCAATTCTTGTTGTAATTAGAGACTGACACATTTATTTTTTATTTATGCATTCATTTGGCTCCTCGGAATAAGCCTCTAAAATGAGTCATTTAATTTACGGGGAGACCGAGAGAACAACAGTTATGGCGATGTTTCATTAGATTCCCCTTCTTTTCCATCAAAGTTGACTTGCATAAAATGCAAGGGCAGTACTGCGGAAACAGACAGAGATGCACACATACACACAAACAACAACCCACCCCCCTACCCTGGTAGGAGAGTGGCATGCACAAGGCGGCTGCCTGCCTGCATTTGCCAGCAATTATAACAATGGTAAGTGGGCACACTTGTAGTACTATCATCAGCACTAAGCCCCACATCTTTCTAGCACTGTTACTTAGCTGGGTAACAAACATCTGCAAGAAAAGAACAAGGGAGGGAGGGAGGGAGGGGGAGAGAGAGAGAGAAAGAGAGAGAGACTTCATAGGTGCATTAGGCTTTCCCAGCCTTGAATTATGCACATCTAACCCTCAACCTATGACAACAATTGAGCCCTGGATTTCTGTTGCTAAACAGAAATATATATAAACAAAAATATATAAATTATACTATCTGAGACTTCTCAGGAAACCACAACTGAAGGAAAAACTGCTGGTGACCTTCTACCACTGCACCATAGAGAGTATTTTAACTTACTGCAACTTTGTCTGGTTTGCCAATTGCACAAGGGCAGATATGACAGCGCTCCAGAGTGTTAATGTCATTGCCCAGAGGATCATCGATTGCCCTCTCCCCTCTTTGGGAGAGCTTTAGAGCTCCCGCTGCCTTAAGAAAGTTCAAAACCTTCTTAAAGATCCATCTCATCCTGGGCATTCTTTTTTTGAACTATTACCATCTGGCAGACGGTACAGGACAATAAAAACAAGGACAAATAGGCTGAAAAACAGCTTCTATCCCAGGGCAAGTCACTATATTGAATTCTACGGTATAGTGCAATATTAATGCAATATCGGGTTTTCAATTCATTTGTATAGAATGTGAAGAATGCATGGGGGGGTTGGTTATTTTTTTAAACATATAATGTACACTGAAGATGGCATTTAATTTCGTTGTACGAGGTGCAATGACGATAAACTAAACTAAACTAAGTGAGACAGTGGTTAAGTGAACTTTGCCCCGTTTTGAGACCTTTCTTGCCAAGTGAATTATTGCCGTTGTGAAGGTAGTCTCGGGGTTGTTATGTGAATCTAGATTCCCCCTTCACTTGGCTTGTCAGAGCAAAGTCACAAAAGGGGACCAAATGACTCTGGGACGCTGCAACCATCATATATATGTGCCAGTTGCCAAGCGTCCAAATTTTGATCATGTGGATGCCTCAAGGGTCATGAAAAATGGTCATAAGTCACGTCGTAACTTGGAACCATCGCTAAACCCCTGGCTGTAAGTCAAGGAATACTTGCATTTAAAAAGTGGGCTAAACAAACAAACATTGGAATTAGAACACTGAGTGCAGCTTGAATGCCTCAAGTCAACATGGACTACATGTGTTTGCAATTTTTTGCTTATTTTCATTTCGGAGACTTGGATGCTATCTATAGACTAGCATCCATAGAAGTAATGTGGACGGCTTGCTTCAGAGCATTCTCACTTTGTGTCCCTATAAAGTGAAATGTGGATGGGAGGCAGAAGTTGAAGCAAGATAGAATTGGTTGAGTTTAGATTTCCAGCTGGGCAAATTAGCATAGCACTGTGGAAGGCAATGGAGTCACGCCAGTTGACACCAGCTGATGGTTTAAGAGTGGGGTGTGTGTCATTTATGCAAATGAAAGCGACTGAGTGCCTTACAGCAGGGATAAACTCTTATGGGATTAATCAGCCATTTCTTATGGATCTCTCGGATTCTTTTTAAAGAAGCCAAACCCAAGACAACACGTATCTATGCAAATGCTTCCATTTGGCGACTGTTAGTTATCAACAGAACTTCAAAGCTACTGTTTGACTGAGGCTTCCCATAGAGCATGAAACAAACTCCTGGTCCCAACAAAAAACCCTTTTATTAATTTACTGTGAATTCTGCTCGTTCACATCCAGCAAAGTCTTTCAAGGGAGGATTTACAGTCACAGACCTTATCTGGCATAGAGAGCTGACAGACTGATATCTGCAAAACTTGGCAAGGAGTCTTGGAGAGTCACGAACCAATTAAGCGAACTAATTGTCTCCTGCAAACTCCACTCCCCTTTTGCTCCTCTTTTATTTCCTCTGGGAGGGGCCATTCATTGTCCACCTGTTGTCTTACTCCCAAGTCGACCTCTGTTCTTTAGCTGCTCCTTTTGTCTGGCAACTCTGCACATGCGCACACTGGGAACAGGCTCCTGACGTCTGACTCTGAAGGAAGCTGATAACTGGCATATGGCTCTGGCCCCTTCTCTGCCTCTGACACAGAGCCCTCATCAGAGCCTTCCGCAGACTCCAGGACTGGCCCAGGTTCCTCCCCAACCTCCTGTCCTCTACCAACCCCCGGAATCCATTTAAGATCATGCTGACTGCTTTGGTAACTCCATCCAGCCACCTCATTCTCTGTCGTCCTCTTCTTCTTTTGCCTTCAGTCTTTCCCAGCATCAGGCTCTTCTCCAGTGAGTCCTTCCTTCACATTTGGTGGCCATAATATTTGAGTTTCATCTTCAGGATCTAGTCTTCTAAAGAGCAGTCAGGGTTGATCTCCTCTAGGATGACCGGTTGGAAGGCCTTGCAGTCCAAAGGACTCGCAGGAGTCTTTTCCAGCACCAGAGTTCAAAGAAGTCCATTCTTTGGTTCTCAGCCTTCCTTATTGTCAAACTTTCACAGCCATTCATTGCAACTGGGAAAACCATATCCTTGACTATATGCACTTTTGTTGGCAGGGTGATGTCTCTGCTTTTTAGTATGCTCTTTAGTATGTATTTTACATTAGATTCCTCTAATGTGAGTTTTGATATATAAATTTCCCTGATACAAAAATAAACACGGGGTTTATGTTTTCTCTCCAAGAGGTTTTCTTTCCTCTAAAACAGAGTCATTTGAGGAAATAAGTTCCCTCTGGAAGAAGATCTTTGTCTGAAGCCTTGATGATTGCACATGGATGATAGTCTCTGTTTTTCCTCCTCCTGATGGTGCAAGCTCTCAATTGTTGTTAGAGAAAGACCGTTGCTAGAGAATTTCATTCCACCAATAAAGATCCAGAATGTGGAATTCTGGAATTCTTGGTGGATATATCTGGTTGCCTTTTACTCAAATTGATGGTGGACTTCTTTTGCATTTCTGCATAGTTGACCTCCACTTGGCAACCAGTAAAGCATCCATATTGAGCTTGAGGGAAGGGGAGAGAAGGTCCAGAGAGGAGGATGAGTGTCAGATGAAGGAGGAGAACATGCCTGGCATGTGAAAGTTACTTTTCCACCCCCCACCCTCTCTTTCCTTCCAAGTGAACTGAGTTCCTCTCACCCCAGTCCTCCCACACTACTCAGTGAGTGATTCAGAGCCCTCAGCGCGATTTCATCTGTGCAGGCTCTAATCCACTTACTTAATGAAATACATAATTAACATATTATAATTGCAGTAAAGATGGTTTTGACAGAAATCATTTCCCGTATCTAATACCGTGGTAATTTAATCTGTTCCCCCACTCCCTAACACGACCCTCCGTGATTAAGTTTCATAAGAATTTTTTTTTTTTGATTGATTGATTCGTCTGATGTGCCTGGGCCTTTGCTAAAGGAATGGCTGTCAGCTTCCAAAGAGTCACATGGTGCCAAGGCAGATGGCTGAAGAGATGCATTCGCTTTGTGTCTGGGTGGTCTTCTCTCTTACGCCATTGCTTAGCTTCTCTTCCTACCTTTTCTTCTTCAATGGCCCCGACATCCAAGTGGATTTATGCTTTGATCCATTGAAATATGATTTACTATCCAGTGTGTGTGTGTGTGTGTGCTTGCATACACTATGAGGGACATTAGGAGGACATCCAGCTACTGCCTCCTTCAACATCCATTTATTCTTCCTCTATCCTCAGCTCCTGGCGACTTAGCAGCTTGTCATCATTTAAGGAACAGGAATCCCCTCAGGATTTTACTCTGCTAGTTGTTGCCGACTTATAGTGCTCATCTCCATTTCAAGGCCATTGAGCCAGTGCTGTCCAAAGACATTTGGCCATAGTCACGTGGCCAGCATGACATCATGGAACGTTGTTACCTTCCCATCAAAGTGGTGCCTATTTATCTACTTACATTTGCATGTTTTCAAATTGCTAGGTTGGCAGGTGCTAAGGCAAGAAGAGGAGCTCACCCTGTCACGGTGAGAAGACTGTCTAAATGTAGAATGCTGTTACTATAAATTTATAAACAAATTCATTGAGATACTGAATGGCAGTTGAAACATGCATCAGAAATCATGACTGCAGTTTTATTTATTTATTTATTTTAAAAAAAATTATTGAATCATTAAAAAGCAAAAGTATACAAAATGAAGCATTAAATGATACAAAGTGATTGTTTACCACTTATTTATATAGTGCATATCTCCAATAAGAGAAGCAAAAAAGTGAAAGAAAAGAGAACGAAGTGAAGAGGTGTTATCGAAGCATAGAGAGATTCTAAGTCAGCGATGCTAATTCCGCTTCTTTGAGTTCCTTTGTAGCCAAGCGTACCAGCGATCCCAGCACATATAGAATACCGATTCTTGTTTGTCTCTCAATCGGCTGGTAAGCTTGTCTGCTTCCACGCAGTCCATAATCTTAGCGATTAATATTGTCTCTGATGGAATGTCGCTGGTTTTCCATTTTTGGGCAAAAGAAATTCTAGCTGCAATGATGTGCAGTGTTATTTCTGCAACCTAACGTATTGTCCGGTACAAACAACCAGACCCACACTTGGAAAGTTCAATTAACTGTTTTATTGCTCAAGTCTATACACAGGAATCTTCTCAGACCGATGGGTGAGCCTAAATGAAGTTCAGCGGCAATCAAAGGGAGTCAGATTTTGCCCTATTGTGCCCACTGAGGGATTCTAGACTAATTCCCTATTTTACTCCTCACCCAACATTGCCAGACTCTTCTCCTGTACATTGTGTGCTTTACGTGGTTCAAATTTCATGCTTTTTGTGTGGTTTTTAATATCTCTGTTAGGCCATAGTCTTTTCCTCTTTCTCTCCTGCTTCTGTAAGTATATAAAGCCATACAGCTTTGATATCCTGCAGAATTAAGATGAAAACCAAAAGTAAAGGGCTGTGGTTGACAGCCTCAAGCCAAACCAAATAGGAAGGTCTTAAGAATGATTCTGAAAATGTTGACTCTCCAGGGATAAAACAGTTTTATGGTTGTGGATCACCACTGAGAACGTCTAGTTAAATGCTCCTTCTGTCTGGATTCACTATGCAGATGGGAGAAGCAACAGGGAATTCTCAAGTAATCTCGGTGTGACAGATGGGTGGGGGGGGGAGAGAAGGTCTCTAATGGAATTTGGGATTTAAACCATTTAAGACTTTTTAGGTTAAATCTAGAAACTTGAAGTTGCACTGCTGATTGTATAAATATTTTGGATATCTCTAAAGCCACCATTTGGAAGGCGGGGGGGAAACTGGTTAACAAGGGCTAACAATGTTTTAAAATGAGCTATTTCAAATTGTTGGGGTGTTACTACTGATCCCAGGAAAGGACATATTGTGCATTAGAGATGTATTTTTGCTGTCTGTCATTTTTTTTTATTTGTGCAGGCAGACTTGTTCAACATGATATTTATCATGGAATGTTGAGGCATGGCGCTTTGGTTCTACCTTCGAATCGCTTAGTTTCACATCTCCACTGCCAATATTCCTGGGCTACCAAATAATGACTTTAGTGTCGTTATTTCCCCGAAACCTCATTCAGCAGTAAGCTACTTTTTCCTGTGGCTAACCTATTTTCCAGACAGGTTGAAAACTGATTTTGAATGAAAAGGTGCTTCTGCTTTCCTTTTGGAACATTGACCGGTTGATGGGATTGTCTGTCTTCAGCTGACATGATTGCAATGAGGCGATTTCTTGCTTCAGTTCTGTCTTGATCAGCTTTTGGCACCCAGAGTCCTTCCTGATCACCTGGAATGCCTCGGAGATATATAGTTTCACAGGATGCTTCTTTACACCACTCCCTCAAGCCTGTCCATGCAGAGTTTGATTTTTGTTTATTTGCTTCAGTTTAGTGAATGGGTCCTTCAACATGGCCAACACTTGTCTCTTCTGGGTCAGGTTCATCTCCAATAGCACGCAGTGACCTCTTGCACTGGCGTACAAAACCTTTGCCTTCTCAAATAAGCTTGCCTGCCTGGAATCCACACTGTTTATTGGACATTAATACAATTGAGCGAGTCCTGAAGTACTTCACGAGAAGAGTCCTCCACTCTTCTGCTCCCAATAGAATCCCTTAGGCCACCAGACTCAGAATTTTGGCCTTGGACAACCTGGAACTACTGCACCTATGGTCTGACCTAAGCATTGTCTGCAAAAATGTCCTATCTGTCAATGACTACTTCAGCTTCAACCTCAATAATACATGGGAAAACAATAGATGCAAACTCCAGGTAAACTACTCCAAACTTGATTGCAGAAAATACGATTTCAGCAACAGAGTGGTCAACGCCTGGAATACTCTACCTAACTCCGTTGTTACATCCTCAAACCCCCACAAGCTTCAACCTTAAATTGTCTACTGTGGACCTCACCCCATTCCTAAGAGGTCCATAAATGGGGCGTGCATAAGCGCACCGGCATGCCTACCATCCCTGTCCTACTGTCCCCATTTATTTGTACTCGTTTCCTTTGGTGATGTCCATGTTTATACTTATACCTGGTATGTCATACATGTTTGACAAACTGAATAAATACAATAAATAAATAAAATCGGCCCTTTCAAACCAAATGGCAGAAGGTCTATGGAGATTCTCAGTCATCCAGGTCATGGTGGTCCCAAAGTTGCTTTTTCAATGCTTCTCTTCGGAACTTAAAGAAGCTTCTTGCACGAGAAGCAAAAAGCCTTCAAGGGGGGAAAAAAAGTCCTGTTGCCTTTTGAAAAAAAACACCTTTGTGACAAAACGGTGTGTCAGGGTTTCAAGTAACAGCAATCAAACCTCTGAGGCATAGATGTTCCTCAAAGTATAGATTCATTAGGCATGTTTTATTGGCATATCTGGTGAAAACCCATGTCAGGGTTCCAAATAGTATCCTTAATAAAATCAGAGTCCGAGGCAAAGGATTCCTCAAAGTTCCAATTTATTAGAAGAGCCATGTTGGCACATCTGGAAAAGCCCAAATCTGAGAGCTTCCAGGTTTTTCCCACCTGACAACCCGACTCAAGCCTGATAACCTGATACTGAAGGCCCCACAGTTTTCCTTACCCAAATTAAAAGCTAAAGTTCTTTCTCCCAATCCACCTGTCCATCACAGGGTCAATCCAGTCACATCCCCAACTGCAGCTGGTTTCAGTCTACCCCTCCCCAGCACCTGGTGAGAAGGAGGAAGAATTATATTTCAGCTACAAGTCCCCGGTTATCTATACACTTCCCGTCCTGTTCCTGCATCTCCAACCAGCGTAGCTGTGGCAGCTCCAGAGATGCTTCCAAAATGGCTTCAGGGTTGGCAGGTGGAGGACAATTCACTCCAAAGCCTCTCAAATAGCCTTTCCCACTCCAGCTCTACAAGACCTTTACCACAGGTGTGTGGGAAGGATCCCATCTGTAGTCTGGTCTGTTGGGTCATTCCAAAATTACGTTTCTTTGATCTGTTTTTAAATTGCAACCCTTGGATTCTTGGCTGGATTGCAAAATAAAGGCACACAGAAACAAAAAGAAAATATCACACCCTGGGAAGAGGCTTTAACAGCAAACCACTTCCACAATTCTGCCCATAAAACTGTAAGGGTGTCCTTGCGGGGAATTGAGCTTCATTGACTGGCATCTTTCCCCTGACATTACTTATAATGGAGATTTTTTTGTTATCCCAAAGATCAGGGTAGAAATAACGGGAATAGATAAATACATCATCAAGTTGTATTTATTTATTTACCTGCTTACTTAGGTCTTTATTGTGTGTTTGTCATTCTCAGCAATGTCTTGTCTCTGCTCAGTCACATTTTGAGCTCTTATTTTGTTTCAGTCTTGCTAAAGAATTCATTGATGTTCTTCAATCAATCTTGGTCTTAGATTCTCGCCTCCTAGGGGGCACTGCTTGAGCTCTTCCGCATGTATTTTTGAGCACTACACAATATTCGATTTTTTTTTCTGCCTATTTGTTACCTGAATTTGTTTTCAGCCAAGCGGTGAACATATCTTCATTCTCTTATTTCCCCACTCAACGGAGGCCTTAGTTTGATGGCGGTGCCATTTACATCCCATTCCTCATTGCTAGGATCCGGTCCACCATCCCTACCTCCAGCTCAGTGGTGGGTTTCTGCAGGCTCGCACCTACTCGCAAGAGCCAGTTGGTAAAATTTAGAAAACCGGTGAGAGGGGGTTCCACCGGCATACCTGGAAGTAAATCTGGCATGCTGCTGCCAGTGACCCAATGGGAAGGGAAGGAAAGGAAGAAAGGAAGAAAGAAAGGAAGAAAGAAAGAAAGAAAGAAAGAAAGAAAGAAAGAAAGAATGAATTTATCATCACAATTGAGTCCAAAATTTTGGTTGCTAAGCAAGAGCGTTGTTAAATGAGTTTCACCACATTTTAAAAGGTGGCCACTCCCACCCTGTCACATGACTGCCAAGCCACGCCCACAAAATAGGCCACACCTACAGAGTAGGTTCTAAAAAATTTGAAACCCACCACTGCTCCAGCTCATTGTTGCTACAACCAGAGGCAAACATTCACACATGCTGGATCAATTAGAGAGAGACAAGGATGAAAAAGAGACAATCTGGATGATCAGAAGCATAGAAGTTAAATCTCCAGAGATTTTTTTTAAACTAAAAAAAAAAAAAAGAAGAGGATTGAGGGATATCTATTATAAGAAAGAAAGAAAAATCACCCAGGAAAAAAAAAGTGTCAAGATCTGTTCTAAATTGGAGGACATGGAACAATGGATTTTTCAAGGAGGCAAATTTCAATTAAACATTAAGTAAAAACTTGCTTGTGGTAAGAAGGATTTGACAGTGGAACCAATGTGAGTCGGTAATCTCTCTCTCTTTTTTTTTTTTTTGGTTGGATGTCCTCAAGCGCGAGCTTATAATAGGGATGACATGCTTTCCTTTGACTTCCAGAACTGAGCTGGGAGGAAGGCTCAGCTGCCTTCCAGGTCTAATAAATAATAAACATCCATAGAAACTGTCCATGTTACAAAGAAGCGGTCACCAACTGGGGGTCCATGGAGCACTGGTGGTCTGCAGAAAAATTATTTGCATTTTTAAATATTGCACTAAATTAGGGGTCTTCAAACTACAGTCCCTGGGCCAGATGCGTGCAATGAACGCTTGTGTTGCTGCAGAGAGTCTCCTCCCCCTTTGGGGTCTTTTTGTGAAGGTGGGAGTGAGGAGGAAATTCCATCTTGGGCTCTGCTTCAGCCTCCTGGTGGGGGGCTTTGGGTGAAGGCTGGAGGGAAGTGCTGCTGGTGATAAGAGCCAGAGGGCCTCATTCCAGTGGGGCTGCATCATGTCTGACCATCTCAGCCTGCTGAATCTCCAGACGTTGGTACCTGGCCTTGCACTCCTGCAGGTGTTCCCTCTGCTTGGAAATCCTATGCTCGTAGTCCTCAGTGAGGTGCTTCTGCTGAGCCACCTTCTTGGTCAGATCCAATTTGAACGGAGCTGTTTAGCCAACTCTTTCTCATGGGTGGCTGCTTAGCTCCAGCAACTGCTTCCTGTTGGGGCCCTAAGGGTGGGCAAGCGAGGAGTGGCGAGTAGAGGCTGGCGAGGCGACCCTCGATGTGAGTGACATGGAGTTGGCCATGCCCACCCAGTCACATGACCACCTTGCCACGCCCACGCACCCGGTCATTAGGCAGATCGTATTAGTGGTCTGGGGGATTTAAAATTATGAATGTAGTGGTCCCTGAGGTCCGAAAGGTTGGTGATCCCCTGTTATAAAATATACCCCTAATTTTCCCCATTGCGACCCCCAGACATTTACCTCAGGAACACCTTGAATCCTTGGGACGCATCGCAGGTTTGCATCTGCACGGTGCGGTTGAATTCGATCCCTACAGAGAATGTTCCGGCTTCTTCCTTAGGGAGGGGAGGGGAGAGCTTTTGTGAGTGGCAAGTCTACATGGACACCACCCCCTCAACTGCCAATATGTTATGAGGACTTGGTAACAATCTGGTATCCCCAGGGAGCTTTGCTGCAGTTCAAGTGAGTATCAGACAGAGAGAAAACAATTTCTGGTGCCAATAACACAGGCCAGATGAAAAATGTTTTAATATTTGAAGCTGCTTTATGGCAGAAATAGTGACAGTGATGGAGTCAATGTCAGTTTTTTTCCTTTAAATGTCATCTTTCCTCTATGGGGGTGTTTTTTTCTCTCTCTCTCCCTCCCTCCCTCTTTCCTGCTCCGGAGGCAAGGGAAACCTAGTCTGTGGCTGTTTGCAACCATTGATCATTGATTTTATTCTAAATGGAACGCGTGCCAAAAGACTTGAAATTCTAGAATTTATTAGGATTTCTTTAAGAGGCACTTTAGCTCAACCGCTCTCATTACCGTCTTGGTGCTGTTAACTTATTTTTCTCTTGATGTCATGTGATTTGTAAAGGGATGGGACTTGGAGAACAATACGCGATTAAGCCCGTTGTGCTCGCTTCAGCTTTGCCAAAAGTGCATACGAAGAGGCTTCGGAGGAGCACGGCTGCACGTTTAAAAGTCTGTCTCTGGCGCCATTGTTTGAAATGCGTAGGGCTTGTTCGTCATGATTTAAGCTGGCATTCCAAGTGGCTGCTTTTATTAAATAAGGCAACTTCCCGGTAATTATATAAATAAAAAGTCATCTTTATATTTTGACCCTGATACTAAAGGCAAAGCAGAGAGATGAATCTAATTTACAGAATTGCTTTTCACCCTTTCCAAAATCATCTCTCTCTCTCCTTCTCCCTCTCTCTTTCTCTCCATCCCTCCCTCCTTCTCCCTCTCTCTTCCTCTCCCTCCCTCTCTCTTTCTCTCCCCCTCTCTTTCTCTCTCTTTCCCTCTCTCTTTCTCTCCCTTCCTCCCTCTCTCTTTCACTTTCCCTCCCTCCCTCTTTCTCTTTCTCTCCTTGCAATACTGCCTGTTCACAAAGGTACATGAAGTAGGCAGCAAAATGCATTCAGTAAAAATAATACAACAATCACCACCAGGAGAAAATTATCTATTGTATCTTGTAAACAATCAGGAGGACTACGTCAAGCATTCCAGGAGCCAGGGAAGTAGCAATAGCACCAGCACTTAGACTTATATACTGCTTCACAGTGTTTTACAGCCCTCTCTAAGCAGTTTACAAAGTCAGCACATTGCCCCCAAATAATCTGGGTCTTCATTTTACTGACCTTGGAAGGCTGAGTCAACCTTGAGCTGGAGTCAACCTTGAGCTGGATTGAAGGAACCAGTCTCCTGGCAGTGTGAGTAGAGTTATACAACTAATCCTCGACTTACAACGGTTAGTGACTGTTCAAAGTGATTGTGCAACAGCACTGAAAAAAGTGGCTTATGACCATTTTTCACACTTACGACCTTTGTAGCATCCCCATGATCACGTGATTAAAAATTCAGATTCTTGGCCACAGATGATGGCAAAGTGTAGTTTATCAGTACAAATTGTCTTTACATTACTGAGAAATGAATGTAGGACTTTACTTAACCGTATATTACAACTCTCCTTCGGCTCATACAATGTTCTTTATTATAAAAAATAAAGCTACCCAAGCCAGCCTCAATGGTTTGGTTATCGATACTTAATCGTATCTATTATACTTCAAAATGTCCAACCTCAGTGACAAAAGATTAGGACTCTATTTGTAGGAAAGAAAGTTATAGATTTGATGTACATTGGTTTTTTTTTTTCTACGCTCAACATCTCAGCTGAAAAGTTTTATGAGGGCTCTTGCTGGAGCTAAGCAGCCACCAGGAGAAAGAGTTGGCAAAACAACTAACTCAGTTCAAATTGCATGGGGCTCCCCTTGAGGTGCACCCGGAGACTCCAGTTAGTACAGAATGCGGCCGCGCGGGGGATCCTGGGAGCCTCACGGTACTCCCACATAACACCTCTCCTGCGTGAGCTGCACTGGCTGCCTGTGGCCTTCCGGGTGCACTTCAAGGTGTTAGTAACCATCTTTAAATCGCTCCATGGCACAGGGCCTGGCTACCTGCAAGACCGCCTTCTACCACATACCTCCCTTCGGCCTGTCCGCTCCCACAGAGCGGGCCTCCTCAGGGTGCCGTCTGCCGGTCAATGCTGGCTGGCGACCCCCAGGGGGAGGGCCTTCTCTGTGGTGGGTCCAGCCCTCTGGAACGACCTGCCCCCCCGAACTCCGCACCATCACGGACCTTCGCCTCTTCCGCCGGTTGCTTAAAAGGCACCTTTGTCATCTAGCTGGCCTGGCCTAGATCCAGATTTAATTATTTTAAATTTAGTGACTGAATTTTAATATAGGTTTTAATCGTTTTAATCATATTTTAGCACACAGACGCACCAAATGTAATTCTATTTTAATGATGTGACTGTATTCATACTTTGATTGTTTGTAGTGTTTTAATTTTTCTGTGCACCGCCCTGAGTCCCATAGGTGCGGTATAGAAATGGGATTGATAAATAAATAAATAAATAAATAAATAAATAAATAAATAAATAAATAAATAAATAAATAAATAAATAAATAAATAAATAAATAAATAAATAAATAAATAAATAAATAAATTTGGATCTGATCAAAAAGGAAGCTCAGCAAAAGCACCTCACTGAGGACTAGGAGCATAGGCTTTCCAAACAGAGGGAAAACCTGCAGGAGTGCAAGGCCAGGTACCGGTGCCTGGAGGCTCAGCGGGCTGAGATTTTGAATTTTTGAATTTATTTATATTTATATCCCGCCCTTCTCCACAGAGGACCCAGGGCGGTGCACAGGAAATTTAAAAACATACAAAATACAAAAAATAAATACATAATGGTCAGCCAGTTCCAGTTTGAGGACACCTGATTTAGTGCAATATAAAAAGTGCAAATAATTTGTCTGAGGACTACCAAAATTTTATCACGGACCACCAGTGATAACTCTTCTAGGGTACCTGAAGCAAAATACCTTAGGAACAGTGGATGCATTGCACAAGACAATTGTCTCCAATATATTTTAGCTATCTCCCAGGAATCTGCCATCAAAACAAACCACTCTATTTCTTCTTTTTTTTAAAAAAAACTTGTTACCATTTGCTTAAAAAACAAACAAACAACCACCAAGCATTATTTCTTTAACAAATGGCTTATAGCTTATGACACAACTTAATTTAATGCAGAAAATGCATTATTGTTGCTGTAACACTTTTTACATTTATAGTTTCCATTGTGTGGGTTCCATAAAACATTTACACTCTGCATGCTTTCCAGCTAATTACAGGGAACTGATACTATTCACAATTGCACTGGAAATTCAGGGTGGAAGTGGGCAGACTTAGGCTCCTGTTTATGTATTTGTAAATTAGAGAGCTTTTAAAGAGGGAATGAAGATTCATGAAAGGTCTACCAAGGTCTATTTAGTGGTAGACCACATTCCGTTATTTTCCATGTTTTTGACCCACATTATTTAATCAGGGCAATATTAAATTTTGTGTGTGTGTGTGTGTAATGTAAAGGTTCCCTCGCACATATGTGCTACTCATTCCCAACTCTAAGGGGGAAAATGCTGTCCGAAGACATCTCTGTGGTCATGTGGCCCAGCATGACTAAACATCAAAGGCGCAGGGAACGCTGTTCCCTTCCCACCAAAGGTGGTTCCTATTTTTCTACTTGCATTTTTACATGCTATTGAACTGCTAGGTTGGCAGAAGTTGGGAGAAGTAACGGGAGCTCACTCTGTTACGCGGCGCTAGGGATTCAAACCACTGCACTGCCGACCTTTCTGATCAACAAGCTCAGCATCTTAGCCACTGAGGTACTGCATATACATACATACATACATACATACATACATGCAAGCATGCAAGCATGCATACGTACACACACACACACACAGATAGATAATGCCACAGCAAATCAATATTTATCACTATCTCATCGCTATGTCAGATTCATACATTAAAACATGGGACGGTGCATCACATGAATTTAACATGATTGTGAATGCTCTAAAACTTTGTAAATGAAAGGAACTGAGATGAATTTTGTCCAGCAACCAACATTTTTTCTAGTAAGCACAAGGCGGACAATATTAAGAATTAGGCTGAACCCCGTTGACAGGTTCTTCGTTGATGGATATTGAAAATATGGCACATATTTAGTTGCTTTTTCTCTCTCTCTCTCCAGAATATTCATTTTGATCAAGAAAGCAGTGATCCAGAATAGATCTCAGTCATAACTCTTTCTAGAAATGAGCTTCTAAATAGATGTGCAAGGCCGACCTTCTGAATAGTGAGCGGTCCGTAGTTTTGTCATCCTTATGCTTGTGGTAGCGAGTAACCTCAATAAAGTTACAATGCCAGCAAAATAGAGAAAACTGGAGCCTGAAGAACGGGGGGAGTCAAATTCCTCCCACTCTTTCTCCTCCTTTACATTTTAGCGTTGACCTTAAGTCGTGCTTGCAACTCAGGGATCACCCGATTTATATTTATTTGTTTTTATCAAATGGAAATGTGTTCTCTGCTCGGTTGCTAAGTGGGCATGGCCATGTTGGGAGTGGCCTAATTGGCCTCCTGCACCACAGCGGGGGCGTTTTCACCTTCCACAGGCTCCGGCGGCTTTCCTCGAGCCTTTGGGAGGGCGAAAACTTCCTCCCTGGCTCCGGGGGCTCTCCAGAGGCCAGAAACGGGCCTTTTTCCGGACTTCTGGAACTTCTGGGAGACCCATTTTCCCCCTCCCTGAGCTTCCGCGCAGGCCGTGCCCTCACCTAGCATCCAAAAAGGGCTGTGTGGAGACTTCTGGTGGGATGGAAGGGGCCAGGCAGAGTGGGCAGGGCCTGCCAGGAAGGGGGATTTGGAGGTTCTCCAAATCAGCCATAAAGTTAGTTATGGGTTCTTCTGAAGCCGGCCAAACGCGTAGCCGCCCACCCCTGATACTGCTCCCTCCTAAACAAAGTTGTGATTTGGGGATTTATGTTGGGATTAATTGGCGGTCCCCTCTAAATGACACTGGTAGCTGTAGTAACACCTTTTAGTTATTTTTTAGGACAATAATCTTTAAAACATTTAAATACATCATTAAATATATCATTTTCTCACACAATAAAAATGAAGTCAATAGCCTGTATCTCAGTCCAGGAAACGTTCATAGATAGTATTTTCTGGCCTCAAACAAGTTGATTGTACAAGTTCTCCAGCTCCTATTTTATGTACTCCAGCATATCTATGTCTTGATGACAGTCTTCCTCAAAATGTGTTTTCTTTATACTCAAGAGAACGTCCTTAGCTCTGCAAGTATCTTGTATAACACTGATTACTATCCAATAAAGGAGAATATTTGCAGCTCGGGGTTGAAAGGAGGGGCCCTTGGTGCTCTCTTTAATCTGGGTTGTTTTCTGCAGACATTTCTTTACACAAACCAGGTCAAATCATCAGTGTTTGCAGTGTTTGCAGTGTTTGCACAGTGACAGTGTGTTAACATTGATGGTGTTACCTGGTTTGGGTAATGAAACATCTGCATGTAAACAACCCAGCTTAAAGAGCAGCGAGGATTGTTATTTGTGTGTGTGTGTGTGTGTCAGTGGTGGGTTTCTGCAGGCTCGCACCTACTCGCGTGAGCCGGATGGTGAAATTTAGAGAGCCGGTGAGAGGGGGTTCCACCAGCGGACCCAGAAGTAAGTCTGGCCTGCTGCTGCTGGTAACCCAATGGGAAGGAAAGGAAAGGAAAGGAAAGGAAGGCAGAAAGAAAGAAAGAAAGAAAGAAAGAAAGAAAGAAAGAAAGAAAGAAAGAAAGAAAGAAAGAAAGAAAGAAAGAAAGAAAGAAAGAAAGAGAATTTATCATCACAATTGAGCCCAAAATTTTGGTTGCTAAGCAAGAGCGTTGTTAAATGAGTTTCACCACATTTTACAAGTTGGCCACTCCCACCCTGTCACATGACTGCCAAGCCACGCCCACAAAATAGGCCACACCTAGAGAGCAGGTTCTAAAAAAATTTGAAACCCACCACTGGTGTGTGTGTGTGGGTGGGTGTTTGCATGTGTTTGTATATGTGTGCCTTCAAATCATTATTGACTCCCGCTGGTTGCCTGGACTAGCACTCTAGCACTCTGGGTAGAAATGAAAGTATCTTCAAGAAAATTATATTTTTTTTAAAAAAAAGAAGTTTGCCAGCAAGTGCAACGAGAGGCTTCTAGAAGAGACAAGGTATACCGCAAATTATAATGGAAAGGAGTTGGCTTGTTATTTTTCGATTCAGAAAATTCTCTTCGTACATCAGAAGTAATCCAAGCATTGTAAAGCTATCAGTCTCCCTTCTAGACATTCCAGGATGAAAGGGGAATATTTCTGAACGACGTGCATGTTTTTGTTTGTTTTTCAATTAAACCATATTTTAATCTGCTGTTCTCTCTAGCAAGGAAAGCTGGGCCTTGCCAAGTATTTGTCAGCTAAACAGTGAGAAACTCAGATCCTCATTTGCTCACACAGTCTCCAAATTGTTAACAAATTGCCTGCTTTGATAACCCCACTCACTATAGCAATAGCACTTATATATCGCTTCACAAGTGCTTTACAGCCCTCTCTAAGCGGTTTACAGAGTCAGCCTCTTGCCCTCAATGATCTGGATTCTCATTTAACCAACCTCAAAAGGATGGAAGGATGAGTCAACCTTGAGCTGATCAAGATCGAACACCTGGCTGTGGGCAGAGCTAGCCTGCAACGTGGCATTCTAATCACTGTGCTACGACGGATGGATGGATGGATGGATGGATGGAAGGAAGGAAGGGAGGAGGGAATAGCAATAGTCCTTAGACTTATATACCACTTTATAGTGCTTTACAGCCCTCTCTAAATGGTTTACAGAGTCGGCATATTGCCTTCAACAATCTGGGTACTCATTTCACTGACTTCGGAAGGATGGAAGGCTGAGTCAAGCTTGAGCCGGTCAGAATCGAACTGCTGGCAGTGAGCAGTGATAACGCCTGCAATACTGCATTCTAACCACTGCAGCATCATGGCCCTTCCATGGCACCTCCCCTGGCTTGCTAGGAGAATATGCTTCCTTTAAGATGAATTCGGACAGGCGCATAGATTTCAAATGAAATATTTAGGAGCATTGCCCAAGAATTGTCCAAGAATTTTGCCCAAATGTAAGCAAGTAACGAAAAGTCATTTCTCCCCCTGTGTCCACTTAAGTAGTAGATGTGGGAACAAAATAGTGGAAAGGGAAGTTGAAAACAAACCTTCCCTTGATGAACAGGCTTGAGACATAAAATATGAACCATGTGCTTATGTGCTTCATAAAACACACTCCCTACTCATCTTCATTCTTTTTATGAGTTGTCGACGATTCTAGGATTATGGACTGAATTTATGTTTAATTAAGTTCAAATTGGTTGCATCAGAATGATACCCAGCAAAACATTTTTAATTAATAGTGTAACAGTTGTGGCAATCAATCTTCTTATTTAATACCTGGATCTCTTGTTACTTCTGATTGCATTCTTTCTTATAGATGTTGGGGCTTTTTTTTTTTTTTTTAGTAGAAGGGTGTCTTAGAAAATCTGTTGGGCATGTATCATCTCCTCCCACTCCTCCATCCCAGGCATATAGTTACTATTATAGCTTTTGATCAGCTTGTCAACATCATGGGGTAGAGTTCAAAAGCTAACTACCAAAAGGAAAGGGAAGATGACTAAGCTCAAGAAATAGCAGGCAGAAGACAAAGCAAAAACCTTTAGAATCAGTCCAGAATGCAGCCGCGCGGGTGATTACGGGAGCCCCTAGATGCTCCCATATAACACCGATCCTGCGCGAGCTGCACTGGCTTCCTGTGGTCTTTCGGGTGCGCTTCAAGGTTTTGACGACCATCTTTAAAGCGCTCCATGGCTTGGGACCTAGTTACATGCGAGACCGTCTCCTGCCCCATACATCCCTAAGACTGATACGCTCCCACAGAGAGGGCCTTCTCAGGGTGCGGTCGGCCGGACAATGCCAACTGGCGACACCCAGGGGGAGAGCCTTCTCTGTGGCGGGCCCAGCCCTTTGGAACGACTTACCCCCTGAACTTCGCACCATCTCTGACCTCCGCCTCTTCCGCAAATGTTTAAAGACACACTTATTCCATCTAGCCGGCCTAGCGTAACCCCAAAATGACTCTTAGATAGTTTTAAATTTCAGGAATTTTAATTTGGTTTTAGCACAGGGTTTAATCGAATAAGTTTTTTAAATTTTTATGTATTTTGTATGTATTTTAGTATTCCTGTGCGCCGCCCTGGGTCCGTTTGGAGAAGGGCGGGGTATAAATTTAATTAAAAAATAAAAAATAAATAAAGAATCAGTTTTAAGGCGTGTTTCAATTGGAATAAGGAGAGTTGCTTAATGCCAGCAGGTATAGGTGATCGTAGAAAGAGCCATGGTAGTGCAGGGGTTGAAATGCAGTATTGCAGGAGGACTCTCAGTGGTGGGATTCAGAAATTTTTACTAATGGTTCTTTGCGCGTGACTTGATGGGCATGGCATAGCTTGGTGGGCGTGGCTTGGTGGGCGTCGCAGAGGAAGGATACTGTAAAATCCCCATTTCCTCCCAATCAGATGGACTCGGAAGACAGAGAATAGATGGGGGCGGGGCCAGCCAGAGGTGATATTTACCGGTTCTCCGAACTACTCAAAATTTCTGCTACCGGTTCTCCAGAACTGGCCAGAACCTGATGAATACCACCTCTCTTGCCCACTGCCAGGAGTTCGATCCTGATTGTCTCAAGCTTGACTCGGCCTTCCATCCAGAAGTTGATTGTTCCCGGTTCAGCCAAACTGGTAGCAGTGGCGGTTGGAGGCCCTGCCCACCTGCCCACAGTGCAGAAGCACTGTGTACGCATGGTAGTATTGCATGCATGGGAGTGTTGCGTGCATGGAAGCACGCCTGAACTAGTAGTAAAAATATTTGCAACCCACCACTGCTTCCATCCTTCTGAAGTCGGTAAAATGAGGAGCCAGATTGTTGGGGGCAAGAGGCTGACTCTGCAAACTGCTTAGAGAGGGCTGTAAAGCACTGTGAAGTGGTATGTAAGTCTTAAGTGCTATTGGTATTGGTGCCTACAATGAAGAAGAGGAATTCCGAATTAAAGTCTGATAATCAGATCGTCCAAAAGAAGAAAAGTAGAGCTCCCTTTGAGAGAGACTGTGTGAGTTTCTTATATAGGGTTAAAATACAAAATGAGCTTTGGCATTCATTTTCCCAAGAGTTTCATGGAGGTCCATGGATTCTAGTTGCTTCACTGGGTATTTATCCTAAGCTTACCAAGACTCCCACAGCTATTTAAAAGAGAAAGAAGAAGAAGGAGTGGGGAAAAAACACCAGTCAGCAAAGCTTCATTATGTTGTCTGCGCTCTGTCCTTTTGAAATAAGCCAGACATGCAGGTGCAAGAAGAGGGGCCAGTTATGTGGGAGAAATGAACTTCAAGCAGCATGGCGAGATTACAAATGTAATATTGAAATGAAGAAGCTTGCTTGGACTTTGATGGAGTTAGAAACAAATGGATGCCCCCTGTCTTTTTGGGCTGATAGCTTTTGTGTTGTTTTTTTAAAAGAAAGCAGGCTGAAGCAGGGAAGGATTTGAACCTGTCTTTTGTTTGCCTAGTGCAGGGGTCTGCAAAGTCAGCTCTTTTAAGACTGGTGGACTTCAACTCCCAGAATCCCCCAGCCAGCTATACTGGCTGGGGAACTCTGGGAGTTGAAGTCCACCAGTCTTAAAAGAGCTGACTTTGCAGACCCCTGGTAGTGCATTGTTTTCAATATGAAAGGAAGCGATGATAAGACAGGGTGCTACCATGGGTGGCCATTATGGAGTTGCTCTAGTTATGGACAGTTAGGACCTCAAACAACTGTTGCATGTGATTCTACAGCCTCCTCCCACAATCTCCCATGACGTTTGAGGATCTCACATGCTAAACTATATAGTGGGGTTAACTGCCCTTCTTACCCAAGTGACTCTGGTCGGTTTACAGCAACATAAGCAACTCCTGTAAATGTATGAATAAAGGCATAGCTGAAACAAGGTACAAAAGGGAGGCGATGGCTCAATGGGTGAGACGCTGAGCTTGTCGATCAGAAAGGTTGGCAGTTTAGTGGTTCGAATCCCTAGCGCCGTATAATGAGTGAGCTCCTGTTACTTGTCCCAGCTTCTGCCAACCTAGCAGTTTGAAAGCATGTTAAAATGCAAGTAGAAAAATAGGGACCACTTTGGTGGGAAGGTAATAGCGTTCCATATGCCTTTGGCAGTTAATCATGCCGGCCACATGGCCACTCCTATTCCTATTCCTATTCCTATTCCTATTCCTATTCCTATTCCTATTCCTATTCCCATTCCCATTCCCATTCCCATTCCTGTCCTGTCCTGTCCTGTCCTTTCCTGTTCCCATTCCCATTCCATTCTGTTACAGAAGAGGTCAACTTGCTTCCATTGGAAAAAGCAATAGTTTTGTCAAAGCAAGAACTTCAATGGGTTTGTTTGTTTTTTGGCACAGCAGGCCATTATTACAAAAAAAACAACAACTATCCATGAACTTCAGGGCCACGAACTTCAGGTGTGTAGGATGAGACAGACAGAGCCACACCACATCCCAAAAGGCTGTGAAGCCACGTGATGTGATGTATTTAAAATATGCCTCCTTTTCTGGTTCACAGATTAGGAATTAATTGAGAATTATCAGAGCTGTCCATCGTGGCTTTGAACTTCTGCATTAACTTTTTTTTTTTTTTTTTAAAGATCAGTTTAGCGAAGGCTGCTAAGAATTCATTTGGGGCAGACAGTAAAACACGCATAAAGATTGATTGGACGTTTTAATAAAGGAGGGGAGGGAAAAGGAGGGGCCCCAGAAGCCTCCAATCCACCTCTAATAATAACAAGTAATTCCAACCACCCCTTGGCATGTGAAGTTTCTTTCTTGTTTGGCTTAGCAAATGCTTTTAAAAGAGGAGCTGGTGTGAGTTTGGATTAAACAGCATCATTGGTTAGGAAACAAATTATGTATGACAGGATAGCAGCCACGGCTTTTGCTGAAAATACGTTATTGTCAAGTTGATGTCTTCCTCTGCGCCTTCGCGAAGGCGAGCATTTGGCGAGAGTGAGACTTCAAGTTAAAACGGCTGGTTTCAGACACACTGCCTAACGTGGGTGGGTAACTGTTAAGCTGAAGTTCAAGAAAGTCATCACACTTTCCTAGCAAGGATAGAAACTGTCTCGTGATGGCGGCCGATGCCAAACTGTTCTTTTTGGTGCCTCGGCTGCATCGCATCCAACGTTCCCTGTTGAATGAATAGGGAGATGAAATTTCCTTCTAATGAGTCCCATCTTTGGGTCGTCTACGACAGGCGTGTCCAGTCTGAGGCCTGAGGGTTGCATGTAGCTGTGGACAGCTCATCAGGAGACCCCAGGAGATGAAATCAAAGTATTAAAAAATAAAGGGATTTTTGTTATTTATTTACATTAACCATGTTATATATTTTATATGGAGCCCCAAGGTACAATACAATACAATACAATAGCAGAGTTGGAAGGGACCTTGTAGGTCTTCTAGTCCAACCCCCTGCGTGGGCAAGAACCTTATACCATTTCAGATAAATGGCTATCTAACATCTTCTTAAAGACTTCCAGAGTTGGGGCATTCACAACTTCTGGAGGCAAGCTGTTCCAGAGGTTAATTGTTCTGACTGTCAGGAAATTTCTCCTTAGTTCTAAGTTGCTTCTCTCCTTGATTAGTTTCCACCCATTGCTTCTTGTCGTGCCCCCAGGTGCTTTGGAGAATAGTTTGACTCCCTCTTCTTTGTGGCACCCTCACAAGATGAGGTAATTCATCTTCACTCAATATGCCCCAGGCAAGCCAAAAGGCTGGACAACAATGATCTAGAATAGGGGCATCAAGCTGGCATTGTCACATGACGTATCATGACATTTAGCTAAACTGGGCATGGGCATGGCCAGCGGGCAACTCATCTGGCCGGCGGTCCGTGAGTTTGACAGCCCTGATCTAGAACTTCTAGAGCAGTTTTCAGGGAATGTTTTGGGAGAAAGAATAACTGTGGTTTATCATTTACCAGTCATGCTAATAAAGAGTTCAACATGAGATATCTTTAAAAGCCTAACTAATTCTCTACCTCCCTGGATTTTTAAGGGTTTCTATTTTTAGAGTTGGGTTTTTAAATTAATTGTTTTTTAGCACGGGCTAAATTGTTTAATTTTAGTTTTAACTTTTGTAGAATTTTGTATTGTCTGTATTTTTAGATTTTTAAATTGATATTTTTAGAATTTTAAACTGTGCGCCGCCCTGGGTCCCATTCAGGAGATAGGGCGGGATAGAAATCTAATAAAACCTAAACCTAAAACCTAAATCCCTTGATCTTCTTTCATCTTCTTAATGGTCCAATAACATTGCACTGCTAACCAGGGCATACAAAACCTTTGCCAGACCAATTCTCAAATACAGCTCAGTTGCCTGGAATCCACAATATATAGCGGAAATTAAATCAACTGAGCGAGACCAGAGGTATTTCACGAAGAGAGTCCTCCACTCCTCCGCTCTCAATAGAATCCTTTATGCCACTAGGCTTGAAATTTTGGATCTGGACAACCTAGAACTACACCACCTATGGTCTGACCTAAGCTTTGTACACAAAATTGTCTGCTACAACATCCTTCCTGTCAACAACTACTTCAGTTTCAACTGCAATAATACATGGGCAAACAATAAATACAAACTGAAAGTAAACTGCTGCAAACTCAATTGTAGAAAATACAATTTCAGTAACAGAGGGGTCAATGCCTGGAATTCACTACCTGACTCTGTTGTTACAGCCTCAAACCCCCAAAACTTTAACCTTAGGCTGTCTACCATAGACCTCACCTCATTCCTAAGAGTGAGGTGTGCATAAACGCACCATTGTGACTACCGTCCCTGTCCTACTGTCCCCATTTATTTGTACTCATTTCTTATGTATATACTTATACCTGCTTATACTTAGATGTTTATATGTTATATTCATACTTATACTTGTTTTCTCATACATGCTTGACAAACCAAAATCAATCAATCAATCAATAAAGAAAGAAGGAAGAAAGGAAGGAAGGAAACAAAAAGAAAGAAAGAGAAAGAAAGAAAGGATAGATGGATAAAGGAAAGAAGGAAGAGACTGGGGGAGGAGAAATTCGAATGCATCCTGACCTGAAAGAGGCTGAAAAGAATCAAAGGGAAAACTCACAAACCATAATCTTCTGATAGTTCTTGCTGGCTCCATTAGTCACCATTACCAGGTCTTCTTAGAAGCAGATTTCCCCTGGCTTCACAAGTTTCAGCGTGCTTTTTCTGATGGGCGAAGTAAGGTTCATAAGATGCCTGCCCTCTCCTTTCTCCAAATGCCATGAATATCTGGAAACTACATCTTCCAATAAATTCCCTCCTCTTTAGGCAAAAGGGCCTGAACAGGGCAGTTGGAGGGAGGCCAAGCAGATTAAATTTGGCTCATGCGATAGGATTCTCCAACTTGGCTTGGAAGCAATGGTTCCATTGCCATCATCCATTGCATAGCCTACCTTGGCCTTATAAGACACCAGCATATATTGCCATCCATTATATTATGGAGAAATTATAGTTGATCCTTAAAAGTAGGTAATGATTGCAGCCATTATGAAAACCTGGAAAAAAATTTGCTCAGCAAGAAAGCATTCCTTTAAAGCCTATAGTTTAAGGGTGTTTAATTAACTGGATTTATATCCTGTTACTTCAATATCTGTTCATTTGAGTAGTGCCAGTGAAATACTTCCAGCAGATTTTTGCTTTATTGCTATGTCCAAGCAGTATGTTGAAATGCAAAGGGCCGTATTTTAAAGAAGGAAGGTTCCCCCTCTTTCCCCACCTCCTGCTTCCCTTTGACCCTTTTATTTTCAGCTGCCAAATCCCAGCCTGATTAGCAAACTGATTTATTTTACCCCAAAAGAATAAATTTTGCTTCCTTTCTTTCTTCCCTTTTCATCTACCATTTAGAATTTGTATTCTTGGGGTTTATGACTTCATCCATACTTTAGAAAGCACAGCCTTTAACTTTTGGCTGAACGGAACAGAACAGAACAGGAAATATGGGATGGCATGGGACAGAACAGGGTCCCTCTGTGGGAGATGGGTGCGGGATATAAATACGAATAAAATAAAATAAATAAATAAAAGATGGGGGAGTTGGGGTGGAATGGAATGGAATGGAATGGAATGGAATGGAATAGAATAGAATAGAATAGAATAGAATAGAATAGTTCTTTATTGGGCAAGCATAATTGAAAAGGAATTTGTATCCGGTGCAGAAGCTCACCATGTACCTAAAATGCAATCATAATCATAATATACAAGCAACAAGTGGTAAATCATAAGATACCAATAGGACAAGGTAGTAGGAAAGATGAGAAGATGAGAAAGATAAGAGTGACAAGGCTCTAATAGAAATACAGCCCTTTTCATCTACCATTTAGAATTTGTATCCTTGGGGTTGATAATTTCATCCATACTCTAGAAAGCACAGCTCTTAACTTTTGGCTGGGTAACGTACAGGAATACGTGACGTCCTTGACTTACAGCAGTTCATTTAGTGAGCATTTGAAATTACAAAGGCACTGAAAACAGTGATTTACGCCTGGCTTTCACACAACCGTAGTAGCACCCCTGTGGTCACGTGATCAGAATTTGGACCCTTAGCAACCGGTTCATGTTTATGACGGTTACAGTATCCTGGAGTCAACTGTGGCAAGAAAGGCCGTAAAATGGGGCACAAGTCACTTAAGACCTGTCGCTCAGCAATAGAAGTTTTGGGGTCAATTGTGGTCGAGGACTACCTGTATCTATATGAGTCTATCCAAGGGGTGGGCAAACTTTGCAACTTTAAGTCTGAAGGACTTCAGCTCCCAGACTTCTCCAGCCAGCTTTGCTGGCTGGAGAAGTCTGGGAGCTGAAGTCCTTCAGACTTAAAGTTGCAAAGTTTGCCCACCCCTGGTCTATCCCAACCTTGATGCATCTCTATTGACGTAAACATACATCATGCTGTTGTCTGATAGACCCACTTTTGAGAAATTTTAGAACTGATGCAATTGTTTCCTTACATATTTATTTGCAGAAGGTTGGCTTTGTTTAAATATTTCTTGATTTCCTAATAGCTTTTCAAAACTCTGGTTTTTCAACTAAGATATCTGTATAAGCCACCCTTTCAAACAGATTATTTCAGTGAAATAAAACGCTGTTGCAAAATACCATTCAAAGGCAAGGACTGTCAAAATATTTAATTAAAAACAGGAGAAAACATTTTTCAAAGCCCTCTTATGATCAACACTTGATAGACAAAGTTCTGTTATGTCACCAAAGACTATTTATCTTTTATTCCTTGTAAGACAAGAAACTAGATGGTGTTAAAAGCAAATGGGAGCCTCAGCAGGAGGCTCTACCTGACCAACCTTGTCTAATATGAAAGGTTAAGCAAGATTGTGTCCGTTTAGCACTTGAATGAAAGATCTCCAGGGAATGTCAGGATAGTACGCGCGATCGGAAAGCCAAGAAAACATCTTGGAAGATGGCAGATGCAAATCGGGTCTATACGGCTTCCAAAACCAATGGTTGTGTTCATGAAGGGAAGGGAACGGAACGGAACAGAACAGAACAGAACAGAACATATGGGATGTTCTGGCCATATTGGATGGGGGGTGATGGATAGGACAGGACGGGATGGAACAGAACGGAACGGAGACATCTTCAGACACTGCTGGCTCTTCGGCTTTGAAATGGAGATGAGCACCGCCCCTTAGAGTCAGGAACAACTAGCACATATGTGCAAGGGAAACCTTTGCATTATACTTCCTTTGACAAAATACTAGTTTCTCATGATAAGTTAACCATTTGCGTTTGCCTATTATTTCTTGTCTGCAAAATGTTCTTGCGCCGGTGACCCTAAAGTTGTTTTGGGGAGCAATTTTGATTTGTATCTCTTCCTTACTCTCAGTATGACTCCTGAAACATAGTGATATTTAAAATTCAAATTTTGTACTGCAAATATCCATACCACCCAAGTCTGAGGTGGTATTCTTCTGACTTCTTTCTTGCCTTTGTACAAACTGATAGTATTCCACTTTGCCCATTCTCACAAGCTGCCACTTGGTGTATCTTAAATCATGCCATCTCTTCAGTTGTGCATTGCCTTCCTGCTACAGAACTTTAGAAAGCAGAGAAGATGCTTGTAACCTCTTACATTGTATGTCCATGCCCCCCTCCACCCAACCCCTTTCTACTCTTCTTTCTTGAAGGAGCTGCACTCGTTCCAGAAAGTATATACAATGTTATAATTATTTTGCTTAGTAGTGTAAATATTGCACAAGATTAATCTGGTCTATCTAAGGGAAAACTGTGTGGATTTCTTGCCCAACAAGATGTGTTTATGATTGGCTGTTATTTATGTATTAGCAAGGACACTAAGGTGGGAGGGACATGGTGGCTCTGTGGCTAAGACACTGAGCTTGTTGATAAGAAAGCTCGGTAGTTCGGCAGTTCAAATCCCTAGTGCCGCATAATTAAGTGAGCTTCCATTACTTGTCCTAGCTTCTGCCAACCTAGTTGGAAAGCATGTAAAAATGCAAGTAGAAAAATAGGAACCATCTTTGGTGGGAAGGGAACAGCGTTCTGTGCGCCTTTGGCGTTTAGTCATGCTGGCCACATGACCACGGAGATGTCTTCGGACAACGCTGGCTCTTAGGCTTTGAAATAGAGATGAGCATCGCCCCCTAGAGTCTGGAATGACTAGCACATTTGTGCGAGGGAAATCTTTACCTTTATCTTTACACAAAGGTATTTCTTTCTGGGTTATATGGAGGCTCCAGCTAATCTACAATTCTCAAGTCTGACCAGGAGAGGCTCTCCAAGATTTTAGACAGAAAGTTATCCAACCAGGATCAAAATGTCTGTATGGGGTCTTCAAGACTCTTCAAGACGGAATACTCTTTATCTATTATAAAGATAAAACCAGAAACTTTTCTTGTGGGTTGAATGGAAAAAGACTTGGGGGGAAAAATGGATTTCAATGTTGTATATGTTAACGGCAGTAAGATTACCCACAAAAATGGAAGGGCACTTCGATTCCTACAGCGGATGAATGGCTGCAAAAGTTGATGGAGTTAGCAGAGATAACCAAACTAATTGATTTGATCACAGAAAAAGAAAATACAATTACTTTTTTTTCTACTTGGAAACCACTTCTGGACTTTGTGCTTGGGTTTGGGGAAGGGGAATGAAACTTTGATTTGGGGATTAGATAGGTTTGTTGCTATAGACATGGTGAGTTTATATTATTCTGCAAAAGTAAAAAGTTGAGGTTTGATGCTATTAATTAATATCTATATTCTACAGCATCAAAAACAGTCAGAAATCAATGTCTTTTCTCACCCTCCCTTTGCACTATACTTTTCTTTCTTTCTTTCTTTCTTTCTTTCTTTCTTTCTTTCTTTCTTTCTTTCTTTCTTTCTTTCTTTCTTTCTTTCTTTCTTTCTTTCTTTCTTTCTTTCTTGGATTTGTATACCGCCCTATCTCCCCAAAGGGACTCAGGGCGGTTTTCCTTTTCCTATCCTTATTTTCGTACTATTTTCTTTTGAATTTTTCTATTTTCTATTATAAATGAACAAATAGATTACAAGTGACAAATAAAATAAAAACGACAACACAACAACACCACATCTCTGCCCCATTAGAGGGGACGCCAGGGGACGCCAGTTGCGTCCCCTATTGGACCAGGCTGCCCTTCGCACAGTCACTCACGCACTTGTGACATCCCGACTGGACTACTGCAATGCTCTCTACATGGGGCTCCCCTTGAGGTGCACCCGAAGACTGCAGCTTGTCCAGAATGCAGCCTCGCGGGCAGTTATGGGGACCTCTAGGTTTGCCCATGTAACACCACTCCTGCGCGAGCTGCACTGGCTGCCTGTTGTCTTTCGGGTGCGCTTCAAGGTGCTGATTATCATCTTTAAAGCGCTCCATGGCACGGGACCTAGTTATCTGCGGGATCGCATCCTGCCCCATACATCCCTTCGGCCGATTCGCTCCCACAGAGAGGGACTTCTCTGGGTGCCGTCCACTAGGCTATGCCAGCGGGCGACGCCCAGGGGAAGGGCCTTCTCTGTGGCGGGCCCGTCCCTCTGGAACGACCTTCCCCCCGAAATTAGAACAACTACGGACCTCCGCTCCTTCCGTCAAAAACTAAAAACATACTTCTTCTGCCTGGCCGGCTTGGGTTAATCGACCCATTTACCTCTAGCTGAATATTTCAAACTGTTTTATTAGGGATTTTTAGGGGTATTTGTTTTAGTTAGTTGGGGATTTTAGCGCAGGGTCTAGGTTTCATTCATTTTAAATTGTATTACAATGTTTGTTGTTTGTATATGTATTTTTAATTCCTTGTGCACCGCCTCGAATCCCTTCCGGGAGAGAGAGCGGTTTACAAATTAAATTATTTATTTATTTTATTTATTTTAATATAAGTTTCTTCCCCCCCAACCCCCCCAAAAAGAAGATATTTTTTGAAGAGCTGGGTAGGAAAAAAATATAAGTGTTCTATTTTAATGCCACAAGACATGTTTGGCTCTTGCGGCGCACACAGCCTCACAAATCACCATGCAGAGCGGGCTCACTAAGTTGCCTGCATGATGTTCATTTTTCTGGGTGGCAATAAATATTAGAATAAAATAAACTTAAGGGCTGCTGGCTGGAGCTCTGTTAGCTATCTTTATGGTTTTCATGGCAGCTGAATGACAGCTTAACCCACAAGCCAGCAATCTCTTTCTTTTTTTAAAAAAAAATATTTTTTTTCCCCCTTTCCCACCAAGTAAATTTAGCCTTAGGAAGAACGAACCTCATCTGATTCTTCAGCTGTGATGCTCGATGTCAGTTCATAAATCAGTCAGATTTTAATTATCGGACACATGACTGGCAAACATTCCTTCAAAGCTGTTTTGGAAAACAGAGTAGCGGTTGGAACGTGGGGAGGGGAAGTAGAAGAGGAGGAAGGAGGGAAGAAAAACCTCACCTCTCACCACCCTTTGGCCACAGATGAATTGCAGGACATTAATAGCTCTGTGGAATTCCTGGTTTATAATTTTAACTGCTTCTTGGCTGTAGCCTATGGGAGGGGCGGGGGGGGGGAGATGAGATAGGGTGAGAAGGATTAATGCAACATTAATTTTTTGCCGTGTGTAGGTGGGGGGAGAGGGGGAAGTGAAGATGGCGCATAGGCTGAAGCTTTTTTGGGGGGGTTGAAGGAGAAATTTCCTGACAGCGAGAACAATTAATCAGCAGGAGGATTTGCCTCCAGAGGTGGTGGGTGTTCCACAGTGGTGGATTTCTGCAGGCTCGCACCTACTCGCGAGAGCCGGTTGGTGAAATTTAGAGAACCGGTGAGAGGGGGTTCCACCGGCGTACCTGGAAGTAAATCTGGCCCGCCGCTGCCAGTGACCCAACGGGAAGGAAAGGAGAGGAAAGGAAGGAAGAAAGAAAGTAAAGAAAGTAAAGAAAGAAAGAAAGAAAGAAAGAAAGAAAGAAAGAAAGAAAGAAAGAAAGAAAGAAAGAAAGAATTGATCATCACAATTGAGTCCAAAATTTTGGTTGCTAAGCAAGAGCGTTGTTAAATGAGTTTCACCACATTTTAAAAGGTGGCCACTCCCACCCTGTCACATGACTGCCAAGCCACAAAATAGGCCACACCTACAGAGTAGGTTCTAAAATATTTGAAAGCCACCACTGGTGTTCCATCACCAGAGGCTTTTTAAGAAGAGATAGCCATTTGTCTGAAATGGGATAGAGCCGCAGGTTCGCCATGGCATAGATGCAGTAGGGAACCTATGGAGCCCTCTCTGCAGGCACGCGAAAGGTCGCCTAGCTCAGCTCCGCCGTGCATGTGTCGATGCCTCCTGCTGGCCAGGTGATTTTCAGCTGTCTGCCGTGCATGCATGCGCGGGGCGAGATAGTGAGATCGAATTCAGCCTTAGCCTTAGCCATTAAAGCCAGCTGGGTGATTTGGGACCAATCACCAGGAGACTAGGAGTTCTACTTCTGTATTAGCCATGAAAGCCAACTGGGTGGAATGGTCCAGTCATTCTTCTCTCAGCCCAACTCTGCTTACAGGGTTGTTGTGGGGAAAATAGGAAGAGGAAGGAGAATAGTGTGTGTCACCTTGAGTTATTTCTAAAGCATAAAATAAATAAAACCGGGCTACAAATATATGATAACATATAATGGTGCCGCAGTGGTCAGAGTGCAGTATTGCAGGCTACTTCTACTGCCTGCAATTTGACAGTTCAAATCTTAACCAGGTCAAGGTTGACTCAGCCTTCCTTTCTTCCGAGGTGACTAAAATGAGGACCCAAATTGTTGGGGGAAATAGGCTGACTCTGTAAACCGCTTAAAAGTCCTTTGAAGTGCTATATAAGTCTAAGGGCTATTGCTATTGCTATAATTGGGCAGTCTTTTAGAGCAATCGTGTTCTTGTTTTCTGAATTTGGATCCTGCTTTTTCTGCTTGACAGGGAGGCCCCTAAAGAATGCAGCTGATAGCATCACAAGAGCACAACATATTCCTTAAGTTAAAAAAGAACAATCCCAAAATCATATATAATTCCCTGAGGGATATTTTTAATCGATGCATCTATTGAAATGTATAACCCTCTGCTCAGATCTCTGAATTGCCCAGATCAGCTGGATTTTGAATTCTTATATCATAAGAGGATAAAAAAAAAAAGGTTCTGTTAATTTTGTGCGGTCTCTATTTAAATCAATGGCACACATTTTTACTGAATATATATAGGAATCCTTTGTATAGCGATTTTAATAACCCTACCCAATTCATTCTATTTCATGCAGTATCTTTTGCTTGTTCATACCCAGATCATGCAAAATATTCACACATGCTTTCTAAACACACTCTTTTCTAATATAATGGAGCTTTGTATGCATTCTTCACAAATATGCCACTCTTGGTGTGCCTTTTTTTCCACTTAACAAACTTGTTATCGTGAAGAGTTTCTGATTCATCAGCTCCATCAAAAGGTGGGGAAACTGCAGAGGCCCACAATTTGCTTAGGCAGCCACAGAAACCTTACCTGAACAAATGCCTCACCCTATGTTTGACCTCCTTCCTTAAAATAGACAATGATGAATTGTGATGGAACTTACCGTCCCAAAAAATCTCCTACTTCCTAGCTGTGAACATACTGCCGCGGCCTCTTTGCCCCATGAAATTCTTATTTTGTATTATCCTTGTTAGCATTAATTACTGCCCCCCATCCCCAAAGATGTAACAACCAAATATATAATGTAACAACTGGTTCTCTGCCCTAATGATTTATCTCATACATGTTTGACAAACTAAATAAATAAATAAAATAAGATAAAAATTAAAAAAAGAAACCAACAGAACATTTTGCACACAATCCTATTTTTTTTGGTTGGGATTTAGCCTTTGTTCTGGCAACCAAAACTAGCCAAAATAGCACTTGGCAGAGTTCAACCAGGTCAAAAATAAAGCCTGCGAACAGAATAAGAATTGGAAGGGATCTTGGAGGTCTTCTAGTCCAACCCCCTGTTCAGACAGGAAGCTCTGTACCATGAGATGTAACAACCATGAAACGGTGAGATGTAAGTTTTCCGAATCAGAGTTGAAATACTGTGGCCTGTGTTACTTTCTAGTATTGCAAAACGTAGCCTGCTTAAACAAGGAACGGCTTGCATTTCAAATACCATCACCTCCATTGTCTGGCTGTTTGTGGGTTTGCTTGTAGAAAGCAAAATTGCAGGATTGTTGGGTTTCCAAGTTCATTCTTGGACAAGGTTATTGTTATTGTTTTACACTCATCGCTGGCCTCTTGTCTCTTGAACTGAATCTGTTGCAGAGAGGCTGGGCTGCTTTAAGTACAGCGTAAGATATGAGCCCGAGCATCCAACGTCTGGTTTTATGCTAAAAAGCTAATGAACTGAATTCATTGTAGAAATGGATAAAAGATGCAAATCAGCCTTCACGAAAGGACGAAGGGAGGAAGAGCTACACAATGGATCTCAGTATTTTTATCGAGGCACCGAGAACCTAATTATCTGCCACAATTATTACTTGCATATTTTGGGGTGGGTTTTTTCTTCTTCTTAATATCTGGGGGGCGGAGGAGAAGTTATCACTTGTTTTCTTGGTTTTTTTCTTCTTCTTCTTCTGGTCTTTTTGGTAGCCGAGTGTTAACAGCTTATAATACATTTAACTGCCAGTCCATCGCCTTGACAGGGTCATACCATTCCTTTATGGACTTTTAAAATTAATAAGAGACAGTTTGGGTCGGTTGTGCCCTTGCTTCTACAGCTGAGCGTAGCTGTTTAATTGTACAGCCGGCCCCCAGTGGCCAAAGGCGCCCCCCCCCCCATGTTTAGCAAGGGTTGAAAATATGGATGTTAGGAGAAAAACTGGCAGAAGGCTGACAAGGCATTTTTACTCATAACACACCAGTAAAACTTTAACTCGGAAGATTTACTGCTAGGGTTTCCAGTCAGCAAGCCGCAACCATATGCATATTTTCCCCCCCCAAAAAACCCTCTTCTAAACCGATGGTTTTGCAAAGTGTGCATATAAGCAGCTTTTATTGATTATGATGTTAAAAATGGAAAGCATCAGTATCATTTAGTGGGAGGCACTTTTAAAAGGAGAAGAATAGGGAGAGGGGGTGGAAGGGGGGGGGAAAGCATCCATTTTCATTCTTTTAAAATCCTGATAGACTAGACAGCGAGGCTCCCGAAAAGAAAGAAGACAAAGAAAAATAAAATAAATAAATAAATAAATAAAAGGGGAGACCAGGAAATATTCCTGTGGTCTTTCGGGTGCGCTTCAAGGTTCTGACGACCATCTTTAAAGCGCTCCATGGCTCGGGGCCTAGTTATATGCGAGACCGCCTCCTGCCCCATACATCCCTCAGACCGATATGCTCCCACAGAGAGGGCCTCCTCAGGGTGCCGTCGGCCGGACAATGCCGACTGGCGACACCCAGGGGGAGAGCTTTCTCTGTGGCGGGACCAGCCCTTTGGAACGACTTACCCCCTGAACTCCGCACCATCTCCGACCTCCGCCTCTTCCGCAAGTGTCTGAAGACACACCTATTCCAACTAGCCGGCCTAGCGTAGCCTCCAATACTGACTCATAGATAGTTTTAAATGGGGATTTTAATTCGGTTTTAGCACAGGTCTTTAATTGAATAAGTTTTTTAAAAGTTTTATATGTTTGTATGTTTTTTAAGATTCCTGTGCGCCGCCCTGGGTCCGCTTGGAGAAGGGCGGGGTATAAATTCAATAAATAAAATAAATAAAATAAATTGCGAATGTAGGAACTGAACTGAGTGGGAGTTAGCCTAAGTATTCATTACTGAAGACTGTAGAAAACTTTTGAGAGCTGAATAATGACAAATTTCTGGTCTTGTTGAAACGAAATGACTTAGAAACGAGTAACAGTACTTAGTTGAATACAATTGCTGTAAAATTAGTCCTCCAGGAATAGATAATAGAGCTGGAACCTCTGTGGCAAGTTTGTTAGCCCAGAGACAATTTGGAGGCATTACTGTACCATGTCCAAGAATTTTGCAAAACGCATAAAGAAATTGTAGTTTCCGGCAATAACACCAGTGGAACTGCAAAAAAACTGTGCTAAGAAGAACATCATATATTTTAAGAAGATACTTAGCTGATACCTAGGACGCTGGCAGCAACCCGTATCAACCATTAGCACTAGTCAATGGTATTTACGACATATCTTTAAATGTTCACTTGATTGAGTGTCATGTTTTAATGAATAAAAGAAATAATAATAATAATTATAGAATAACAGAGCTGGAAGGGATCTTGTAGGTCATCTATAAGAGCCAAGGTGGCGGAGTGGTTAGTGTGCAGTACTGCAGGCTACTTCAGCTGACTGCTAGCTGCAGTTCAGCAGTTCGAATCTCACCAGGCTCAAGGTTGACTCAGCCTTCCATCCTTCCGAGGTGGGTAAAACAAGGACCGAGATTGTTGGGGGCAAGAGGCTGACTCTGTAAACCGCTTAGAGAGGGCTGTAAAAGTACTATGAAGCGGTATATAAGTCTAAGTGCTGTTGCTATTGCTATCTAGTCCAACCCCTGCTCTAGTAGGAGATCACAGAATCAGTAAGGACACCCCAAAGGTGCTTTTTCAACTGGACTTTGTTTTCCCTTGAGGACATTTTGTTTATCATCCAAGAAGATCCTTCAGTTCCCAAACTGAAGAAGCTTCCTGGATGAGAAGGGAAACGTCCTCAAGGAAAAAACAAAAAAGGCCAGTTGCCTTTTGAAAAAGCACCTTTGGCACCAACCATGATCATGATCTCCACTGATATGACGATGGACTTTTACAACTGGCCTTAATGGGCAGATTTTAACTTTTTGTACAGCAGATAGTTACAGTGGTGGGAATTGTGTTTGATTTTTAAATGGGGTTGTTTTCAAAATCTAACACATCATCGGAAGTTGTTTTTTTTTAAAATCGTGATTTATTTCCTTTTGGTTATTTAAAGGCATTCATTTGCATTATAGGCTAATTTTCATGAATATTTTAATATGCAAGGGGAGAATGTTTCATTTCTGAGACTGACAAAAGAAGGAAACAGTTCTCTCTCTTTTTCTTTTTAAAGATAGGTTGAGTTAGAGCAGAAGGTTTTGGTTAAATAGAGCAGAGCAAAGTGGTGTTTTTATCTCTTTTCTTTTAGCCATGCAGTATTTGGAGCTTAAATATTTCCTCCAAATCTTTTCTCAAACATGCACCTTCTCTAGGAAACTATTGTTTCAATGTTCACATATAATATCAAGTGCTGTAAACCAGTGGTGGGTTTCAATTTTTTTTAGAACCTACTCTGTAGGTGTGGCCTATTTTGTGGGCGTGGTTTGGCAGTCATGTGACAAGGTGAGAATGGCCAACTTGTAAAATGTGGTGAAACTCATTTAACAACGCTCTTGCTTAGCAACCAAAATTTTGGGCTCAATTGTGATGATAAATTCTTTCTTTCTTTCTTTCTTTCTTTCTTTCTTTCTTTCTTTCTTTCTTTCTTTCTTTCTTTCTTTCTTTCTTTCTTTCTCTCTCTCTCTCTCTCTCTTTCTCTTTCTTTCTTTCTTTCTTTCCTTTCTTACTTCCTTCCTTCCTTTCCTTTCCTTTCCTTCCCGTTGGGTCACCGGCAGCGGTGGGCCAGACTTACTTCTGGGTCCGCCGGTGGAACCCCCTCTCACCGGTTCTCTAAATTTCACCATCCGGCTCTCGCGAGTAGGTGCGAGCCTGCAGAAACCCACCACTGCTGTAAACATAAGAACTGAACTATAGGCATGCAATTAAGATAATCATAGATTGTCTTTCTTATATTTTACTCTCTTCCCCTCTTTCCATTATATGTACTTTAATGTCCATAAGTAATGTCCACTTTTGTACAATATGGGTAGATGAAGCTCCCCTCCCTCCCTTCCATTAAGGCCTACACTGGGCCAAACTGTTGGCCATTTAGTAATAGACGTATTTGTGAATTGCCTGTCACCAAAGGACAGATTTACAGCTAGTCTAAGTTGTTACGAATGGATGCTATTTCTAATATTTGTCCTGGTTAAATCATCATTATTATGACCAGTAATGTTTTGGATTGATTTTTCCAGCCTCTGCAATTGTATGCTTATCATTTTAAATATCTAACTTTGTTAAATCCCCCCACCAAAAAAAATAAAATATAAATGGAAAAAGAAAAGTTACAAAAAGCAAGAGAAAGAAGAATTAAAAGTGTAACTGGAAATGAAAAAGCACATAACTTCTATTATTAAAATTTATAGGTTATCCACTCCTTACAGACTTACAACAAGGAAGTGGAATTAAAGAAAGTTTATTAAGAAAAAAATGCAAAATCTCTCTCTTTTGCTTTCCCAGAGCTTTGTTCTTTGTCAATGAATCTGTCTGAAACAAATCGTGATCAATTTTTGATGAATCCAAAAATAAATTGTTGCTAGTTGCAAACTCATGTCCGACCCATTGCGACCCCATGGACAATGTTCCTCTAGGACTTCCTGTCCTCTACCATCCTCTGGAGTCCATTTAAGCTCACGCCTACTGCTTCAGTGACTCCATCCAGCCACCTCATTCTCTGTCGTCCCCTTCTTCTTTTGCCCTCCATTGTTCCCAGCATGAGGCTCTTCTCCAGGGAGTCCTTCCTTCTCATTAGGTGGCCAAAGTCTTTGAGTTTCATCTTCAGCATCTGGCCTTTTAAAGAGCAGTCAGGGTTGATCTCCTCTACTGATCGGTTTGATCGCCTTGCAGTCCAAAGGACTCGCAGGACTTTAAGAAAAAAAGAAATTAAGCAGACTGAAATTCAGAGGTGCTATCTGTGCGGGGGTAGATCCGTTTCCGATGACGCTTGCAAATCTGCTCCTATACAAACACCCTTGCTGACTTTCTTTTATGTCTCAGCCACCGGTCACCCTCGCTCAAATCCCTCTTCTCCCTTGCTTGTTCATCTTCCCCCTGTCATTTGGCTGTGCAGCCCCATAACCTTCTCCCCTCCCCTCGCCTTGATCCTATAAATATAACTCGTGCCCTAGATTTCTTCTGTCACGGTGTCAGCTCAAGCTCTTGGTGCATCAGTCACCGCTGTGTAGCTCATTCATCACTGGGGATGAGAAATAGGGTACGGTTCCAGGTGTACACAAAACCTTGATGCAGCTGATGAAGAAGAGTGAAAGTGATGATTCTAGAATCTAGATCATTGACCTGAGCCTTTGTCCTGGATTTTACAGATTCAATACCAATGTCCTATGACTGAAGAATGGGGTGCTTCTCACAATGGTCAGGGAAGCAATGGTTATTTTGGGACTCAAGCAGTGGTGGGTTTCAAATTTTTTAGAACCTACTCTGTAGGTGTGGCCTATTTTGTGGGCTTGGCAGTCATGTGACAGGGTGGGAGTGGCCACCTTTTAAAATGTGGTGAAACTCATTTAACAACGCTCTTGCTTAGCAACCAAAATTTTGGACTCAATTGTGATGATAAATTCTTTCTTTCTTTCTTTCTTTCTTTCTTTCTTTCTTTCTTTCTTTCTTTCTTTCTTTCTTTCTTTCTTTCTTTCTTTCTTTCTTTCCTTCCTTCCTTCCTTCCTTCCTTCCTTCCTTTCCTTTCCTTTCCTTCTCATTGGGTCACTGGCAGCGGCAGGCCAGATTTACTTCCAGGTACGCCGGTGGAACCCCCTCTCACCGGTTCTCTAAATTTCACCAACCGGTTCTCGCGAGTAGGTGCAAGCCTGCAGAAACCCACCACTGGACTCAAGTGATGACTGCTTATAAGTTAATTGGAACCTCCAGTGAGAAAATGTTCTCTCATTTCTCATCAAACGTTTGTGTTCATTGAGCTTCTGGTATGAGTCATAGCTGACTGAAAATGTTTCCAGGAATCAACAGAGAGGACAACCACTGTGAAAAATGAAAGATTGAATCCTCCACTACTCTGCTCGCAGTAGAATCCCTTATGCCACTAGGCTTGAAATTTTGGGCTTGGACAACCTAGAAGTACGCTGACTAATTGTCTGATAGTACATACAATTGTGCACTACAACATCCTACCTGTCAATGACTACTTCAGCTTCAACCACAATAATACACGGGCAAACAACAGATACAAACTCAAGGTCAACTGCTCCAAACTCGATTACAGAAAATACGACTTCAGCAACAGAGTGGTCAACACCTGGAATGCTCTACCTGACTCTGTTGCTACATCCTCAAACCGCCATAACTTTAACCTTAAACTGTCTAGTGTGGCCCTCACCCCATTCCTAGCCTATAAAGGGGGTGTGCATCCCAACTGCCGATCTTTCGGATCGACAAATTCAGCATCTTAGCCACTGAGCCACCATGTCCCTACAGTGATGCTGCTGTAGGAGTGGTTTAATGGACAAGGATATGCAGAGAAAAAGAAAGAAGTTACACTTGAAATATTGGATCCATTTGTTTGATATTTCTGGGAACTCCAAATGGTCTTTGTGCTGAACTAGAATTGAAGAAAATGTTGATTTCTGGATTGGATGCAGTGGTGGGTTTCTGCAGGCTCGCACCTACTCGCGAGAGCCGGTTGGTGAAATTTAGAGAACCGGTGAGAGGGGGTTCCACCGGCGTACCTGGAAGTCAATCTGGCCCGCTGCCGTCAGTGACCCAACGGGAAGGAAAGGAAAGGAAAGGAAAGGAAGGAAGGAAGGAAAGAAAGAAAGAATTAAAGAAAGAATTAAAGAAAGAATTAAAGAAAGAATTAAAGAATTAAAGAAAGAAAGAATTTATCATCACAATTGAGTCCAAAATTTTGGTTGCTAAGCAAGAGCGTTGTTAAATGAGCTTCACCACATTTTAAAAGGTGGCCACTCCCACCCTGTCACATGACTGCCAAGCCACGCCCACAAAATAGGCCATACCTACAGAGTAGGTTCTAAAAATTTTTGAAACCCACCACTGATTGGATGTGGATAAAAGCTGGGCTATTGAGAGAACAGTGGTTTTAGCTGCAACTCCAAAAGAGGGTGAAAACAAGGGATGAAATAGGAGATAGGAGAACCGGTAGCAGAAATTTTGAGTAGTTTGGAGAACCTGCAAATACCACCTCTGGCTGGCCCCACAGTGGGTTAGGAATGGAGATTTTGCAGTGTCCTTCCTTTGCCACACCCACCAAGCCATGCCCACAGAACTGGTAGCAAACAAAATTTGAATTTCGCCACTGGTGAAGACTATTATGAATTTAGTTTATGCTCTGTGTGATGAAGTTTGGAAGCCACTTCTTCATGATGAGTTTCGCTGCCTTTTTCTTTCCCCTTCTCCTTTTCCTTTCTTTCCTTTCCCCCCTCTTTTGCACCTCCTGAAGTTTCTCCCTCCCCTAATTTACTTTGTATTAGTTTTTTTACTATGTTTATTAAAAACTTCAATAAAATTATTAACGGAAAGGATCTGCGTTAAGTAATGCTTATTGGATGTTGAAATATGGCAGAAAGCCGGTGTAAATGCATGTTCAAGGCCCTTGAATATCAGACAAATTCATTATGATGAGTGCTATTACAGTGAATACCAAATGAGTTCATAATGACGGGACAATGAAAGTGTTACCGATAGATTTTATTTCTGTAACAAATCCTCCATATAAGGGTCCCTTCCGGTAGCATTAATTCTAATAGAAAAGCTGCATCTGTACATTAGCATTGCCGGGTAAATTATGGCTTTGAAGAGCCTGAACAATACAGTTTTGCTATCTAGTCCATCTTTTTCTTTTTTTTACACATACACACACACACACACACACACACACACAAAGGAAAGGAAGATGCAAGCAGAGTGTGTCCTTAAAAGTGTCACGACTAGTTTAAAAGGGGCAGCACTTTATTTTTTAAGTGTCCAATTGTTAGGGATCCGTTTAATATTCATTGCAATAATACTAATACAATAGAGCGGAATGAATACGGAATTCATTTGGCATTCCTGCGGAGGTGATAAGTTCTTTGAAGAGATGGCCACTCTAACTCAGCATTAGTTTGAGCCTCAGTTAATGGGTACTTAGAAGAAAGTGCAGACGACTCCGTCTCCACCCTTAGACATTGAGACTTTGCAGAAGAAGTTTTCGGAAAAGCAGTCGCTGAATCAGAGTATCGGTTGAAGAGCTTTGGTTTAAGTCAGTTAGAAGAAGCTACGGGAAAGAAATTGCCAAAAAAAAAAAAGAGTTTCATTTGGGTGTGCTTGCCCCCCTCCTTGCCATATTTGCATTACAATTTGTGGAATTTCCTACAATCAATTAACACTTTGGGGCAGTGGTGGGATTCAATTTTTTTACTACCAATTCGGTGGGTGTGGCTTGGTGGGCATGGCTTGATGGGCATGGCAAAGTTACTGCAAAATCCCCATTCTCTCTCCACTCCTGGGGGAAGGATACTGCAAAATCTACACTCCACGTGCCACTTTGGGCACGCATGTGCTCTAGCTCCTGGAGCTTTCGATAAAAAGTTGCATGTAGTGCTACAGCTAGACCTGACCACTAGAGATCTAATTGATCTTCCTATGATGGGGAAACTGTGAACAGGTGATCAGTGCACCTGAACAAGCTGCCAACCTTTGACAGCCAACCTGATTTCCCTTTTTATGCCTCTTTGGTTCAATCCCTCGGAACAGGCCTATCCCTGCTCCTAAAAGGTATCCCCATCACTCTCACACAAGTGTTGCAATCTGTCAGTTGATTGCCCTCGTAGTCAAATATTCTTCCTTCTCTGCACTCCCAGGAAATTAATCTCATCTCTTTCCACATATGGAAAGCATTTGCCTCTTCATCTTTAAACTGAGCATGGACTGACTGGACCACCTGAACTTCTTAACCACTAGAGTCCACATCTGGCTTTCCGACGTGATGGAAATAAATGGAAGAAAATGCTTTTTCCTTCAAAGACTAATTGTAGGATGTCTAATCTAGAGAAAAGAAGGACTAGGAGTGACATGATAGCAGTATCCCAGTATTTGAGAGGTTGCCACAAAGAAGAGGGGCCCAACTTATTTTCCAAAAGGATCACAAGGCAAGACAAGAAACAATGGATGGAAACTTAAGGAGAGAAGCAACATGGAATTAAGGAGAAACTTCCTAACAGTAAGGACAATTAACCAGTGGAACAGATTGCCATCAGAAGTTGTGGGTTCACCATCACTGGAGGCTTTTAAGAAAAAAATTGGACAGCCACTTGTCTCAAATTGTATAGGGTCTCCTGTTTGAACAGGGTTGGGCTAGAAGACCTCCAAGATCCCTTCCAGCTCTAATCAATTATGATTGATTCATTGGTTGGTTGGTTGACTATGGACTTTCAACTTTTCCTTTTCCCCCATGCCCAATTTTATTTCTTCCTGTTGGAATTTGGTAAAGTCTATCCCGACATAGAGATCCACCAAATCATTTCTGAATTTCCAAAATATGATGGCGTTTCGGGACATTACCTAATTAACTGGACTGGAACGAGCAGGAAAAGAAAGAAAGACTCTTTAGGAAGAATCCGATGTACTCTTAGCAATCATTAAGATGTGTTTACATGCCCCTCACTGCATGAAAAGAGGGGTAAGAAACGGGTGGGGAAAAGGGAGGATGGAAACACATCTTAAAACCGAAATTCCAAAACTGGCCAATTCCCACGTTTCCAGTTACTGTCCCATCAAGAATTAATGCAATCTCATGCACACACCATTACTGAAAAATTCCCCGCTCTTTTTTGCCAAGTGTTCCTATATAACAATTTTATCACGAGGCTGACAGCCGCCATAAAAATTCCAGCCATTCTATATCAACAGCCCTCTTTGTACTAAGTTATTAAACATTAAATTTTTATTCGTCATTTGTATTCTGTTATGCAAAATAAGCTCCTTGATAAGATGTGTCTTCTTAATTGGGCCCTTGATGTTTCTTGGATCGGAGTTGTCAGATTAACTGGAGGAAGAGCCTTTGCGGTGAAGCCAGCTCCGCACCAGGAGACCAATAGCTTTGCAACAACGATATTAAGTTAGAGGGGCGAAATGGAGGGCATTGCTAGGCTCAGGTGAGACGCTACATCTGTGCACATCTTCTGCTGGAGCACTTTTCTCATAGCATCAGCAAGGCTGATGGAAATAGATTTGTTTGTTGTTTACAGCGTACAGCTGTGGCTGTGGCTGCATGGGAGTTGTATAAGATGGAAGCAAATTTGTACTGAGACTAAAATACTCTGCTTTCTCTCCAGTCAGCAGTCTCCGGAATCTTATTGTCGAAAACTTTATCCAGTTGGAACACTCCCGGGGGCCATGTTCATCTGCAGCTGCCCCGTTCTCATCTCTCGCCGCCTGTCCCAACTTCCCGGCGTATTGGTTGCCTAAAGGAGGACTGTTGGCAGGAGGCATGTAAAGCCACACACTCAGAAAAAGAAAAAGAAAAGTGTGTGTGGGGGGAATGTTTCCACTGGTCTTCGTCATGGAAAAAAGAAGCCCATCTCTTCATTGCAGGCTTGGCTTGCAGCTTTTGCAATTATCTCCCCCCCCACCGTCTCGATATTCTTCTTTTTTGGCTGTTGGTTTGAGAGTCCTGGTCTTATCAAATTAAAAATTATTTTATTTAGTTTGTCAAGCATGTGCAAGATAACAGGCATAAGGATAAACATGGACATGAACAAGGGAAATGAGGATAAATAAATGGGGACAGTAGGACAGGGACGGAAGGCACGTTGGTGTGCTTATGCGTCCCCCCCTCCTCCTTTACGGACCTCTTAGGAATAGGATGAGGTCAACAGTAGACAGTTTAAGGTTGAAGCTGTGAGGATGTAACAATAGAGTCAGGTAGAGCAGGGGTCTCCAACCTTTGCAACTTTAAGTCTGAAGGACTTCAGCTCCCAGACTTCTCCAGCCAGCTTTGCTGGCTGGAGAAGTCTGGGAGCTGAAGTCCTTCAGACTTAAAGTTGCAAAGGTTGGAGACCCCTGGGGTAGAGCATTCCAGGCATTGACCACTCTGTTGCTGAAATTGTATTTTCTGCAATCAAGGTTGGAGCGGTTGACCTTCAGTTTGTATCTGTTGTTTACCCGTCTATTATTGAGGTTGAAGCTGAAGAAGTTGTTGACAGGTAGGACATTGTAGCAGACAATTTTGTGTACTATGCTTAGGTCAGACCATAGGTGGTGTAATTCCAGATTGTCTAAGGTCAACATTTTTGGTGGCATAAGGGATTCTATTGTGAGTGGAGTACTCTTCTTGTGAAATAACTCTGGACCCACTTAATTGTATCAATGTCTGATATACAGGGTGGATTCCAGGCAAATTCAAAACATTTCCCTACCAGTTCTGTGGCTTGGTGGGTGTTGCTTGGTGGTCATATGACCCGTTGAGCATGGCTTGGCAGTCACATGACTGGGTGGGCATGGCTGCATAACTGACTCACATGCAATGTAAAAGCAGCTGGACTTCACACAAAATGCCCCCCCCTCCGCAACAAGCAGGAACCTCACAGACTCACAGAGAGCTCAAAAACCAACTATCACACTTTATACAAAAGTAACACAAAAGCTGCACAACTGACTCACACGCACAATGTAAAAGCAGCTGAACTTCACACAAAATGTTCCCCGCAACAAGCAGGAACCTTGCAGGCACAGCTGATGGTTGCACAGCTGATCGTCGGAACATTTTTTTTTTACTTTATAAAGCATTTTTTTTTACTACTGGTTCGGACGAACTGGCCCGAACCGGTAGCATTTTACCCCTGACCTGGGGTGAACATTAGTTATGTGTCTTATAAAACCCTCCTTAAAACGTGCTGCTAAATTACTATTTTCTCTCTCTCTCTAAGCCCATTCGCATGCCGTTCTTTTGCAAATTTGGAAACAGATGCAGTCTGAATTCTCGGCTCCTTTTCGAAATCTGGTAGTGTTGTGATGCTTGCAAGATGTAGCGCTATCAGGTGGCGCCGAGAAGCCTGAAGTGAAAACTTTTGGGATCGTGACTTTCTTTGCAGACACCTGCTGTGGCATTTCGGTGCCTATCATTCTCTCATTAACAGCAGGTGCCATCGCGATCATATGAACACTGTCAATCACATTTTCTTTTTCTTTCTCTCTCTTTTTTTTTAAAGAGCTCCTTCGCAGAACAATCCATGTTTTAAAAAGGGATTTGCTTGATGGCAGTGCATTAGAATGTTAATGGCGTTCAGAGCCGGTGTAGTAAAATTGAGAGATTTTTGAATTTGGAATACATGAATTCCTGGTTTGTTTGTTTGTTTATTTATGTCCCACCCACCTTTATTATTTTTATAAAGAATTCAAGGTGGCAAACTACTATTCCCTCCTATGTTCAAGGACAACCCTGTGAGATGGATTGGACTGAGAAAGAGAGGTTGACCCATAGTCATCCACCTGGCTCTCCTGGGTAAGGCGAGACTATAATTCACTCTCAGAACCTTCTAATGACTGGCCCAAAGCCACCCAACTGCTTTCATGGCTAAGGTGGAACTAGAACTCACTGTCTCCTGGTGACTGGCCCAAAGTCATCCAGCTGGCGTTCATGGCTAAGGTGAAACTAGAACTCACTGTCTCCGGGTGACTGGCCCAAAGTCATCCAGCTGGCGTTCATGGCTAAGGTGGAACTAGAACTCACTGTCTCCTGGTGACTGGCCCAAAGTCATCCAGCTGGCGTTCATGGCTAAGGTGAAACTAGAACTCACTGTCTCCGGGTGACTGGCCCAAAGTCATCCAGCTGGCGTTCATGGCTAAGGTGAAACTAGAACTCACTGTCTCCGGGTGACTGGCCCAAAGTCATCCAGCTGGCGTTCATGGCTAAGGTGGAACTAGAACTCACTGTCTCCTGGTGACTGGCCCAAAGTCATCCAGCTGGCGTTCATGGCTAAGGTGAAACTAGAACTCACTGTCTCCGGGTGACTGGCCCAAAGTCATCCAGCTGACTTTCATGGCTAAGGTGAAACTAGAACTCACTGTCTCCTGGTGACTGCCCCAAAGTCATCCAGCTGGCGTTCATGGCTAAGGTGAAACTAGAACTCACTGTCTCCGGGTGACTGGCCCAAAGTCATCCATCTGGCGTTCATGGCTAAGGTGGAACTAGAACTCACTGTCTCCTGGTGATTGGCCCAAAGTCATCCAGCTGGCGTTCATGGCTAAGGTGAAACTAGAACTCACTGTCTCCTGGTGACTGCCCCAAAGTCATCCAGCTGGCGTTCATGGCTAAGGTGAAACTAGAACTCACTGTCTCCGGGTGACTGGCCCAAAGTCATCCATCTGGCGTTCATGGCTAAGGTGGAATTAGAACTCACTGTCTCCTGGTGATTGGCCCAAAGTCATCCAGCTGACTTTCATGGCTAAGGTGAAACTAGAACTCACTGTCTCCTGGTGACTGCCCCAAAGTCATCCAGCTGGCGTTCATGGCTAAGGTGAAACTAGAACTCACTGTCTCCGGGTGACTGGCCCAAAGTCATCCATCTGGCGTTCATGGCTAAGGTGAAACTAGAACTCACTGTCTCCTGGTGACTGGCCCAAAGTCATCCAGCTGGCGTTCATGGCTAAGGTGAAACTAGAACTCACTGTCTCCGGGTGACTGGCCCAAAGTCATCCATCTGGCGTTCATGGCTAAGGTGGAACTAGAACTCACTGTCTCCTGGTGATTGGCCCAAAGTCATCCAGCTGGCGTTCATGGCTAAGGTGGAACTAGAACTCACTGTCTCCTGGTGACTGGCCCAAAGTCATCCAGCTGACTTTCATGGCTAAGGTGGAACTAGAACTCACTGTCTCCGGGTGACTGGCCCAAAGTCATCCAGCTGGCGTTCATGGCTAAGGTGAAACTAGAACTCACTGTCTCCTGGTGATTGGCCCAAAGTCACCCAGCTGACTTTCATGCCTAAAGCGGGATTAGAACCCACATTCCCTGTTTTCTAGTCTAGTGCCTTCACCATCAGAACAAACTGGTTTTATAACAACAACAATTTTATTACTGTCACAGACAAGAAGTACAAAAGAATAATCACTTTACAATAGTGGTAAAAGATATTATTGCTAATAATAAGTAATAATAACATCCATCATAATAAAGTAGAAAGTATCAAACTGTAGGGCTCATTTGCCCTCATTTACATGGTGGGAGAGACAGTAAGTATTGTGGAAATATAGATTCTCTAAAAATTATTAGAGGTATCTACAAAAAATGGGTGCAAATAAACATCTTTAATTCTGTAGTTGAATTTTCCTTGTGGGCACTGCAGCTGCACAGAATTTTGCTACTGCACGCGTGGTAGCCGGGTTTGAGTCCCAGATGAGTCTACATGAGTGTTGGCGAACCTTTTCGCCACCAAGTGCCAAAATGGGAGCAGGTGTGGGAGCTCCAGAAACAGGAAGAGCAGTTCCCCAGCACGCATGTACACAACGGGAAGCTGAGCTTCTGATTTCCGGTGTGTGCATGCGTGCCAGTCACCCGGTCGTCCGGTTTTTGGTGCACATGCACATACAAAGGCCAACTGGCCGGCAAATGCATGTGTGCCAGGGAGCTGCTCTTCCAGTTTCTGGCACTCGCCTGTATGCAGAGGTTAACTGGCTGGCATGCCGGAACCCGGAATTGCAACAGGAAACGGCTGATGTGCCCGGAGAGATGGCTCTGCGTGCCACTTCTAGCATGTGTGCCATAGGTTCTCCACCACGAGTCTACATAAAATTGTCTGCCCTCCCTCTGTAATAAGGGGAGAATATGCATTGTCCTTTCCCCAGCAAATCTTATTTTAAATGCACACACACACACACTTATAGCCATGTGGAACATCTTAGAAAAAGGATGTCTCTGTTTCTACAGAGCATCTCAAAACAATTGGGGGAACATGATCTATCATTCTTATGTAGGCCCGTCTATATCTATTATGGAAGCAGATTCAAAGTTGGAATTTTTTGATTGGTAACTGGATCTTATGGCCGCAGGGTTAACTTTGCAAGCAACGTTTCTGTCTTGGGTTATGGATGACTAGAAATATATGAATATATGAATCAAACTACTTGATCTTCTTCTTTGTCCTTGAGTTTGAGAGACAAATAACGTAACAGCTTATAATAGAAAAATACTACCTCCCTCCCCCCCAAATAAAACACCAGGCCACCTCTTAATGGAATAGAGAAACTTATCCAATTCTGTAGGATGCATGTTGGATGTTAGATGTTAATTATATGCATAAGTGGCAAGCATGTCCATTTGTCAATGTATTTTGAAAGCATACATCCAAGATTATTGATGTAGTAATGGGCAAGATGCTAAGATTTGATCTTTTCCCCAAAGGTGCTTTTTCAAAAGGCAACTGGGCTTTGTTTTTTCTTGAAGAGGTTTCACTTCTTATCCAAGAAGCTTCTTCAGTTCTGACTGACAGTTCAGTCAGAACCGATGAAGCTTCTTGGATAAGAAGTGAAACATCTTTAAGGAAAAAACAAAGACCAGTTGCCTTTTGAAAAGCCATCTTTGGGACAACTATGACCTGAGAAGCTCCATAGACTTTTGATCCTTTTATCCTGCATCTCACCGAGTATCTTCCTGGTGTAAAAGCTGAGGAAATATAAAAAAGCTAATTGCATGATGGTTAAAGATGAATGATGGTGGTGGCGCAGTAGTTAGAATGCAGTATCGCAGGCTAATTCAGCTGACTGCCAGTAGTTCGATTCTCACCAGCTCAAGCTTGACTCATCCTTCCAACGCCTGTAAAATTGGATTGTTGGAGTTAATAGGCAGACTCTGTAAACCACTTAGAAAGGGCTATAAAGCACTCTGAAGCGGTATATAAGTCTAAATGCTATTGCTATGGTTAAAGGCTGAGATTTAAATCAGCATTGGAAGCAGTAGAAATGGGGAGGAAGGATTAAGAGGTGTAATACAATTTTTTGAAGCTGTCAGCCAATACTTCTGGACATAGTGAAGAAAGGTTTTTTTTTTAAAAATGTTTGTGCTTGGGATTGCATTGAGGCAAATCCCACCAAAATAACAGGAGGATTCCTCTTGTATCGTCACGATCTGGGAAGGCAAAAGTCCCAACCGATGTCCATGCCTTGGTATCTTCATGCCTTGTCTCTGTGACTAATCTTCCTCCTGCAGTTTCATCATCTAATTATATCATTCCTCACTCATCATTCGAATCGGCCGTCCTTCTGGATAATTTATAATATTGGGCGGATTAAATCTATGAACCTGGGGAAAGGCAACATTTTTAAGGCAATAGATCCATTTGAAAGTTGAGGACATATTCTTGGTGCTGTCACAAAATGACAGCTATGATGGATGTGGCCCGGCCCAACACATCCATTTATTTATTTTCTGGATGGAAAAATAACTAGTGCAGATATTGCAAGAAATAATAGCTGTTGTAAATGGCATGTCCAGAGTGGTTTGTATATCCAGAGGAGGTGGAGTTGGCGGACGATGATGATACAAAGAAATACTCTTACTGAATTGGCTTCACTTTTTGAAGCAAGGTAAATTGCTGTTCGAAAGGAATCGGAGAAAGTAGTCTATTTCTGTTCTAAAGTAGTCTATGTGTCTCATTTTGAGAATGATGTCTTGCTTTACGAAGGGTCAGGAAAAAATTGCAATATGGTAGGGGTGTCAGGCGGGACCATATGATAGATTCCAGCTAAGTTGATTAATTGCTCATGCCCGTACTCAAGAATTGAGTCAACTAATGGTTAACACTAAATTAGTGGCAGATAAGAGTAACAATGTCTCTTTGGTGTTTAGTCATTCCGGCCACATGACCAGAGAGAACGTCTTCGGATAGTGCTGGCTCTTCAGCTTTGAAACAGACATGAGGACCACCCCCTAGAGTCAGGAATGATTACCACATATGTGTAAGGGGAACTTTTACCTAAGAATAACAAAATTCAAGAGGGTTAAACTTTAGACCCTTTATGAGAACATCATCACTCTGCCATCCTTCTGCTACAGGTGTTGTCAATCTTCTGGTGTTGAAGACTGCACTTAGGAGTTCATAGTGGAGGGGCGTTGCATTCATGAGTGGGATGGGTTTGGGGAACTAATGTAAGAGATGACCCAAGGGAGGAGTCAAGTATATCACCAATTGGAGTTCTTCTGGGTCCACAAGAGATCTAAATCCAGCCACCTTGGATTCTGTTGACTCTTATCTACCACCACGTTGCTTTGAACTTTAATAGTTCAGATTCTTGTAGAGAGTTAGCATGGAATAAACTCATAGTCATTTGAACAACCCTGGTTCCTGATTTCTTAGAATTCTTTATTGGCCAAGAGTGAATTGGACACACAAGGAATTTGTCTTTGGTGCAGATGCTCTCAATGTACATAGACAGGCAAGATACATTCATCCAGAATCATAAGTTACATCACTTAATGATAGTCATAGGGTACAAATAAGCAACCAGGAAACAATTTATATCAATATAAACCGTAAGGATACAAGCAACAAAGCTACAATCCTGCAGTCATAAGTGGGAGGAGATGGGTGACAGGAACAATGAGAAAACTAATAGTAATAGTAATGCAGCCCTAGTGTATAGTTTGACAGTGGTGAGGGAATTATTTGTTTAGCAGAGTGATGGCATTCGGGGGGGAAACTTCTTGTGTCTAGTTGTCTTGGTGTGCAGTGCTCTATAGCGATGTGTTCTTGTGCCTGGCATTAATTTGTAAGAGTGATGTAAACCACCTAACCAACTACCAGTGGGGCAGTAGAACTTGCAAGACCACTCCCACTAACACTGACAAGGCAAGCCGCTAAAATATAAACTGAGAGCAACCCCCACTCCTTATTAGCACTGATAATGTTGCCTAGTCTGTAAGTAAACAAACGAGCTCAGAGAGCCCATTATAAGAACCCCTCATAAGAGCAATATGCCTAATTCTATTTTCCAAAGCACCCGAAGGCCAAACAAGGAATGCTGGATGGAAACTGACCAAGGAGAGATTCAACCTAGAAATAAGGCAAAATTTTGCAACGGTGAGAACAATCAACCAATGGAATGGCTTGCCTTCAGAGGTTGTTGGGGTTTCATTACTGGAGGCTTTCATGAAGAGACTGGACAGCTACTTGTCAACAATGGTTTAGGGTCTTCTCCTTGAGCAGGGGATTGGACTAGATGACCTACAAGGTCCCTTCCAACTCTGCTATTCTGCATTCTGTATTCAGAAGTAAAGCCGTGAGTCTTCATAGGCCATTAATTTTCAACAACCAGAATTAAAGGATGCTCCAGAGACCTAAAAAGGGAGGCTTGGAGCCACATAAAGCTCTGGGGCCAGATGTTACCCTCTTCTGACATACTGTCCCCACATCTGCCAGGAGCAACTGGCTTTTTTTAGCCAGATTCCAAGCCATTTGAATCACAATTAAGCCCAGTCCCCAAAACTCAAGTCATGAATGACTGAAACCCTTTGGAAGGGAAGGGGGCAATTCATCTTAGGAGGACAGGTATGGTAATCCTCCTCAACAACAGGTAATATAACCTAGGCTTTGTTTTATTCCACAGCCCTGTGCACCCAGATTGAGGTTGACATTCGCTGACCACTACAGCTGATTATCTCCCTTTAGCACATAAATGTTTTGCACCAAGCGAACACACTCTCCCCAAACCCTTAAATTGTATTTGGACAAAGAATAATTGAACATCAGACAGAATAACAAATACCATGGTCAAGTTTGCTTTGTGGGTTTATCGTGTTGTATTAACATGATAGAAATATGAATACTTAAATCTTATCTCAGGTATAGTTTATAACTGCATTAATCATTTACTGTATTATATATTTTTCATGTCACTAAGATGGGGAGGAAAAGATTCAATTTTCCAAGTGCAGTCAGCAAAAGCACTCCAGATAAGCTAAACGCATTGCATTAAACTATTCCAATGTAGTTTCCCGCCCGCCCTTCTCTCCGAGAGACTTTGCAATAGAAAAAGGAAGCATATATCAAGTAGGAATAACCTATATATTTAGGGTCCCCCCCCCTCCATTAAAGAGTTTCAGGATGTATTTTCCAGGTTCATAGAAATCAGATAAACAAAGTTACCAAGTTTGCTACTAAACAGGTAGGAAGATCCAATCAAAAAGACAACTTCTGCAAAGCTCGATTTCTTCCTTATAAACTTTTAAATACTTTCAGAAGGATTGCAGGAAGAAATGGAAAGGCAGATAAAATTTTGCAGACATCTAGCTGGAGAAGAATGAACATTTGGTAGTTTATTTTTTATTAGTAAACTATATGGAGAGTTTGGGTGTCACACTGGACTTAAAGTACAATGCATAAAATATGAAAAAAATGTAGGAATTTAAGACAGGTATCTTCTGATGCATACTAAAAAGCATACTAAAAAGCAGAGACATCACCCTGCCAACAAAAGTGCGTCTAGTCAAGGCTATGGTTTTCCAGGTGCAATGGATGGCTGTGAAAGTTGGACCATAAGAAAGAGTGCCAAAGAATTGAGGCCTTTGAAGTATGGTGCCGGAGAAGACTCCTGCGAGTCCCTTGGACTGCAAGGCGGTCAAACTGGTTAGTCTTAGAGGAGATCAACCCTGACTGCTCTTCAGAAGGCCAGATCCTTAAGATGAGACTCAAATTCTTTGGCCACCTAATGAGAAGGAAGGACTCCCTGGAGAAGAGAAAGATGGAGGGCAAAAGAAGAAGGGGACGGCAGAGAATGAGGTGGCTGGATGGAGTCACTGAAGCAGTCTAGCTGAAATATACTCCAGAGGATGGTAGAGGACAGGAAGGCCTGGAGGAACATTGTCCATGGGGTCACCATGGGTTGAACACAAATTCGCAACTAACAACAAAACATTTTCTGATGGATCAGTCCACAGGCTTGGCTAAGGGTCCAACTAGTTTCCAAAGCCCCCAAAAGAAAGGCGAGAAACAATGGATGGAAACTAACCAAGGAGAGAAGCAATAAAGAACTAAGGAGCATTTTCCTAAGGATGAGTTTGAAAATTCCTTGTTTACTTACATGAAACGAAACAACAGTTTTTAGGAAAGATAACTTTTTTTCTAGGAAAAAGGGAGGGAGGGAAGTAGGCAGCAGGCTGTAGAGCAGAAAGGTGATGTGCAGGCACACAAATCACCCCACAGCTACAAAAACTGCCAAAAAATAGCAACTCACAGCTGTGCACAGCAGGGCAGAAAACATTAAACACATGTTAAATAACAAATAGGAGACCCAAGTATCACTAAAATTGGACCCTCCCCTGAATAAGTAATGTAAATTGTTCCTTAATGGTGAAAGGGGGGTTGGCCCAGGTCATATAAAAATGGCTAAATTTACCACCCCACTTTTCTCCCTCATCTCATGATGCTACTTCTCTGTTTTTGGGGAAATTCCCAGGTGATGCAATGGATCTGTACATATTTATCTCTGTCACTTTCTTGACATGCTGTGTGAACTGCTTGAAGTGAAAAGAACAGGGCTTTTTTTGTTTTTTAGCTTGGAACAAACAAATGAAATCAAGCTTTTGGGCTTGTGCTGGAGCCCATCCTCGGGGAACGTCTCTCTCGCCAGAATACTCTCACCACATTTTGCTAGAGAGAAGTTCCCCGAGGATGGGCTCCAGCACAGGCCCAGAAGCTTGGAAGACTAAAACTCTGGTCCAGGTGACCGGCCCAGATTGGATCCTGCAGCATTATCCTGGGACACCAATATTTCTTCATGAAATAAAATCAAGTTACGCATCAGAATCACTTGGAATTTGGGGTGGTGAAACTATTGTGGAATGCACTTAGGAATGTTCTCAGTTCTCCCTCAAACTCTACTGAAGATGTTACCAAGCTTGGTAATTAGATGTTCAGAAACCAACCCACAAGCTCAGAGAATGAACTGTCATCCTCAAAGTCCTTAGTTTTCTGGATTGAGCATATGGGCTTAATAAAGTCTCTTCCCCCACCTTCTCCTTTCCCCAATGTCATTGTCCTCACCACCACCACCACCATCATCTTTTAGTGACCCCATAATCCCTTGCAGGGTGGAGCCTGGGCAACTGAATGGAGCTAGCAGAGTGTTTTAATGGCCAGATGCCTTTCCTGTCACCAATGCAGAATTTTGTTTGGCTGTATATTCTCAGTGTGCCCAAAGAGAGAAATATCTGCCTCTACCTAGGATTGAACTCACGGCCTTAGAGGAAAGTGTAACACCTCTAGGCCACTGCACCACTCCCCCTTTCCCAAGTGTGATTCCTCCAAAATCTTTTGAACTACAACTCCCGTGTTCTAGGAGGATCTCATATATTCCAGCGCACCTTAAGAAAGAAGGAGAACTTGCGAGAAGTTCCAAAGTTATCTTCTCTGATGCCCTCTTTGGAATGGATTAGATTTCAGCCCTCCACATTCTTAGCCAATATGTTTATTGGCATCTAAAGCAGGAAAATCCTACCAATCTCTCTCCCCTTTCTCTGGCAATGGAAATGCCATCATAATAAAGTGCTAATGGCTAATAGCTCACAATCTGCTGCCTTTTCACGAAATTCCAAAATCAGCTCTCCAAGGTGAACCCATCTCTGAACGAAACGGTAGCTACGCTGGCTGTCAATTCATCCTTCCTTCTGCCTCGTTCTACAGTTTTGATGCTTCATGTGTTCTTTAGGGTTAAGTTTGGGTTCTGCCCTTGGCTCCCGTTTCTGGAATCAACTCTGAATCTGGCAAATGCACTAAAAATCAAAGTGTATCGGCTTCCTCTTTCCCATTGCCCACCCCCAACCACTCACGTTCAATCCCTTCATTTCAAGGCATTTCAGGAAAGTACTGAAAACTGGAAAATGCATGAAAGCAAATGGGTCTGGAAGAGTGAAGGGAGCCAACACACAATCAACAGTATGGATTAGTTATATATTTAGATAGTTACGAAATGTAGGTACCGTTTCAATTCAATTAGAATGTAGGTAGTGCATATAATAAAACATAAGAGCAATACAGTAATCTTACGTACCCATGTATATGTGTATGTATATAAGGTAAAGGTAAAGGTTCCCCTACAACGCACCCATGTGCTAGTTGTTCCCGACTCTAGGGGGTGTGCGTGGCTCATCTCCGTTTCAAAGCCGAAGAGCCAGCACTGTCCGAAGATGTCTCTGTGGTTCATCGACTCTTTGTTTCACATCATTTAAGTTGAGTTTTGGGTTTTTTGAGATCTTAGTTTGCTTGGCCTGTATTTTGGGGGGGGGGTATGGATTTCTATCGGGGGGAGGAGGGGTTTTTCACTTTCTCCACAGTAGCATCTAAGAAAGGGGATGTTCTACTACTTTGTGTAAGTGTCCAAACTTTCTTAATGGACACTTTAGAACTTCATCTTCAGTTGTAGGTTGCTTCCTACCTCTCAGTCAAATTGTATAATTCTTGAAACAGTTATGCAGGGAGATTTCCATTATATACTACAAGCAACGGATCATGATAATTTCAAGCTTGTTTAAGTCTGCTTTGAACAGCATTTATGTTTCAGGTCCATGGAGTAAGAGTGGTTTTCACTGAGATATTTTGTTTCCTACACAGGCACCCGCTTTATGATCCCAAGACAAAAGTTGGCTTGACCAATCCTCTTGTGGACTTCTGCTTTGGACCCTGGTTTCCGTTCTTCCATCAATGATCCAAGGTATTTAACTTGGTTAACTTTCTCTATTTAAACTCCGTTGAGATAGACAGCAGGCAGCGAACCATTGACTTGCGAAGCCATTGTTTTCGTTGGCGTTAATTTTCTGATTGTATGAATGGGCAACATTTGCTATATCATGCAAGGTCTCTGCATTGTTTTGTTTTTTTTGCAAATGTTCTACTACTGTCATCGGCAGAAAAAGAAACCGGTGGTGTCATAGGCTTCGTCATAGGGTATCTTTCCCTTGTTGTCAAAACCTTCTCTCATTACAGCCTTGTCTATGATATTGAACAGCGGGTTGTGCAGCCTTGCCTAATTCACGTTTGAGTTGAGCGTCCTTCTGAACGTTCATTTCCCTCTGCACTTCTGCAAGGCACTGATAAAAGGAGAAGGCTTGAGAGGAATTAAATGGGAAAAGAATGAGGAAATCCTTATTATTTAACATACTTTTGGAAGCTTCTCACGGCCCTTCTTTTTAAGCTGTTCTACTTTGTGTTTGCACGAGCTGTGCCTCTACTGGTGTACCAACAGAGGAGAATATTTTGTAGCTCAGGGTTGAAGAGTTCTTAGTACTCTCTGAGCTTGCTGGTTTTCCTACAGATATTTCATTACCAAACTAAGTAACATCATCAGTGTCTTTTGACTGTTCGTTGGTGTTCATGGATGCATTTTGGTCACCTATCTCGTTGCAGTAGTATCTTTTCACATCAATGAAAACTAATTATAGGTTGTATTTATCTGAAATGCATTCTAGTTTTCTCCAAGAATACACGGCTTGCCTATAGATTGGGAGATAGCAAGATCATAAGTAATAGGTTTATCCAATGTTATCATTTCTGCATTGCTTTTTTTTAACATGCAGAGTATTTGGAATATGAAGAAGAATTCCGGTCACACAACTTTCCATTTTTATTTTTAAAGAGAGAAACTTTCTAGAAAATCTATGCCACTTGTCGTCTTCTTCTTTTTAAAGAATACAAATGGGTGAAATCAGTTTGAAAGAGGTGCTTAATATATTGGAAATATTCTATTCCTCTCATTTCTTTTGAATTGAGGAATCTAATATCTGTAGGAGCATGTGCAAAGCACAATATAATGGAACAATTTTATATCCACCAAGTTATCTATTTAATATGGTTTATGCATTTTATAAGAATCGCTTAATTGGCTGTCTGGATGGTTGGTAGGCAAATCCTCTTTCTGAATGGAAGCAAATTGGTGGGACGTTTCTCGTTGAATGAAATACCTACTAAATTTTTTACTATGTATAGTTTTCAGACAATGTTTATATAGTCATATGCTGTCAGTTGTGATATGAGAAACATGATTGACAGTACATAATATATGACGTTTACTAATAAAATGAGATTTGGGGAACCTGTAACCATCGAGCGGCCTTGGAAAGGTCTACACATATCCATATTTATATATCTTTATAGATACATTTAGATCTATCAGTGAGATCAAAATGTGCTTAATCAGGGTGTTTCAGGAAGTCAGAAATGTCAATATTGGTTCTTTTCATCACATGGGCAGCAATTGCTTGACCTAGTTGAAGAATATACTTTCTCCAATTTTTTTTTTTTACTGAGCCACTTGACCTGCTGATGGTAAATTCAGTGAAGGAAGCACTTCTGCAGTTAGAAATTTATTTTCTTGGAAATAAATATGACACTATCCCAGCCGACAATAAAACACAGTGGTTTTAAGATGACTCCTAGCACAGAGCCTCTTCAGAATGGCCCAAAAGGTTAACAAAATGCTAATTGTGATTTTTATGGCGGTGGGCTTTGCTAATTTTTCTTCTGAGTACATTCTTTATAATCCTTAGATGGTCAAAAAAAACTGTAAAGTCAACACGGAAGAGGTTAATGAAATTACAATTGAAATGGAGCCCTAATGAAAAACAAATTGCCGGCTGAGATTTTTTTTTTTTTTATTGCAGATATTTATTTAGATAGGATAAATATAAAAATGTTCATTTCCCTCTACTTTGATTTTGTAGTAACTTACTATTAGATGCTTTGTTTGGTTTTATTTTTCTTTCTTTCTTAGAGAGAGCAAAAAGGAGAGGGAGAGAGAGAGAGAGAGCTTTTTTTCTATCTAATATTCCTTTTCTAACTCGCCCAACGTGATTCATTTCTCCCTACGTGATTCATTTCTTTAAGATCTTGTTTTATTTTTAAGTCATCAATTACTCAAACTTTGTTGGCCTATCTATTCTCTGCCATCTGGACCCCATACCTTATTTTAAAGCATGTTCAAATAATGACAACCTTCTTTTCTCAATTAATTTATGGGCTGCTGGGACCATTTTTCATTTGTTATCATGGACTTCCATTTGATCTTTCATATCTTTTTTCTGCATCTGAAACCACAGTGTATAAATCTTTCTCCCCAGCATTGTCATGGTGTCCAAGATATATAGGTATAACTCCCTATTAGTTCCACAAAACTGACCTTAATTTCTAAAAATGGTATCAGATGTGAATAAAGTTTGGTAAAATGATTTGTTTTGATTTACTTTAGACCACTTATCTTTGAGTTTTCGCCTTACTTTTCTTTTATTGAATTTAGACAGTATAGTCTTCCCCATCCAGTCGCATGTTTATCCATTACCTACCTGCCAATGTTGTACCTTAGAGAGATTGTACTGTGAGATTTTTGGTTGCTGAGAATAATAAAATAGTCTGTGGACATTCAAAAGAATTCCCCCCCCCCTCCCAGTGACCTGCGAGAGACTTAACGCTTATTGGATGTGTCTTACCATCTTACCTTTGAATGCAGTTTCAATTGTTTGAGGCTATTGCAGATAAAGGAGAAAGATTTTTTGCAAATCTCAGTGGAGCTGGTTTCCTTTTTAGAAACTGTTCTGTTGAAAAAGGATAAAAAGCTCCAAGATTAAAAAAGAAAAAAGGGAGGAAGAATAAAATGACTTCCAACAAGCTGATTGACTCAGAGAGCAAAATTGTACATAATTCTTCCCACTCTTTCTTCAAAGACCACTCCTGCACCCATTAAAAACCTTTACATTGCCGAGATTCCTATGGCATTTAAGATGCTTGGTTGTAGGATTGCAGCCTTTTATCTGAAATTATCTGAAATTAAGTACATATCTATATTTTTTTTTAAAAATCAGGGAAAATATGTATATGTTTTGGTGGTGTGGTTTATATTAAGTGACTTTGGTCTAAATAAAATACTGAAAAGAGCCAGTTTGGTGTAGTGCAGTGGTGGATTGCTCCCAGTTCAGCCCGGTTTGGTCGAACTGGTAATAGTGGCAGTGGGAGGCCCTGCCCACCCACCAGGGTGCTTCTGCATATGCGCAGAAGCATTGCTTGCACCACAAGTGCGCGCAGGAGCATACCCAAACCGGTAGTAAAAATTTTTGCAACCCACCACTGGTGTAGTGGTTAAGGCATCTACACCAGAGGGAGGGAGGGAGGGAGGGAGGGAGGGGAGGAAGGAAGGAAGGAAGGAAGGAAGGAAGGAAGGAAGAGGGGAAGAAAGATAGAAAAAAGGAAAGGAAAAGGATAGGGAAGACTATTTTTAGGATCCA